>CM060707.1:130978995-131179248 GCA_030686995.1 Artemisia argyi
AAGGGATCTGCCGAATCCGGGTGAATAAAAGACTATTTTCTTATAAATAGTGAGCTATTTCAACCAACTGACTTAGTTTAGTTGGCCACCTGAGTTCCTTCTTGAGCTTGGGGAGGGGTTTTACCCGGGTTCGAGTCTCACAAGTGACAAAAAAAATATGGATTTTCCTCTTAGTGTGAATACATTAGTTCTAGGGGTTTCCTTCGCGGGTCTTGGTGTGTGCTTATTCACACACCTTTTTCTGGCCAAATTAAGACCAAAACAGACACAAACTAAGCATAAATGCCAAAGATATTGTGGTTTTGTGTTTGTGATCGTGCAGGAACGGATATTTTAGAAAAGAGTTAAGTACATTTTTGGTCCTTGTGGTTTGTCGGGTGTAACAATTTTAGTCCAATAGTTTCAAAAGTCCCGGATCCTGTCCTGAATCTGACGACCCATAACACTTTTGGTCCAATTTTCATGACTTCGTTAAATTGACTATGTTTGACCGTTAGTTTTAGGGGTATTTCTGTCATTTACATATTTTATTAAACATCGGTGTGCAAGTGTGCAGACACAAACACAGATACATAAAACACAAACACTAACACTAATCTCTCTCACTCTAAAATCTTCTCTTCCTCTCTCTACCATTTTTTGCCACGAGATCACCGGATCATTTAGTTAACTCTTTTAATAATTGACTAAACTGCAACCACACCACACCACTTCTACACCACCTCCGGCGCCACACCAACCATCGGATCTATCCGGATCTCTTCACCTCACCTCCACTCGAGCATATTGTGTCCGACCACACCACAAATAGACGACCCATGGTGTCTTGACAGCAAGAGTGGTGATTTTGTTCTTGCCGGCGGCGGTGGGTGTTTTGTTTATGCTGATGGCAGTTGGTGGTGGTGTACTGTTGTAGCTTTATTTTTCATTTATTTGGGTTTGATTTGGGAGATTTAGTGTTTTGAAGTGGGTATTGGTTGATTAAGAATGAATGGAGGTTGCAGATGAAGGGGATTTGATGGTTGTCGAGTGTTGGTGGAACCACAGTGAGATGATAGGGAAAAATGAAAAAGATGGTTTGTATTAGTTTGTTTGTAGATTCTTGTTTGTGTTTATGTGTGGTAAAAAAAATGATAGTTTTTTTTTTTTTTTTTTTTTTTTTTTTTGGTCATTAAAGAAGTATAATATGAAAAAATGATGTTGTGAAGAAGATAAGGTAGAAGATGATGTTGGTTTTTTCACTGCAAATAAATGAGGTATATGGGAAAATGAGAAACTTCCAACAAATGGATGAATTGGTGATGTTTTGTTGGTTTTTGTTGGGTTTGATAATGGGTCGAACAAATGGTGGTGTTGGTTTTAGCTTATATGGTGCTGGGTTTGAAACTTCAAACCTATATTATGTTGGTGTTATTGTTTTGCTTTGAATATTTGCTAAGAACTCAAAATGGATCAGTGGAAGTGTTTGATTATGTTCTGTGTTTGTGTTTTTATATAATAATAATAATAATAATATAATTAAAAGAAATAATAAATAAAGGGTATTTTAGTTATTTTTAATATTAAGATGAGGGTATTTTAGTCATTTTATGTTTTTTTAATGAGTCAAACAAACAGTCAACGAAAAATGGACCAAACCCATTACGGGTGTTTCATTTCAGGAGAGGATCCGGGATTTTTGAAACTATTGGACCAAAAGTGTTATACCCAGCAAACCACAAGGACCAAAAATGTAATTAACTTTTTAGAAAAGGGAATAAATCAGGCCAAAAATGACAAAAACGAGCACGAGATTGGAAAACTTGTCAAAAGCTAGAGCCGGGGAAGCAAATTATCATTTTTGAGCTCAGATTGTCAAAACATACCTTGGGGAATCACAGAATGCCAGAAATAGTCCTTGGAGCAAAAGTTTGAAGAATTGGCAGAAATGGTCCCTCAAGTTTGGAAATTGACAGAATTCGCCCCTGAGCATTCATTTTTGAAAAAAAGTCAACCAATGTCCTTGAGAAATCAAAAGTTGTCATAATTGGTCATTGGGTGAAAAGTTTGAGGAATTTGTAGTTTAGTCCCTCAAGTTTGAAAGATTGGCAAAAATGGTCCCTGTATATTTATTTTTGGTCAAAGGTCAACAAGGGTCCTCCATGAATTAGGAAATGCCATTTTCTACCCTTGTGGCAATTTTGGAAGAATGGCAGAACAGGTCCCTGGATTTTTAGATTTTGCAAGAATGGTCCTTGTGATGATTTAGAACCAAACAGACCTTTTTTATTATTCACCCAAATATAAAACCCAATACAATCCAAAGACAACCTTCCAACACCCTCAGCCCATTACTTCCGTGGCCCAAAAATAAACCCAATCCAACCCCCAGGTCAAACCCGGTCAAACCATCACTTCTCCATCCCCAACTTGAACCTGCAACCTCCCATCACCTCACCTGCTACCACCACCCCCACCATCTCCACTTGACACTCTCCTCCCAACACTACATCACAACTGCATTTAATGCACCCCCTAACACACTAACAGAGCAAATTGCAATCCCTTTTTTCCTGCCAAAAGTAAAATCAAAGGCTAGGATCACTTTGAGCAAACTAAAGGCTCACAATCTTGCTGGAAAATGCTCAGAAGGGCCCAAAAAACCCTAATTGATCACTATAAAGAAGGAAAGAAGCAGAAAGAAGCAGTAGTAGTTTTTAGTTTAGGTTTTCATGTCGTATTGATGTAATTTCCTTTTTCAGTTGTCAATGTTAGCTTAAAAATTGTGTACTCAGTATCTTTAGTGTAATCTTAACATAATTTGATCTCAATTTCAAAGTCTGTTAAAATCAGATTTTGTATGATTAATTTGAAATTCTCATATTGGCATAATTCTTATTGAAGTGTTGTTTTATTGTTCCATTAAGGTCACCTGAGCTTATTTGTAAGCTCTTCAAAGATTAGAAGACATTTAAACAGAGTTTAGTTATAAAACTCAAAAATAAAAAATAAAAAAAATCAAGAAAAATAAGTAGAAAATCAAAAATCAGTGAAGAAGAAGAACCAAGCAAGGAGCAGGGTAAATATTGGATGGCCTTGGGTTAGTGATTCTTGGGAAGCTATAGGACAGGTGGAGTTGGCCTGGTTACCTTGGAATTGCTCTGGATCAGTTGTAAGCCATAAATCTCATTTTTGGCATTTTACTGTAGAAGTGCTTAATAACTGCTTATCTTTAGTTCTTTGTGCTTACTTAGTGTATTTAGGTGATATTATTTCTTAATAATGCATGCTTGTTCAATAGATTTCTTTGTGCTTACTTTTTCTAAGTTAACTGCCATAATAGCATAATCTTGATTTATGAGTATTTGTTGTTATCAGTGGTGTTTAGGTACTTAAATCAGCTTATCATATCATTATATGTCCTTAGTAATCAGTTTCATGGTATAAATCTAGCATTCGCTTCGTAAAACTCAAATAAGTGTTGTTTAAAGTAGTGTTTGGATCAGGGAATTTCACTGTGTTTCAGTGACATTTTGTTGGTACAAATGGTCAAGATAACTCACATTAGGTCCTATTAGGTTAATTAAACTTTAAAAACCAGTGTTCTTTTGGTTAAAAGTCAAAATCACCTTGAATTTAATTTTTACCTTAACTGTTAGGATTTAGGTTCCATAATCTCATCACATTAGTGCATAAGTGTTATATATAGCTTATTTTAGTTTCATTTTAGCTTAAGGTAACTTTCTCAGTAATCTAGGAGCAATAGAATCTCATACAGGTCAACATAGTTCAATATCTAAAAAAGTCAAAGTTGCATAGTTTGTTAAAAATCCAGTTTTGGTGAGATTTTTCATGATCTCATGTTTAATCCATTGTCTCTAAATTTTTGGGGTATTAAAGCTTAGAAGCTCATCTTTGCAGTCCATATTTTTGCTCATTTTATAGATTTTTTTTAATTGCTTATTTGTTAGCATCTTGTGGCCTGTTTAAGTATAAGTTACCCTGCACCAGGACAATTAGGCTCACAAGCCCTTTTTCAAAAGCTCTTAGCTTGCACCACAATTGACCTTATCCTGAGTTTTTGGGCTTTTTGACAAGCTCATAGTTCCAGCTTACTGTGCATATACTTTGTGTTCAATTTTGTGCTTATTTGTTTGCTTAATTTGGTCCTCCCAAGTTGTCTAATTCATGTCACTACACTGATTCATCAGTGTACACAAGGGGTAATTCATAAGCTCCTATTAAGCTTGTAAGTGGGCTTTTCTCTGAGTTTTTGGTATTTTTGGGAAGCTAGTAGTACTAGCAGTCTATATCCAAGCTCATCTTGGACCTCTAAGCTCATTAAGTAGGCCCAAATTAGTCCTGCATTTAGCCCTTTTGGCCTGTTTGGTTTTCAGGTTTTGTATTTTGCTTATTTTGTTTATTGTAGTTTATTTAGTGTGCTTTTCTCCTTGATTTAGCTTAATTGTCCTTGCCTCAACTTGTTTTAGCTTGTTCCATCTCATAATCTAGCTTGTTAGCTTATTAGTTAGCTTTTTCAACTCAAAAATCCATTTTGTAGCTTAAAAGTTTAACTGTTGGACTCATAAGCTTGCATTAAGCTTATTTTAGCTTTTCACAAAAGTTATTTTCACAAAAGTTGTCCCTTTTTAGTTGCTAAATAGTTTACAAAAGAAAAATCAAAAAGAAAAATAAAACAGAAAAAGTGGCCAAGGTGGGATTCGAACCCCTGATCTCCTGGTTCCCTGGCACAAGACCAAAGCAACCCTGTGCACAATCTAGGCTAGTGCTTACTTAGTGTTTTAATTTCCCCTTGTTTTATTTAAAGTGATAGCTTCTATTTAAACTATTTTAGCTTTTTAGCTTATTTTTCTGCTTTTTCATTAAGCATATGTCACTTTTTTATATTTTTCCTAGGTTCCTGCTATCCTCTAGTATTTGTATAAAAATTTTCATAATTTTCTATTTTCATTTAGTATTTTTAATAATTAATAATAGCTTAATTAGTTTTTAATTAATAATAGAAAAATAAATAGTTTCACTGCTTATTATTAAGCACTTATTATTTTTTATATTTTTCCTAGCTTTTTATAATTATAAAGTATTTTTAGAAAAAGGTTCATAATTTTTACAGTTCATTTAATATTTTTTATAATTAAATTAGTTTAATTAGCTTTTAATTAATAAATAAGTAAATAATTTCTCAAATAGCTTACTTTTAAGTTTTATAAACTTTTTATAATTTTTAAGGATTCCTGTGATGGTTAAGAAGTTTTAAAAAAAATTTCATAATTTTCCAAGATATTTTAATATTTTTAATGATTTAAATCAGTTTAAATTAGTAATTAAATAGTTTTTAATTAGTAATAAATAATTAAAAAGTCAAAAAAATAATTTTATGTTTTCTAATTTTTTTACTATTAGATTTATAAAAAAGTAATTTTCTTCCCCTTAGGATTAATTCTGCTTTAAATTCACTTTTTTCTGTACGCGTTTACGTTTATTTTAATTTAAACGTACGTTTTTAGATTTTAAATACGTTTTAGGGTTATCTGATTTCAAGTTATTATTTATATTGTTTATTTAGTTTATTCTTATTTATATTTGATTAGTGTAAACTTCCAAATTATATTTCTGTTACTTTGTCCAAATCACTTGATCTCCAAACGTCCCAAAATACAATTTCAATCCTCGCTGGGACATAACGACCCGGGAAAACACTGTGCTTACACTGGATCACAATTGCGCACACCCTCATGGTTTGACCTCATTGACCAACATCCTTGGTTAATTTGTGACCGACTGTTTGGCTGCAATCAGGTCTCTCCTAGTGGTTTGGATCCCGAGGCCTATCCGTTTTGATGGTTTAACTCAGGGGTCGGATTTCAAGTGTGGTGCCGTTCTAAAAAAAATAGTGAGTCATTTCTTCTTGATTCACCATCCATTCTTGTATATTTCTTCTCTCATTATTATATCTCTCTAACCTCAGATCCAACAATCATTCTTGTAGTTAACTTCTTGTGTTTCTCAAGGTCCTTCTAAAAAGACAAGATCACATTTCTTGCACACGAGACATTGATACGTGGGAATTGCACCCTCGCAACAGGTTTTACCTCTCAAAGGATCTTGAGAAGCTTACAACCCCCATCAGGCAGTGTACCTGATCATTGTAGTATAGTATAGTGACAAGTATCGGGGGATTGATTGTTCAACTCTGGAATACTGTCGCTAGGATTAGAAAGTCTACTAAACTAGGTCTAGAGGTGAGGGATGATTCTTTTTGTATTTTTATATTTTATGGAAAGCAAGTAAAATCTCGGGTTTTGAAGGAGTGGGCGAAATTAGTTGTTAGCCAACTAACCCAATTAACTAAAGATGCAATCAAAATAAAATAAAATAAATGAAAATTAAACTATTATACTAATGTGGTGGAAACAATAATGAGAAAAGTTGTGTTTACTTAGATTTCATTACTCCCTAGATATCTTTTACAGGTTAATCATCTTGTTACAATATCATGGATAACGGTTTATATTCCTTAATACCAGTCGTAGGGCTGTGTACAATATTCCCTAACTCTATAACATCCTACTTCACTCCTATGTCGAGCCGTTAGAAGCTCCTAACATGGGATCATTAGAATTCTCTTACGCATTAAATATAACAAAAAATCATAGTACACCTCCGATCATGTTTCTTAAGACGTTCAAGCAAGTTACCAATGGAAATCTGCCAGTTTTCTTAAGCCTAACATCAAATACAATCATCCGTAACAATTATAAACAAACAATCAACCCATAATCAACATCTAGGTTTCACTACATCTAAGCAAACACAATAAAAACCTAGCCTAGCATGTTAAATAAAAGACAAGCGTAAGATATAATCACACAACACATAGACATATTGAATGATTTGAATAAGTACTTATCTTCAATTGAACATGGAAGAATCAAGGGGTTGAAACCCTTGAAAAAGCTGTAAAATTTGTCTTAGGGTTTATGCCCTAATATCCCACACAAAGTTCCACACTTTACAATGAAAAATTGGAAAAATATATATAGACTATGCATCCTGACGGCGTCATGTATTAGCCTCTGACGTCGTCAACTCTCAGCCATGATGAAATTCGTATTGCCTAGATGCACTTCTAACGCCGTCATGTAGGAATGAGCTCTGGGCCGTCACATGTATTTGGACCCTGACGGCCTAGGTGACGCCATCAGGCCAATAAGCCTAAAAACTTTCTGGGTCGTCACGTTATAATTTCCACATCCACCTCTTTTGCCACTCTTGACGCCATCACTAGTAAACTCTTGACGTCATCAGATACTGTTCCAGCAAGGAAATTTGAGACTTTGCCGTTTTCTTCACTTTTATGCTCCAAAAACGTCCAAAATGCTTTCTTTTCCAGATTTCTCTCCAAAAGTACCTAAAATGACAAAAGGAATGATTTAGGGCAATATTTGATCAAATAATCTCGAATTCGGGCTTAAGTGACCCATTAAAAGCGGTACACTTTACGCCTCATCAAATACCCTTACACTTGAGATTTGCTTGTCCTCAAGCAAATGCGCTTTTATTCTAATCAAAATACATGTTAGGGGTCATTTAACACTAATATAAAAGTAATTACAACAAATAATTATTCCACTAAAAACCAAAAACAGGCACGGAGGTCATACACTAGCACCTCACAAATAGTGTTTAGATACTCACATCTCTCGGGTGTAATAAAGTATATATCACAATATGGAAATGGAAAACATCTCTCACTACCTGTCATAGCAAATAGATTACCATAGGCTTGGGAAATGATCAAACCTCCACCACTTGGCGTAAGCACCTAGGATAAACTATCAAAGAGGTCTTTTAAAGGGTTATAACGTTAGGTGTAGGGATATGGAAAACACGGTTTTGTTGGATAAAGGCAATATTTACTGGTGGCGAGTTAATCATCTTGGTTAATTACATGTACAATATGACGTTGCTAAGCCAAGACTCGACTCGATTTAAGCTAATCAAAATCTAACAAACTATGAAACAAACATAAAATGAAACGGGATGGTAGTCCGTATGTTTTTTCTCTTTTTTCTTTTTCTATTTTTTTTTCTTTTTCTTGATTTTTTCAATTTTTTATTTCATACACGCTTGCCCTACCATCCAAAATAATACATCATAGGGAATTTGCATTCCCCTAACAATTGAATTTTTACATACTTTACAATCAACTATTCTAATGACTCGAATTAAGAAAATCAAAACACTTGGAGTACTTTTTAAGATTAACGCACATATGGGGGAAATATATGATGTTCTTCCCCATTACTCCAAAACATAAGTACTTTACCCATGAGTCCCAATCGTCCCAAAATAATATGTACAAGATATGACTCGACTTAGCAACCATGCAATCAATTAGATAATTAACTAAAGGTAATAACAATAATGCACTAAAGATGAGTGCATACACGGAAGGCTAAGGCGATTTGGTTGTACATTTGGGTGGGTTGTAACAAATTCTTCCTTTAAGTAAGATGCTTAAAGTTAGAAACGAAAAGATAGGCTCAGAGGGGTGTGCTAGGGGTATCGTGTACCAAAAATGAGTACAACGCTAAGGTGTGGGAAAAATTAACTGACTTTACTAGTCAAGTAATATGACTTAAATGGTCAAGTAATTATGATACGGGTTTAACACAAGGGTGATCCTAATGCCTCTTATCATGTAGTTAATCCTACTACACGAATGTAGTCTCACTAGCGGTCTCGGGATGCATCACTAACGCAAGTTCTAGAATCTAAATGCTACCGGTACACTCATAAGCACTAATAATAAATGTTTTTCCTATCAAATCTAAAGGTGAACCTCACATATTTGGGTGGAAAATTTTTCTAAATGGTACGATTTTGTGCTAGTCATACAACTCCTATCCATGAGACGCTTGTTAAGGCTAAAGCTTCACTCCTAAATGTTGTAAAAAAAATTAAATTTGGCGCTAAAATTACACTAACAAGTATTTCTCTTAGTTTTATTACACACCTACCATCAAACAAACAAACTCAAGTGCAATTGTATCCTATAAGGTATCATCATTTACCCTCCACTTACACTTAGGATGAACATTATCCCTAATGTTCAATTAAAAGATATAAAAGTAAAATAGGTAAAAGAAGGAAAATGGTGAGTGCTTATTCACTCACCTTTTCTGAGCTAAATTAGGACTTATTAATCCAAAAACTAACCAAAAATGCCAAAGAAAACATGTTTTTGTGATTGTGAATGTGCAGGTACGGATATATCGTAAAAAGACGAAAAACAAACAAAAATCCGGCAAAATAGAGCACGAGAGTAGAACGAGTCAGAAAGTCAAGCTGGAAATCAAGTGAGCTTTGAAAAGTCATAAGAAATCCTCAGAGTTTGAAGATTTGAATGATTCATCCTTATTATGGAAGTTTGAAGAAGTGACAACAATGGTCCCTGCTCTTTGAAAGTTGACACATTCAGTCCCTCTTGGAAATATTGAAGAAAAAGTCAAAGTCAACCCTTTGGGAATCATAATTTGTCTTTGAAAGTTACTTTGGAACAATTGCAGAATCAGTCCTTAAAGTTTCTATAATTACAAAATTGGTCCTTGATTTTTATTAGTACAAAACGTGAAAACTACACAAGCCATATTCAAGCCCATAAACAAACCAAAGGCCCAAATCCAATTACTTATACCTGAGCCCAACCACCTTTTGGTCAAACTTAATAACACGGGTCAAGGGTCAATGATGGTCAAACCAATTAAGATATTACCCCATTTACCCGCCCCCCCCCCCTTAATTCACTTCTTACCCAGGTCTCAAGAACCCTAACTCCCCAATCCTCAAAATTACCATAATTAAGGGTATTAAAGTCAAATCAAAAGGGCTTCTAGAAGTGTCAGAGCTGTCAGGATGTGTCAGACTCAAACAAACACACGAGGGGGCAACGTGGCAAGAGTTGATTGGTGTGAACGCGTCATTTGGATTGATCTAAAGGCTGTTATTCATTGAGCAATGATTGGAAAGAGATCAAGGGCTATGAGGTGATGTAAACTTACACAAGCTCACTAATGAGTGTTCAAACACTCATCATTTTTGGTCGAATCTGAACTGCAAAACATACAAAAACACTCAGAAATGTATCAAAATACTAAAAATATTTCAAAATTGTGTTTTATATGTTTTAGATGCAAAATGAGTAAAAACTGATGAAAAACATACAAAGTTTGCATAATTGGCAGTTTCAGTCCCCCGACTTTCAAAAATTAACAAAACTAGTCCCTGTGCATTTATTTTGCAAGAAAAGTCAAACCAAGTCCTTTTAAAATAAAAAGTTATCAAAAATAACACTTGGGTAAAAAGTTTTGAGAATTTACATGTTTGGCCCCTGAGATTTCAAATTTGGCAAAATAGGTCCCTGAGACTTCTAATTTTGGAAAATTGCAACTTTGGTCCTTATGTTATTCACATGTGGGAATTTAGGTACTTATAATAAATTTTTGAAAGTTGCAAATCAGCCCCCTCCAATTTCCAGTTTTACAAATTTGGTCCTTGTGATTTATTCTACAAATATCAAATGGACCCTTATTTTATTAAACCAAAACAAATCCAATCCTAAACCCTTTTAATCCAAAATACAATCCAGCCCACTACACTACCCAAAGCCCACCCAAAAGCCCACTCCATTTTAATATCATACACCGGTCAACCCACAGTCAACCCCCAAACCCCGTTTTACTATACACCGTCCTTCCCTCCCAAACAAAATCCCATGAAACCAGGGCATCCATGTCTCCCCCTCCTCCATGATATCTCCACCAACTCACCTTTTCATTAAATATCTTACACCAACTCAACCAACCCCCCTGCCCTCATTAAATTACCCCACCTAAACCACTCAAACTGCCATTTATCCTTTTTTCCCGCCAAATCAAGTTTGAAGGGTTGAGATCTTTTGAAGCTAATCCAATGGTCAGGAACATGTGGGAAAGTCAAGGAGTCCTCCAAGGCTTATAAAAGAAAAAGAAAATAGAAGATGGAGGCAGTAGTTAATTTAGTTTAATAGTAGTTGATGAGTGTGTAAATACTCATCATTTTTACCTTTTCTGAGCTGCCAAAACATCTAAAAACACTCAATATTGAATCAAAATAGTGAAAATATCCTAGGAAAGTGTTTTACATGTTTCAAATGCAAAAGAATCAAAAACAGATGAAAAACGCACAAAGTTTGCATAATTGGCAGTTTCAGTCCCTCATCTTTCAAAAGTTGTCAAATCTAGTCCCTAGTTGTTCTAAAAACTTGAAAAAGTCACCAAAGGCCCTTATAAATCAAAAAGTTACAAAATTAGTCCTTTGGTGCAAAGTTTCACAGATAGTCAAGTTTAGTCCCTGAAGTTTGGAAAATTATCAAAAATGGTCCCTGGGATATTAAAAACTTTGAGAAAAACAAATTTTGTCCTTGCACTAACCTTTTATGGCAGGATTGGTCCTTGGTGGAAAGTTTGGTGAAAATTACACAAATGGTCCCTAAAGTTTGGAAGTTTGGCAGTTTTAGTCCCTGGTGAAATAAAAATGGAAAAATCATGCCAGGACCTTATACTACTCATAGTTTGGCAAAATACACCCTTGGGAACACTTTGGAAAAATGCCAAAACACACCCCTCACTTTTCGGCTAATGACAAAATTGGTCCTTGTGTGATGCTAAATCCCAACCGGACCCTTAAACATTATTACCCAAAACATAAACCTAGTCCAATCCCTAAGCCCACTTCCCCTTTGTTTTATTTTTGGCCCAAGACAATCCAGCCCACCCCGTTTTTAAAATAATACTCCCAGGGTCAACAGAAGTCAAAACCACCCTCACCATACCACTTCCCTCCCATTTCTTCCCCTGCAATACCACCATCCACCACTGGTTTTACCCCACTTGTCCACCACTCTCACCCATCACCTCCACCACCCCTACCCTACCCTGCATTTAATGCCACCACCCCCCTATGGCTACTCCACAGACCCAATTGCACCCACTCACTTTTGGCGCCAAAAATCACCAAAGGCCAAGATTGTTCATCAGTGATCCAATGGCTCTTATCTTTGATGGGAAATGATGTGTGGGACCCACTGAGTCACAAAAATCACTACAAAAGGAGAAAGAAGCAGGAATGAAGATGTATTAGTGTAGTTTTAGTTTTAGGTAATCGTAGGTAACATAATTTAGCAATTTCAGTTGTAATTTCCAGTTTTTAAAGTTTGTACTTCACATTTTCAGTGTATTTTAACTTTCAACAATCTCAATTTCAAGTTTACTTGGGTAATTCTCATCTTGGCATTTTTAAAGTAAATTTGACAAACTTACTTAATTAATGTTATAGGTTGTTGTTCTTGTTATTTTCAGTTCTATTAAGCTTTATTTTAAGTTTTTAAAAGTTCTCAAATCTCACTGAGTAGTCTTGCTCAGTATTCATAATTACTTAAAAAAAATAGGAATAATTAGGTCATAAATTAAAAATAATTGTGTATGATGATGCAAGCAAGGAACATGGTGCCATATGTATTGCAATGGGTATTAGAACCTCTTGGGAGGTGTTAAGTTGGTTCTTGGCACTTGGGTTTTCAGTTCTGAGTTTGCACTCAAGTTGTAAGCTATTTCTTAAATTTTAGCATTTTACTTTGCACTTGCTTTTGGTCTTACTTATTGCTGTTTAAATGCTTCATTAGAGTTTTTGGATAAGATCATAACTTAATCTTACATGCTTGTGTATTAGATTTCATAATTGCTTTAAGTTTTATATTTCTCAAGTTAAAAGCATGATTAGTGATTCCTAGGATTTTGTTGTAGTTGTTAGTATATTTGTTCCTAACTCAGCTTAAATAATCATAATATAACTTAGGGAATGCAAATTATGGCCTGAATCAGTGTAAACCCTTGAATTCATCAAAACAGGTCCACAATAGGGGTGTTTGGATTAGCTCTGTTGCTAGTATTTTGGTTGATATTCTGTGGTTGTTTTGGGTATTAATAGATTGCACTAGGTCACATTAGGATAGTAAACCTTAAAGTCCCAGTCCTATTAAGCTTTGAAAGTCAAAATCACATCCATAAGCTCATAATTGTCCAACTGTTTGGACTGTTGGACTCACAACCCATCATAACAGCTCATTAGTGGATAAGTTAACATGTTTTAGTCTCATATAAGCTTAATTTATCATAATCAGTAAGTAGGGTTCATTCAAAAGTCACATTAGTCAAACTTGCACAAAAAACCAAAAGTCAAAATTGGCATGTTACTCAGTTTTTACAAATCTTGGGAGATTTAATTTGAAATTTTGTGTTAGGTTTTAGGATTTGAGCTTGTTAGGGTATGTAGTCCCTCAGCTCAGCTACTAGTTTCCATAGCTTCTTAATTTTTGTGAATTTTTCTGTGGGCCCCACAACCCTCCAAAGAGGGCTGCAGGGCTGTTTGCCTCCCCTGCACCAGCAGGTTATCATCCACACCACCACCTTTGGTGGTGGTTTGTGGCCACCACAGTGGTCCCCATACCTTAGCTTTAGGTTTTCCCAACCCCCTCTTACCAGGCTTCCCCCTTTAACCTTTAGTTTGACTTTAGGATCCCTGGGACCCACCTTATTTAGCCCTTAGTTTCTGTCCCATTTTTCAGTTAAGATTTAGAAATCCAAGTGCTTATTTATACTTATTAGCTTATTCTGTGATCCCCATTGGGTTTTTCTGACTTAAATTTGTTCAAACAACTCATGTGAATCTAAATTATCCATAGTGGGACCCACACAAGCTCATTTGAGCTCATTTTCCTTTTCAGTCAACCAAAGTCAACTGTGTGACTTTTTAGCTTAATCTCAGCTTATTTTCAAATTATAAAAAAGTTGTTTTCATTAAAAGTCTTTGTTTTTAGGTATAAAACAAGTTTGTAAAAGAAAAACCAAGAAAAGTCAAGTTATTATTAAGTGATAGTTTCTATTTAATGTAATTTAATTTTAATTTTCATTTTTATATTTTTATTAAGTAATTAGCTATTTTATATTTTTATTAATTACCTTATATAGTAAAGTAATTTTAGTAATTTTTCTAGATTTTTATTTTGTCATTTAGTATTTATTAGATTTAAGATTAATTTTCTTAATTATTAATTAATATTAAGTTTTAAATAGCATATTTAGTTTTTATAAAGCATAACCTAGTTTTTATATTTTTCCTAGCTCTAATATAATAAAATAGACTTTTATAAAATAAGTTTTTAGTTTCTACTAATCATTTTCCATTTTTCCTATTTTAATTATTTAAATTAGATTTAAGTTAATTAAAAGGTAATTAATTAGTGGAATAGTCTTAAATATAATTTTTAGAGGTTTTTATAATTTTGTAGGATTCCTGTGATGGTTAAGTAATTTTATAAATTTTCTCATAATTTTCTAAGTTAATTTAGTATTAATATTAATTTAAACTAGTTATATTAGTTTAATTAAGTTAAATAGTTTTTAATTAATAATAAAACCATAAAAAGACAAAAATATTTATTTTTATTTTTTATACTTTCTTCAAGTTCTAATTTAAGTTTAGAAATTGTTTTTGCAAATTTTTAGTTTAATTTGTAATATTTATAATTATTAGTTAATTTAAATTAGATTTTAATTAGTTTTATTAATTAAATAATATTTAAATATTATAATAATCACTTTTACAATTTCATTTTCATTTTCTAATTTTCTTTTAATTTTAAGTTTCAAAAGCACCCCCTGTAGTTTGTTAAATACCAAATCCCACTTTTCCTGTCTGTTACGTGTACCTGATTGTGAATTTGTTTATATATCTGAGTATCTAATTTTTGTGAATATTATATCTGTGTACCAATACCAAAATAACAGTAGCAAAATCAATTCCATATCATCTGGGCTACTGTCCTCAGTGCCACTCACTCCTAAACGGTTTCAAATAACACCATTTCAATCTCGCTGGGACATAACGACCCGGGGACACACTATACTATCCACGGAGCATTGGGATAAGCTGTTTTTGACTAGTTGACCTTGGTCAATTATATCTGATGGTTTAGCCCCAATCAAAATTTGGCACCGTTGCCGGGGAGGTTGTTGCGTGTTTTAAAAAATCGTTTTAAGTTTAGTGGTTTTCAAAACCCTCCCTGTACAAATTTCACACAATTTGTAAAAAGTTTTTGTAAAAATATAATCATATCAAAAAAGTTCATTAACACTTTTCCTGAAGTGTTAGAAACACCAAAAAAATCAAAAACAACAAAACAAACTGTGAAGTTAAATTACTTCGTTTTCTTTTAAGATTACAACCTGAAACAGTTGGTTTAAGGTAAGTTCTGACATTAAATTGCGAACTGAAGAGGGAACCTATTTACTTCCTCCCGCCAGCCTGCGAGTAATCTTAAAAGAACGATTTCGGTTAACGAATCAGTTCCAAAAATATTTCCCAAGTTTTCTGCACACACACCCATAAGCCTAAAGCAGTTTTTCAAATTAATAAATACATAAAATCTTACCACCGCAAACCAAGGCTGAACACCTACCAACTGGGGGTGTGGACATAGTAAGTTCCCAAACTTAAGATTAAAACTTGTCTTTATATCCCTGTGAGTGGTGTACCTTTTTCAAAGAAGCCATTCACTTGTGATTATTGGTTTAAGTTCACTGTGGTTTTGCTTCGATTTTGTTTTGAAAAGTTGTTTTTGGTGCATGTGCACTAAACATGTTTCTCAAAAATACCAAAAATATCTATCTTAATCCTCCTACCTTTTTGATTCTACATTTTTTACCCTCCAAAACCTTTTGATTCTTTCTATGTCTCATCCACACTTTCTGATTTGCCAGTGGTGTGGTAATCCTTATAATGGTGGCAATTGCCCCAGTTGTGGCATGGTAGAGTCAGGAAACGGGTCTGTCTATAACCAGAATCCCTATTCCTACCATGATACGACTGATTCATTCTATCAGTTACTACACCATGAGACTCAACAGTTTTACTGTTGTGAGTACTGTGGTGGTTCACATTACAGTTCTGATTGTCAATCAGGAAACACACTTGTCTATGAGCAGTTTCCTGATAACAATTATAACTCAAGCACATACAACCCACAGCCACAACAGTTTCACTGTTGTGATTACTGTGGAGGTCCACACTTCAGCTCTGATTGTCAAACGAGGAATCCATTTCCTTGTAACAATTATGACTCTTCGTATCAAGACCAACCTCCACAGTATCAAACTATCCAAGCAACTCCTCAAATCCAGCAAGACTTTTTAGAGGTTCTTGAGAAATTTAAAGAACTTAAGGAGGAGTTAGCTAATATTTCACTCCGCCATACTCCAAGTTCTTCTTGTGCATATTGTGGGGGTCCTCATGATGATTTTCAATGTCAACCTTCCGGTTTTGACACATCCACATCCCCACAATTTCCACTCATTCCAAATTCTCGTGGGAAAACTATGGCAGAATTACTTGCTGAAGAACGAGAATCTGGAAAAAGCATGGATGAATTATTGGCTGAGCAACGAGCAGCTAAAATACGTGCTAATATTCGCAATACTGCTCTATTTAATGACTATGATGACAGTGATGATGAAGATAACATTGTTATTATTCAAAAAGATTCATCAAGTTCATCAGTTGATATCCCAGCAGTTGAGATTCCATCTCAAACAACTGCTATCACACCCGAAGTTCACACTCACTCTCCGAACATGGGGGATGAGCATCTTAGCACTGTTCCTCAAAAGGAATCGGACGAATTCATAAAGTCTAGTGCTGAGAACCTTGTCTCAATCCCAGGAGAGTCACAGGGAACTTTTGATTATGTGTGTGATCTACCTTCTCACCCTGAAAATCCAAAAGATCATTTTGAGACTTTCTCCGATTTTAATGATGATTGTCCATCTTATGGAGAAGTTAAGTATGAGGAGGCACCATTGCCTCATTCTGATGTTTCCCCTCTTATTGAGGAGTTCACAAACGACTTTACTCACATCAATCCACGTCCTTTGGGAAATGATGATGGTCTCCTTGATTTTGAAGCCGATATGGGAGAAACTGAAAATCTTTTAAACTCTAATCCCAACATCGAGCTTAGTACTTCACATGCTGATGAAAATTCTTTATCTTCTGGAGACATCAGTCATGTGGAAGGATTGCCTTCTGAGCTAGTTAGCTTAGAAGAAGAGAATGATGAAATTGACACTGAAATCAAAGATGAAGCACTTCGTGCAACATTAGTGAAAGTCAATCTCCTCATTTCTAAAATCGAGGCTTTCAAAGAGAAACCTATTTCATCTCCTATCCCCATAAAGGATAGTGACATTTTCTCTGATGATCCTATTCCGGAATTTGAAGCCTTTACTTCTAATCCTATGGGAGAGAAGATTAGTGGCAGTACCACTTCTCATTCTCATAATTCTCTCCCCGATTATGAATCATTTACCTTGGATGAGTTATCCTGTGAACTCACGCACATCAATCCAGAATATGATTCATTCACATTTGATGAGTTCTCCTGTGAACTCACTCATATCATGACTCCTCCGGAGTATGATGACCTGGGGGAGATGCACTCAATCATGAGAATTTGCAAATTCCCACCCACCCTCCCGGGATGTTTTCGAGCTTAACCTTTGAAATCCAAAATCAGGCTAATGAGCCTGCCTTCGAGGAAGAAGATCTTATCATGATTTTCATCATGGTTTTCTTCCTTTTCTTCACATACAGGATAACTTCTCATGTTCTTCACTCCTTCGGGAATGAAGATACCATCTTTGATCCCGACATTTTCATTTACCATTATCTTGAGCCGGGACTATGTCTCATCGGTGTGGAACTTTCACATGCTTCAAATGTTTATCCAAACATCTTGAATGAAAGTCCGATGGAGATTGTTTCTTCCACATCATGCTTCCCCAAGGACTAATGAATTCGGGGTCGAGTCAAGCTAGCGACTCGGTAAACAAAAACAGTAGCATGCTTATAGGGTTTTCACCCTAAGTGTGGGGGAGTCCCCTATGCTATGATTACAAAAGTGAAAAACAAAATTATGTTTCCACGTTTAGCTTGTAATATTGCCCTTTTACGTTCCAAGAGTCGGCATAATAGCCGGGACTTTGAATATTGAGGACAATATTCATGCTAAGTGTGGGGGGGGGGGGGGGGGGTATTTCGCTATTCTAGCGAATTTTATCACATTTTACTATATAGTACCCCCGTTTTTTACCAAAATTTTCAAAATTTTTTCACTTAAGCTCAAAATTTTTGTGGTAATCAGTCCTCCAAAGTCTTAATGACAAATGGATTGGCTAGTCCAGGAGCAAACGGCTCTTGGTAAAGATATCTCAAACCCGTTGATGGCTTGCAATTTGCCCAAAATTGTATGGTTCCTCAACTCCCCATATCCTCGTAAGCAAATGAGTTGGCTATCCCGCAAGATTATGGCTTGTGGTAAAGGCCGTGGAAAATCCATAATTGGTAATCAGCTCACCAAGATGTTGACTATTCCATCAAGAGCTGGCTAGTCCAGAAGCAAACGGCTTTTGGTAAAGACAAATCAAATCCGTTGACAGCTGGTGGTTTGCTCAAAATCACACGGTTATCAGGTGTACCACAGTTCTTACACCTGGCTACTCCAGAAGTGATGGCTTTTGGTGAAGAGAATTTCAAATCCATCAAGTTTTTCTCAAAAGATTGCTAGGGACTAGCAATGTTTTAGTGTGGGGGATTGATGAGTGTGTAAATACTCATCATTTTTACCTTTTCTGAGCTGCCAAAACATCTAAAAACACTCAATATTGAATCAAAATAGTGAAAATATCCCAGGAAAGTGTTTTACATGTTTCAAATGCAAAAGAATCAAAAACAGATGAAAAACGCACAAAGTTTGCATAATTGGCAGTTTCAGTCCCTCATCTTTCAAAAGTTGTCAAATCTAGTCCCTAGTTGTTCTAAAAACTTGAAAAAGTCACCAAAGGACCTTATAAATCAAAAAGTTACAAAATTAGTCCTTTGGTGCAAAGTTTCACAAATTGTCAAGTTTAGTCCCTGAAGTTTGGAAAATTGTCAAAAATGGTCCCTGGGATATTAAAAACTTTGAGAAAAACAAATTTTGTCCTTGCACTAACCTTTTATGGCAGGATTGGTCCTTGGTGGAAAGTTTGGTGAAAATTACACAAATGGTCCCTGAAGTTTGGAAGTTTGGCAGTTTTAGTCCTTGGTGAAATAAAAATGGAAAAATCATGCCAGGACCTTATACTACTCATAGTTTGGCAAAATACACCCTTGGGAACACTTTGGAAAAATGCCAAAACACACCCCTCACTTTTCGGCTAATGACCCTTAAACATTATTACCCAAAACATAAACCTAGTCCAATCCCTAAGCCCACTTCCCCTTTGTTTTATTTTTGGCCCAAGACAATCCAGCCCACCCCGTTTTTAAAATAATACTCTCCAGGGTCAACAGAAGTCAAAACCACCCTCACCATACCACTTCCCTCCCATTTCTTCCCCTGCAATACCACCATCCACCACTGGTTTTACCCCACTTGTCCACCACTCTCACCCATCACCTCCACCACCCCTACCCTACCCTGCATTTAATGCCACCACCCCCTATGGCTACTCCACAGACCCAATTGCACCCACTCACTTTTGGCGCCAAAAATCACCAAAGGCCAAGATTGTTCATCAGTGATCCAATGGCTCTTATCTTTGATGGGAAATGATGTGTGGGACCCACTGAGTCACAAAAATCACTACAAAAGGAGAAAGAAGCAGGAATGAAGATGTATTAGTGTAGTTTTAGTTTTAGGTAATCGTAGGTAACATAATTTAGCAATTTCAGTTGTAATTTCCAGTTTTTAAAGTTTGTACTTCACATTTCCAGTGTATTTTAACTTTCAACAATCTCAATTTCAAGTTTACTTGGGTAATTCTCATCTTGGCATTTTTAAAGTAAATTTGACAAACTTACTTTATTAATGTTATAGGTTGTTGTTCTTGTTATTTTCAGTTCTATTAAGCTTTATTTTAAGTTTTTAAAAGTTCTCAAATCTCACTGAGTAGTCTTGCTCAGTATTCATAATTACTTAAAAAAAATAGGAATAATTAGGTCATAAATTAAAAATAATTGTGTATGATGATGCAAGCAAGGAACATGGTGCCAGATGTATTGCAATGGGTATTAGAACCTTTTGGGAGGTGTTAAGTTGGTTCTTGGCACTTGGGTTTTCAGTTCTGAGTTTGCACTCAAGTTGTAAGCTATTTCTTAAATTTTAGCACTTTACTTTGCACTTGCTTTTGGTCTTACTTATTGCTGTTTAAATGCTTCATTAGAGTTTTTGGATAAGATCATAACTTAATCTTACATGCTTGTGTATTAGATTTCATAATTGCTTTAAGTTTTATATTTCTCAAGTTAAAAGCATGATTAGTGATTCCTAGGATTCTATTGTAGTTGTTAGTATATTTGTTCCTAACTCAGCTTAAATAATCATAATATAACTTAGGGAATGCAAATTATGGCCTGAATCAGTGTAAACCCTTGAATTCATCAAAACAGGTCCACAATAGGGGTGTTTGGATTAGCTCTGTTGCTAGTATTTTGGTTGATATTCTGTGGTTGTTTTGGGTATTAATAGATTGCACTAGGTCACATTAGGATAGTAAACCTTAAAGTCCCAGTCCTATTAAGCTTTGAAAGTCAAAATCACATCCATAAGCTCATAATTGTCCAACTGTTTGGACTGTTGGACTCACAACCCATCATAACAGCTCATTAGTGGATAAGTTAACATGTTTTAGTCTCATATAAGCTTAATTTATCATAATCAGTAAGTAGGGTTCATTCAAAAGTCACATTAGTCAAACTTGCACAAAAAACCAAAAGTCAAAATTGGCATGTTACTCAGTTTTTACAAATCTTGGGAGATTTAATTTGAAATTTTGTGTTAGGTTTTAGGATTTGAGCCTGTTAGGGTATGTAGTCCCTCAGCTCAGCTACTAGTTTCCATAGCTTCTTAATTTTTGTGAATTTTTCTGTGGGCCCCACAACCCTCCAAAGAGGGCTGCAGGGCTGTTTGCCTCCCCTGCACCAGCAGGTTATCATCCACACCACCACCTTTGGTGGTGGTTTGTGGCCACCACAGTGGTCCCCATACCTTAGCTTTAGGTTTTCCCAACCCCCTCCTACCAGGCTTCCCCCTTTGACCTTTAGTTTGACTTTAGGATCCCTGGGACCCACCTTATTTAGCCCTTAGTTTCTGTCCCATTTTTCAGTTAAGATTTAGAAATCCAAGTGCTTATTTATACTTATTAGCTTATTCTGTGATCCCCATTGGGTTTTTCTGACTTAAATTTGTTCAAACAACTCATGTGAATCTGAATTATCCATAGTGGGACCCACACAAGCTCATTTGAGCTCATTTTCCTTTTCAGTCAACCAAAGTCAACTGTGTGACTTTTTAGCTTAAGCTCAGCTTATTTTCAAATTATAAAAAAGTTGTTTTCATTAAAAGTCTTTGTTTTTAGGTATAAAACAAGTTTGTAAAAGAAAAACCAAGAAAAGTCAATTTATTATTAAGTGATAGTTTCTATTTAATGTAATTTAATTTTAATTTTAATTTTTATATTTTTATTAAGTACTTAGCTATTTTATATTTTTATTAATTACCTTATATAGTAAAGTAATTTTAGTAATTTTTCTAGATTTTTATTTTGTCATTTAGTATTTATTAGATTTAAGATTAATTTTCTTAATTATTAATTAATATTAAGTTTTAAATAGCATATTTAGTTTTTATAAAGCATAACCTAGTTTTTATATTTTTCCTAGCTCTAATATAATAAAATATACTTTTATAAAATAAGTTTTTAGTTTCTTCTATTCATTTTCCATTTTTCCTATTTTAATTATTTAAATTAGATTTAAGTTAATTAAAAGGTAATTAATTAGTGGAATAGTCTTAAATATAATTTTTAGAGGTTTTTATAATTTTGTAGGATTCCTGTGATGGTTAAGTAATTTTATAAATTTTCTCATAATTTTCTAAGTTAATTTAGTATTAATATTAATTTAAATTAGTTATATTAGTTTAATTAAGTTAAATAGTTTTTAATTAATAATAAAACCATAAAAAGACAAAAATATTTATTTTTATTTTTTATACTTTCTTCAAGTTCTAATTTAAGTTTAGAAATTGTTTTTGCAAATTTTTAGTTTAATTTGTAATATTTATAATTATTAGTTAATTTAAATTAGATTTTAATTAGTTTTATTAATTAAATAATATTTAAATATTATAATAATCACTTTTACAATTTCATTTTCATTTTCTAATTTTCTTTTAATTTTAAGTTTCAAAAAGTTTCAAAAGCACCCCCTGTAGTTTGTTAAATACCAAATCCCACTTTTTCTGTCTGTTACGTGTACCTGATTGTGAATTTGTGCATATATCTGAGTATCTGATTTTTGTTAATATTATATCTGTGTACCAATACCAAAATAACAGTAGCAAAATCAATTCCATATCATCTGGGCTACTGTCCTCAGTGTCACTCACTCCTAAACGATTTCAAATAACACCATTTCAATCTCCCTGGGACATAACGACCCGGGGACACACTATACTATCCACGGAGCATTGGGATAAGCTATTTTTGACTAGTTGACCTTGGTCAATTATATCTGACGGTTTAGCCCCAATCAGTAGTGTAGCTCAGTTTTAGGTTTTAGCTTAATTCTCAAACTCTGTTGTAATCTTTTGCTTAAGATACTTGTATTCGGTATTATTAGTGTGATTGAAACTCATTTCACTTATTAATTTCAAGTTTGCAGCTTAAATTCAATTTTACTTATTTTTACTTAAAGTTCCATTTTACCTTTTAGAGTTGTTGAAAGTGTTGTGTAATGATCCTTTGGCTTCATTTAAGTTACTAAATAGCTTTTACAAGCTCAGTAGTCTTTAAAATAGGTTTATTCAGTTTCTCTACAAAAATAACAAAAATATTTAGAAAATAAGTGAAAAATTAAAAATCACTGTGTGAGAAGATTGAGGCATGGATTATGGGTGATTCTGGTTTGGTATGGTTGAGAGGCTTTGTGAAAAGCTGTAGGTTGGATTAATTGGTCTTGGTTCAAGGTGTATTGCTTTGGAAGGTTTTGTAAGTAATTTCTAAAATTTTACTTAATACTGTGCAAGTGCATCATCCTTTGCTGATTCATGCTTGTTATTGCTTATTAGATATATTTAAACCAGTTTAGTTCTTAATAGTAGGTGTTAGTCCATTAAATACATTTGTGCTCAAAAATCTTGAATTAACTGTCAACTATAGCTTATTGTTAAATTTTAAGTGTTTGTGGCTTTGACTCATGTTTCTGAGCTCATTTGAAGTTCCTTAGTTACAATTAGTACTTAGGAATCATTTTTATGGTTTAAATCTGTGGAGTTCTTTGAATCTCACAAAAACAGTCCCATATAGGAGTGTTTGGATCAAGATTGTTAACTGAGTCCTAGTGGTTTGTTGATGGTACTTTTGGCTTAGATATATCAGTTTAGGTCCTTGTAGTCTAATTAAGTCATAAAAGTTAGTGTTTGTCAAGCAAAAGTCAAAAATCCATATATTCTCCTCAACAGACCACTGTTGTGGATTTTGTGATCCACAAATCCTCACTTTGGCTCATAAGTAGTGGATTAAGCTTGTTTTATGTTCATTTTATCTTATTACAACATTTTAAGTCATTCCTGATCAGTTGAAGTTCAAAAAGGTCAAAGTTCTTAAGTTTTCCTAGAAAGTCAAATTGCACCTCTCTCAGATTTTACCAATATGGCATGATTTAATTAGAATTTTGTATGAGGTCTTAGGAAGTGAAACTTGTTTCTAATCATAGTATCCCAGCTCATCTCCAAGGTCTCATCATTCTTATAATTTTGTGAATTTTTATCTGGGCCCCACAACCCCCAAAAGTAACCTGCAGGGCAAGGGGACTGCCCTGCTGCAGCAGATATCCACCCCACCACCACCACTTTGGTGGTGGTTTCTGACCATCTCAGTGGGTCCCAAAACCTCCACCTGGTTTCTTTCAACCCCCCCCCCCCTGGTAGGCTCCATGGTTTGACCTAGAAGCTTGTGGACCCCACCTGGAATTACCCCAAAAGCTTGTCCCATTTTCAGTTTTGAATCAAGTCAACCAAGTGCTTATTTTGCTTTATTTGCTTATTCTGTGGTGCCCCATTGCTTTTTCTTGCTCACACATGTCCACTTAACTTGTTTGAACCAGATTTAACCATTGTGGGTCCCACTTAAGCCCATTTTAGCTTATTATTCTTGTTGGTCAACAAAAGTCAACTGTTTGGCATATTGTGTTCCATAGTGCTTATTTTCAATCTATAAAAAAGTTGTTTTTGCAAAAGTTTGTTGTTTTTAGGTGTAAATTAGTTTTCAAAAAGAAAAATCAAGAAAAATCAATTTAATTTTAAGTGATAGTTTCTATTTAATGTAATTTAATTTTAATTTTCATTTTTAAATTTTTGTTAAGCACTTAGCTTTTTTATATTTTTATTAATTACCTTTTATATTAAAGTAATTTTAGTAAATTTTTCAGATTTTTATTTTGTCATTTGGTATTTATTAGATTTAATATTAGTTTAATTAATAATTAAGTTTTAAATAGCATAATTAGTTTTTATTAAGTAAGACCTAGTTTTTATATTTTTCCTAGCTTTTATATGTTATAAAACATTTTTAGAAATTTTTCTAGAATTTTTACTGTTCATTTGCTATTTTTTATAATTTAAAATAGTTTAATTAGGTAATTAATATTTAATTAGTAATTAATTAATTTAAAAACCACAAAAAGACAAAAATACTTATTTTTAAATTTTAAAATTAGTTTTTAGTTATTTTATAATTTTGGAAATTTTATTTTCATTTTTCTAGTACTTAAATAATATTATATTGTATTTAAGTTATTTAAATATTAATAATAAGTATTAAATAGTATTTAATTAATAATAAATAATTAATTAGTGTAAAAATTAATTTATTTTTCTAAAAATTTTCTTTTATATTTTAGTTTGTAAAAAAGTCATTTTCACCCCCTGGGGGTTTTCAGATTTCAGTTTTTACGTTTTATTTTGTACGTCTACGTTATTTTAAACGTGAACGTACGCGTTTTTAGATTTTAAACGTTTATGGTTTTTCCAACTTCCCAGTCTTGTTTATATACCTTATTTAAGCTATTTCCTTGTAGATTCCCTAGCTTAATCACACACAAACCCTTTTCCTGTCCAAATTCACCCGATCACGAATCCGTTTGTTAACCATCACACCTCGTCAGGACATAACGACCCGGGGAAACACTATATTTCCACGGAGCATTGACTCTGAGCAGTTTGACTTAGTTGACCATCCCTGGTCAATTTAGGTTGACCGTTTGGAGCCAATAACTCACACGGATTGCCAGCTTGGCAATCCGTGAACTCGCATCCCCCCTCAGCTATAAATAGGACTAGTTGTTAGCTCATTAGGTGTGTAATTTTTAGATTAGCGAAGCTCTGTTGAATTTTTATTAGAATGTATGTAGACTAGCTATTGTAATGTTTACTTTGAAGTTTTAATAAAAAATTTCAGTTTCCTTTTATCTCAATTTGCTTATTTCTAATTTCATTTTGCTTAATTGTTCACATTTCTTTTATATCCTGTTTAAACTCAGTTGCTACTTAGTTCAATTAGTATTTCTTAAAATTCAGCATAAATCATTTTCAGAAAATAAATAAAAATCAGAAAAATAAAAAAAAAAATTAGTTTTTAAGCTGTTTTGATAGCTTTCAAATAAGCTTACCTAGTCTTAGCTCAATCCATTCAAGCTCTATAGTTTGTTGTGGGACTGATTTCATTTCAAGTCTCATTAGTGGAAGTGATCAGTCAAATAAAGTCAAAGGGAGTGATTCATTGGAGATATGTGGAGAATTGGATAAGTTGGGATAGCTTTAGAAGATCCCTGCCTATCCTAGAGATAGGCAACCAAAGTGATCCACCTCTGTTCTTGCTGAGGTGGTTAGTTTAGTTTCTAATCCTTAGTTTTCATATAATCTGTGATAATTGGTAATTGTTGTGAGTTTTACTATTTCATTGGTCTTGTTTACTGATTTAGAAGTAGTTTTAGTAGAGATTAGAGTTTGTGTGATTAGTTGATTGAATCTGTTTGTGGTTCTGTGCTATCATTACTTTATTGAGCAACTGTATTATTGTTGGATCTGAGTTTTGGCATATTTGTCTGATATAGTGGTTGATTGTGTGGATTTGCTGATCATTTGTGGTTTTTAATTGAGATTGATTGAATTAAATGAGTTTAGTGGTTTAAGTATAGTTGTTATAGTATAACTGTTAGCATAAGAGGTTGTTTGGTTCAGTGATTTGCTGTAAGAGATTGAAGTTTGATTGCTTGTTTTCTGTTTCAAATTGGTTATTCTATAGTAGAAATAGAGATTTAGTTTATAAAAATAACAGGTATAGTTCATCTAAAGTCAAAGTAGATGTCTCATTAGGTTAACTACTAGTGAGTAGTTAAAACAGATAGTGTGATCTTAGTCATAGTAGCATAATCCAGTAAAATAGCTTAATCCAGTTCATAAAAAGTTTATAATAACATACAAGAGTAGATTTTGCTTAATAAAAATTTGAATAAGTCAAACTAGTGTAGGTTAAAATAGTCAACTGTTTCACTAATTTGAGTTTTAATAGCTGCTGATCTTGATTGAATTTAGAATAGGATATAGTTGTTACTGGTTTTATAATTAGTTGATTTTGGTACTCAGTTGCATAATAGAGCTTTTGCCCCCATAAGTTTGTGAATTTGAGCTTATTCTAGCAGCTTATTGTTGCCTGCTAGAGTAGACATTGGATTCTATTTGCTGTTTGTTAATTAGGCCTGCTAGTTCTCTAATAAGCTTGTACCTGAGTCTAGTTGAGTTTCCTGAAGTCATTGGTAGTTGAATAAGTGTGGTGCATGATTATATTGCTTCTGGATCTGTCTGTTTCAATTCTGCTTATTATGTGAGCTTATTATTGGCTTATTTCTATCTGTTTGCTTATTATCTAAGATTATGAGCTTATTTTGATCTGAGTTTGGCAAATCTGAGCATATTATAGCATATAACATCTGTGTTTTAAGTTTCATTAAGTTTGGGTCACAAGTGCTTAAAAATAAGCGCTTGTGATAAGCAGATTGTCTCAAATAAGCACTTTTTCAGCTTATTTCTATTTCAAAATTTTTCTCCAAGTTACTTTTATTATTTTTGATTTTTTGGTAATTTTTCAAATTTTTCCAAGTTGATTTGATATTTTTTTTAATATTTCTTTGATTTTAAGCATTTTTAGATACCTTTTAATAAACAAAAATCCATAAAAATTCAGAAAAATCCATAAAAATTACAAAAATATTTTACGGAATTCTTTTATAATATTTTAGATTTTTCATAAATTAATTTTCATTTTTCCCTTTTATTTTTCTATTTTCCTTCATTTTTAATTCATTTAAAATTACAAAAATCAAAAATAAATTAATAGAAAATAAAAGAAAAGTCAAAAAAATAATTTTCTTATTCTAGAAATTCATTTTATTAGAATAAAATTTATAGAAAATTGTTCCAAGTTTGTCGGACCATTTTTCAATTAAAGTAACGTTTTATTTTAAACGTTACGTTTTAAAATAATCGCGTTTGCATTTCCGTTTTTACATTTTTTTCATTTTAGTGCATATCAAGTTTGTACACTTTGCATAATTTGTGTTTGTTTGCTTTTATTTGAATTACTTGATCACTATTTTCACTTTCACCACTTTTCAATTCATGATTTGCACGAATCAATATTCTTTGATTCCATTCACCTTAATTCGGAAACGACTCGGGTGATCCGTATTTTGTGCGGATCATTTCGACATTATACTTGATACGTGGGAATCGCACCAGGCTTTACCTCTCGAGGGATCTCGAGAAGCTTACAACCCCCACCAGGCAGTGTACCTGATCGTTGTAGTATAATATATTGACAAGTACCGGGGGATTGATCGTTCAACTCAGGAATAATGTCGTTAGTATTGAAATTAATCTAACTAGGTCTAAAGGTGAAGGATGATTCTTTTTATGTTTTTATATTTTATGAAAAGCTGGTAAAAATCTCGGGTATTGGAAGGAGGGGCGGAATTAGTTGCTAATCAACTAACCCAAAAGCTACTAATTAAACTAATGTGCAAGAAAACTAAACTAAGGTTCTACAAGGGATGTGAAGCATGTCTACCCATGATATGTTACTCCTTGCTAGCTATCCAATTCTACCGATTGAATTGTCACACCTTGTTTTAATTGACGGGTTGTATTCCTTAATACTAGTCCTAGGGCCGTGTACAATATTCCCTAACTCTATAGGATCCTACTTCACTCCTATGTCGAGCCGTTAGAAGCTCCTAACATGGGATCATTAGAATTCTCCTACGCATTAAATACAACCAAAAATC
Organism: Artemisia argyi; assembly: GCA_030686995.1. Classification (NCBI taxonomy): domain Eukaryota; kingdom Viridiplantae; phylum Streptophyta; class Magnoliopsida; order Asterales; family Asteraceae; genus Artemisia; species Artemisia argyi. The sequence continues at coordinate 131,007,535 of CM060707.1, forward strand.
GTAGTACACCTCCGATCATGTTTCTTAAGACGTTCAAGCAAGTTACCAATGGAAGTCTGCCAGTTTTCTTAAGCCTAACATCGAATACAATCAACCAAACAAGAGACAATAGGAATCAAGAATTATAAACTAAACCAATTAGACCTATCGAAGTGTCACACCCTAATTGATGAAGATATAAACAAACATCAACAAGGAATCAATAAGATCTAATCAATAATATACAAGTTTCACACAATCATAAGTAGACACAAGGTGAATTAGCCAAGCATAATTAAGAAAAAACAAGCAACAACAATGATAATTGAAGACATGAATTAAGATAGTATCATGAAACCATTACAAGATGTTTATGGAGTGATTGAAACCCTTTAAGTTGCTGGAAAAACACCCACCTAAACCCAGGAATTGACCTTAGGGTTTAGGGCTTACAAAAAGTGAAGTTATAATGTTATATTTATAAGCAATGTTTCTGTCGGCAAGGCTTGACGGCATCACCCCGTAAAGAGTGATGGAGTCAAGACCAACTTTTCTTCACCAAATTGTAGATCTCTTCGTCCTCTTCGCGTGGGCTTTTGAATCACCTAAATCCGAGTTCGTATGCAAAAGTTATGACCAAAACAATATCAGCTACTCCGCGCGCAAGTTTTGATTGTCTTGATCAACATGTGACGGTTTCTGCTTGTGTAAGCTTTCTTCCTGACGTCGTCACTCTAAATCATCTGATGTCATCAGGTTAAATCCTGACGCCGTCATGTGTAAATTAACTCTGGGCCGTCACTAACACTTGGACCATGACGGCCTTGGGTGACGCCGTCATCTCCTATGTATAAAACTTTCTGGATCGTCACGTGTATAGTCCACATCCACCTCTTGTATTACTCTTGACACCGTCATGTAGAAGCATGTGACGCCGTCAGGTACTGTTCCCAGCAAGGAAAATTAAGACTTTGCCGTTTTCTTCACTTTTATGCTCCAAAAACGTCCAAAATGCTTCCTTTTCCAGATTTCTCTACAAAAGTACCTAAAATGACAAAAGGGACGATTTAGGGCAATATTTGATCAAATAAATTCGAATTCGGGCTAAAATGACCCCTTAAAAATGGTTCATTTTTCGTCTCATCAAATATCCCTACACTTGGGATTTGCTTGTCCTCAAGCAAATGAGCTTTTCCACTATTAAAAATACAAGTTAGGGGTCATTTAACACTAATATAAAAGTAATTACAACAAATGATCATTCCACCTTAATCAAAACAAGCACGAAAATTATACACTAGCACCTCACATTAAATATTTGGATACTCTCATCTCTCAGGTGTTGTAAATTTATATGTCATAATTGGAAATGGAGAAATATCACTCCCTACCTGTCATAGCAAATAGATTACCATAGGCTTGGGAAAGGATCAAATCTCCACCACTTGGCGTAAGCACCTAGAATAAACTATCAAAGAGGTCTTTTAAAGGGTTATAACGTTAGGTGTAGGGGATATGGAAAACACGGTTTTATTGGATAAACAGATATTTTACTGGTGGCAAGTCAATTATCTTAGTTAACTACATGTACAATGAGGCGTTGCTAAGCCAAGTCTCGACTCAACTTGAACTAACTATGACTCTTTTTGGGTTTTTTTCAAGACACTATTTGACGTAAATATAAATAAAAGAAACGAATGGTAGCCCGTATGTTTTTTTTTTTTTTTTTTTTTTTTTTTTTTTTTTTTTTTTTTTTGCATACAATTTTACTCTACCATCCAAAATAATACATCAAAGGGAGCTCGTTTCCTCCCTACACTTGAGCTTTTACATATTTTACAATTACTATTCTAATTACTCGAATCAAGATAATCGAAACACTTAGTGTACTTTTAAATATTAACGCACATATGGGGGTAATAATTGACGTCATCCCCATTACTCCATTACAATAGTACTTTACCAATGAGTCCTAATCATCCCAAAACAATATGTACAAGATATGACTTGACTTAGCAACCATGTAATCAATTAGACAACTAACAAAGGGTTTAAACAATTAAAAATAATGCACTAAAGACGAGTGCATACAAGGAAGGCTAAGGTGATTTGGTTGCACATTTGGGTGGGTTGTAACAAATTCTTCCTTTAAGTAAGATGCTTAAAGTTAGAAACGAAAAAGATAGGCTCGGAGGGGTGTACTAGGGGTATCGTGTACTAAAAATGAGTACAACGCAAAGGTGTGGGAGAATTACTTGACCTAAGAAGTCAAAGTAATTATATTACAGGTGTAAAACAAGGGTTATCCTAATGCCTCTTATCATGTAGTAAATCATAACTACACGAATGTCGTCTCACTAGCGGTCTCGGGATGCATCGCTATCACAAGTTATAGAATCTAAATACTACCGGTACACTCACAAGCATTAAGAATGAATGCTTTTTCCTAAAGATCTAAAGGCGAACCTCACATTTTTGGGGTGCAAATTTTTTAGTGGTATGGTTTTTGTGCTAGTCATACAATTCCTATCCATGAGACGCTTATTAAGACTAAAGTTTCACTCCTATATGTTGCAAAAAAAAATTAAATTTGGTGCTAAAATTGCTCTAACAAGTATTTCTCTCAGCTTTATTACACATTTACTTTCAAACAAAACAAAAATCAAGTGGAGTTATAGTTTCTAATATACCCTCCCTACACTTAAACCGAACATTGTCCCTAATGTTCTAAGTAAAAGATGTAAAAATAAAAATAAATAAGAATGAAAGAAACTAATACTCCCCTGATTCGTTCGGTGTGGATAATGGTTAAATCTTCCTCGAAGAGAATGAACATGATAAGCTCCATTCCAGAAATGTAATCATCTTCTTGTCCAATATAACCTGTAATCAACAAACACAAAAACCAAAGCATCAAACCGAACAAAGAAAAACCACAACTAGATGTAATTCTAGACTTAGAAATAAACAGAAAACAAAGCAATAAAAGGATAGGATACTTGTGGAATGAATTAAAAATAGGAACTCATAAAACATATCCACAAGTATTGACATACAAACAAACAAATAAATTAAAAACATCAAACAATTAAAAACATGGGTTGCCTCCCAAGAAGCGCTTGTTTTTGTTCGAGTCACGAGCCTGACTCTACCCTTGTTTAACGGAAATAGGGGAGGTTTTCCCTACACTTAGGATTAAGTGTGGGTGGAAGTAGCGATACACACCCTTAGGGTGAAAATATGCCATGTGAGGTGAAAGGGGTGAGTGAATGGCTTCCTTCATCCTACAACTACCCAGATAATATTGGTTGATGGGTGGGTCGGTTCCTCTTTTGTCTCCTAGAAATAAATCTAAGGATGGAAAGTTATGTAATGATAGAGGTTCCGATTCATCAACACTAGGAAATTCCTTAGAACTAAGAGTAAGGTTATCATTACAAGTATTCAAACCTATATCCTATAGTGGTGCTTGGTCCAAGGGTTCTACCTCAATTGGGGTTCCTATAGTCTCTTCTACTTCTTCCGGGTAAGTCACGGGTGGTGTGTATGCCTCAAATTATGGTAGGACTTGTGGGGTACTTAGTGGGCTTGGGTTTTCTACTATCTCTTCCATCACATCAATATCACCTATGTGTTCATCTTGTATTATGGTAGTGCCTAACCATGACATGCAACTAGGTGGCTCAACTCTAACCTCATGTGTGTCGTATGTTTTGGTGAAATCTATCCCGCTCATGCAACTAGGTAGTTCAACACTAACCATCTCATAATCTTGGTTTGATTCTAAGTTCATGTTCTTAGAAATTAGGTCATCTTGCTCATACGAATCCACCAATTCGTTGAACTTATGGGTCATGGTTAGGAAGCTTTTCACAAAATTCATCCAACGGGTCTGACTAAAAGGAATTGATCCTGATAATGATCGTCTAATAGAAATCACACATGCATATAATTCATCAAACCCATCTAACTTTACCCCCAACTCCTCTTGGATGTCATAAAGATCACATAAAAAATCATTGGAATGATAGGAAGCAAATCTATTAGTGAAATATAGTTGTTCCTCTATTGTCAGTGATCTAAATGGAATTTCATCTGCCATAGTGACAAGTGAAAATGGTTTTACAAACAAAGGGCACAAAGAAAAAGATATACTACAAGAAAGCTAATAAAAAGAAAATAAAAATCTCACTAAAAAGGAATCTAATGAGTAGACCTAATCAAAATAAATTCCAACCTAAGCAATAACTATTCCCTGGGCTGCAGCGCCAAAAACTTGATACGTGGGAATCGCACCAGGCTTTACCTCTCGAGGGATCTCGAGAAGCTTACAACCCCCACCAGGCAGTGTACCTGATCGTTGTAGTATAGTATAGTGACAAGTACCGGGGGATCGATCGTTCAACTCAGGAATAGTGTCATTAGGATTGAAATTAATCTAACTAGGTCTAAAGGTGAAGGATGATTCTTTTTATGTTTTTATATTTTATGAAAAGCAGGTACAAATCTCGGGTATTGGAAGAAGGGGCGGAATTAGTTGCTAATCAACTAACCCAAAAGCTACTAATTAAACTAATGTGCAAGAAAACTAAACTAAGGTTCTACAAGGGATGTGAAGCATGTCTACCCATGATATGTTACTCCTTGCTAGCTATCCAATTCTACCTATTGAATTGTCACACCTTGTTTTAATTGACGGGTTGTATTCCTTAATACTAGTCGTAGGGTCGTGTACAATATTCCCTAACTCTATAGGATCCTACTTCACACCTATGTCGAGCCGTTAGAAGCTCCTAACATGGGATCATTAGAATTCTCCTACGCATTAAATACAACCAAAAATCGTAGTACACCTCCGATCATGTTTTTTAAGACGTTCAAGCAAGTTACCAATGGAAGTCTGCCAGTTTTCTTAAGCCTAACATTGAATACAATCAACCAAACAAGAAACAATAGGAATCAAGAATTATAAACTAAACCAATTAGACCTATCAAAGTGTCACACCCTAATTGATGAAGATAGACACAAACATCAACAAGGAATCAATAAGATCTAATCAATTATATACAAGTTTCACACAATCATAAGTAGACACAAAGTGAATTACCCAAGCATAATTAATAAAGAACAAGCAACAATAATGATAATTGAAGACATGAATTAAGATAGAATCATCAAACCATTACAAGATGTTTATGGAGTGATTTAAACCCTCTAAGTTTCTGGAAAAACACCCACCTAAACCCAGGAATCGACCTTAGGGTTTAGGGCTTACAAAAAGTGAAGTTATGATGTTATATTTATAGGCAATGTTTCTGTCGGCAAGCCTTGACGGCATCACCCCGTAAATAGTGACAGCGTTATGACCAACTTTTCTTCACCAAATTGCAGATCTCTTTGTCCTCTTCGCGTGGGCTTTTGAATCACCTAAATCCGAATTCGTATGCAAAAGTTATGACCAAAATAATATCAGCTACTCCGCGCGCAAGTTTTGATTGTCTTGATCAACATGTGACGGTTTCTTCTTGTGTAAGCCTTCTTCCTGACGTCGTCAGGTTAAATCCTGACGCCGTCATGTGTAAATTTACTCTGGGCTGTCACTAACACTTGGACCATGACGGCCTTGGGTGACGCCGTCATCTCCTATGTATAAAACTTTCTGGATCGTCAAGTGTATAGTCCACATCCACCTCTTGTATTACTCTTGACGCCGTCATGTAGAAGCATGTGACACCGTCAGGTACTGTTCCCAGCAAGGAAAATTAAGACTTTGCTATTTCCTTCACTTTTATGCTCCAAAAACGTCCAAAATGCTTCCTTTTCCAGATTTCTCTCCAAAAGTACCTAAAATGACAAAAGGAACGATTTATGGCAATATTTGATCAAATAAATTTGAATTCGGGCTAAAATGACCCCTTAAAAATGGTTCACTTTTCGTCTCATCAATACTAATATATTATATAATTGATTTTGACGACAATCAATTTTTGGCGCCGCTGCCGGGGAAGGTCGAAGTGAGTTTTTGAATGTTCTTTTTGAAAAATCGTGTTTTGATAAGCCTTCCTCTATCCTGTATCTATTTTCTATAAAAATATAAAAATTGAAAAATTCAAAACACTTTTCCTAAAGTGTTTACAAAAATATAAAAATAATAATGTTTCAGCCTCGACTCTCCCGTTGAAGGGAGGGCGTTGTAAACCAAATAAGCTTCACAACATGAAATTAGTTGTTTATCGGATTACTTCAAATTCTACAACCGAATAAGCGGGAAATACGGAAGCTAAGACATTAAATTGCTAGCTGAAGAGAGAAACACTCTTCTTTCCCGTCCCGTCGCGAGTGGTTTTGAAAGAAACGGTTCTCGATTAACGTAAAGTTTAAAAAAAAAGAAAAAGAAAAGAAATAAAAAGTTTTTGAGATTTGTTTAAATAAAAATAAAAAAATAAAAAGATTTTCCTTTTTATTTTCTTCTTCTTTTTCTTTTTGATTTTGTTTTTGGTGTATGCACACCCGTTGTTCTTTTGAGAGTCTTACGTCTCCGTTCTCAAACCCCGAGCGGGTTTTACGACATAATAGTTGGGTTCATTTCCTTGACGACGAGGAGATGAACCAAAACGAACAACACAATGGACCCCCGCCGATGGGTGGTCCTCAACACAATGTTATTCCTCCAATGGGACAACAACCGGCTTTTGATCCACGTCCGATGGAGGAACAACTCCAATCACCATTCAATAGTGTGAGGAGAGCCATCGTGATTCCGGATATCAATGCAAATTTTGAGATCAATCACGGATTACTCAACTTAATCATGGGTATATCCATTCACGGGTTTGATAACGTAGACCCATATGCTCACATCAGAAATTTCACCGACATCGCTGAGACCATTAGAATGAACCAAGTTCCTCACGATGTGGTGAAATTGAAGTTGTTTCCTTTCTCCCTAAAAGGGGCAGCCTGGACTTGGCTGGAAAAGGAACCGCCTAATTCGATTCACACTTGGAATGATCTTGCTTCCAAGTTTGTGAATTATTTATATCCTCCCTCTAAAACTTCTAATCTACTATCCCAAATCTTTCGATTCCAACAAGCTTTTGATGAGTCATTTAGTGAAGCTTGGGATCGATTCAAAGATTTGTTGGAAAAATGTCCAAATCATGGGTTCACCGACCTTTAGCAGATTGTTACTTTCTATAATGGGCTATGTCATGTTGACCAAGACTCACTCAATTCTGCTGCTGGTGGGAACTTGTTGGCAAGAAACACGAATGATGCTTTCACGATAATTGAGAATAAGGCTCGTGTAAGAATGTCTAGAAATAAACCTCAAGTGTCTAATAATGGTAAAAATAATGATGAAATGATGAGTATGCTAGTGGCTGTAACAAAGAAAGTTGATGCTATGTCTATGGAAAAATCAAATCATCAAGTCAATGTTGTAAATCAAGGTTGTGTTACTTGTGGTGGTCTACATCCGTATTACGAGTGTCCGTCAACCGGAGCTTATGCTCAAGAGAACGTGTATGCTGCAAACATGCGTGGCAACGGTTACCCACCTCTTCACGGAGATCAAAATCTTCTTAATTACCGTTCGAGCAATTATCTTGGACCACCCGGTTTTCATAATCAGAATCATAATAACAATGTGCAAAACCGTACACATCAAGTTAATCAAAATCAAAATCGGAAAAATCAAGGTTTTCAAAACCAAGGTGTTAACCACAATCAGAATTTTCAGGGAAATCAAAATCAAGCCCCGATTCAAGGGAATTTTCAGAATAATAATCATGGAAATCAGAATCATGGCAATTTTCAAAACCGTGGGCAGAATTTTAATAATCAAAATCAAGGTGTGATTCCAAATCCATCGCCCACGGATGAGTTGATTAAGCAATTAATTCAAAGTCAACAAGCTTTAATGGCAAAACATGATGAAACAACAAGGTTATTTGCTACTCAAATCAACGATATCTATAAACGTTTAAATGATCGACCCTCGGGCTCTGGAACTTTACCAAGCATCACGATCGCTAACCCGAGGGGTGATGCAAAAGCGATCACAACAAGGAGTGGTGTTTCTTATGATGGACCAACGGCTCCGACTACCTCTTCTTCTCTTCCTCCTAAGGTAGTCGCCCGTGAACCCGAGGTGACAACGGATATGGAAATTCCTATTAATAATGGAAGGACCAAAGACATCCAACCTCCGGTGGTCCCGACGTCTAAAGGAAAAGAAAAAGTTGTTAATGAAACTGAAAAAGAAATTCCCGTTAAAACGAAGTTGCCTTATGCGTCACCCTTAAACGAACAAAAGCACCGCGAGAAGGATAAAAATCAAATGGAAAAGTTTTATCAGATTTTTCAAGAATTGCACTTTGATATACGTCTCGCGGATGCTATACTTTTGATGCCTAAATTTGCTTCAATGCTAAAAGGTCTTTTGAATAATAAGGAAAAGTTGTTTGAAATGTCTAAAACTCAAATGAATGAGAATTGCTCAGCGGTTCTTCTTAAAAAGCTACCCGAAAAGCTTGAAGACCCTGGCAAGTTTCTCATTCCATGCAATTTTCCGGGTATGGTTCAATGCTTCGCCTTGGCCGATCTTGGTGCTAGCATTAACCTAATGCCATTGTCAATTTGGAAAAAGTTGTCTCTTCCTAACTTGACACCGACGCTTATGACCCTTGAGCTTGCCGACCGATCTACGTCTCATCCAATTGGTATAGCCGAGGATATTTTTGTCAATGTTGGGAAATTCAATTTCCCTGCAGATTTTGTGGTTGTTGATTTCGATGCCGATCCACGGGTTCTTCTCATTCTCGGGAGAGGATTCCTAAGGACCGGTCATGCTTTAATTGATGTATACGACGAGAAGATTACCTTACGTGTTGGAAATGAAGCCGTTACTTTCAATCTCGACCAAACCGCGAGATACTCCTTCGATTACGATGTTTCTTCCGTCAACCGAATTGATGTTATTGATGAAGCTACGGAGGAGTATTCTCAAGAACTTCTTGGTTTTACCGACAGTGCTTCGAGTGGCAATCCCACTCCTTCTTTTGAACAGATCATCTCCGATTCTTCCCCTTCCCTAACTCCGTTTGAGGGAAGTGATCTCGCTTGGGAAGAAATAAAAGCTTGCCTTTCAAATGATTCAGTTTCACCGGAAATTGATAATTCTAACTTTGAACCGGAGGGGGACATTTTATTAATTGAGAAACTTTTAAATGAAAACCCGATTGTTTCTTCCCCTCCGATGGACCTAAAAATGGTAGACGTAAAAGAAATAAAGCCGTCTATTGAGAATCCTCCGGAGCTCGAGCTCAAGGATTTGCCTCCTCATCTCGAATACACATACTTGGAAACTAATAATAAATTTCCCGTCATAATCTCAAAAGATTTAAAAGATGAGGAGAAGACCCGACTCTTAGATGTGCTTAACAAGCATAAAAGTGCTATTGCTTGGCAAATCTCCGACATTAAGGGAATCGACCCTCGATTTTGCACTCATAAGATTCTACTTGAAGATAATCACAAAGCTTCCATCCAACAACAACGACGGGTTAATCCACAAATCCACGAAGTGATCAAAAAGGAAGTTATAAAACTCCTTGACGCTGGAATGATTTATCCGATCTCGGATAGTTCATGGGTTAGCCCGGTTCATTGTGTTCCAAAGAAGGGCGGAATAACTGTTGTGAAAACGAAGATAATGAGCTTATACCGACTAGACTTGTGACCGGATGGAGAGTTTGTATCGACTACCGCAAGTTGAACGACGCGACCTGTAAAGACCATTTCCCGCTCCCTTTTATGGACCAAATGCTTGAACGATTAGCAGAAAATGAGTTTTATTGTTTTCTGGATGGCTTTTCTGGGTACTTTCAAATCCCCATTGATCCCCAGGATCAAGAAAAGACCACTTTTACTTGCCCGTATGGAACGTTTGCCTATCATAGAATGCCCTTTGGCCTATGTAATGCTCCAGGCACGTTTCAACGGTGCATGATGGCCATTTTCTCGGATATGATTGAAAAAACCATGGAAGTGTTCATGGACGACTTCTCCGTTTATGGAAATTCTTTCGACTCTTGCCTCTCCCATTTAGAGAATATGCTAATTCGGTGTGAAAACACTAACTTAGTTCTAAATTGGGAGAAGTGTCACTTCATGGTTAAAGAGGGCATAGTCCTCAGCCATAAAATCTCCAAATCTGGGATTGAGGTAGATCGTGCCAAAGTTGATGTTATTGCTAAGCTACCTCATCCTACTACAGTCAAAGGAATCCGAAGTTTCCTTGGTCATGTTAGCTTTTATCGATGATTTATACAAGACTTTTCTAAGATTGCCCGGCCTCTGACCCACCTTTTAGAGAAAGATGCTCTGTTTAACTTCAAAAAAGAATGCATCGATGCATTTAATTTCTTGAAGAAGAAGTTAACGGAGGCACCAATCTTAGTTGCCCCCGATTGGAGCTTACCATTTGAGCTAATGTGCGATGCTAGTGATTATGCTATTGGTGCAGTTCTGGGGCAACGTAAGAATAAGTACTTTCAGCCGATACACTATGCAAGTAAGATTATGACCGAGGTTCAACATCACTACACAACTACCGAAAAAGAAATGTTAGCCGTCATTTATGCCTTTGAAAAGTTTAGACCTTATTTGCTCCTTAAGAAATGCAGAGTGTATACGGATCATTCAGCATTGAAATACCTAATGGCAAAGAAAGATGCTAAGCCACGCTTAATGCGGTGGGTTCTTTTACTCCAAGAATTTGATGTCGAAATTCGAGACAAAAAAGGAGCTGAGAACCTTGCTGCTGATCACCTTTCACGGCTTGAGAACCCCTATCAAAGTGCTCTTGAGAATAAGGAAATTACCGAAACATTTCCTCTCGAGACACTTGGGAGTGTGACTAAAATTGACCAAAGTACCCCATGGTTCGCCGATTTTGCGAACTACCATGCGGGGAACTTCATTAGGAAAGGGATGTCATCCCAACAAAAGAAGAAATTCTTTAAAGATGTCCAACATTATTTTTGGGACGACCCCTATTTGTTCAAAGTCTGCGTGTGTTCACGGTACGGAAGCCGTTGAAATTCTTAAGGCATGCCATAGTGGACCCACGGGGGGACATCATGGTGCTAACTTCACCGCAAATAAAGTGTTTGATTCCGGCTTCTATTGGCCGATGATTTATCGGGATGTCCATGAATTGGTGAAATCATGTGATTCTTGCCAACGTCAAGGGAAAATTTCTCAAAAAGATGAAATGCCACAAAATGCTATTCAAGTTTGTGAAATTTTTGACGTTTGGGGCATCGATTTAATGGGGCCATTCCCGTCATCAAGAAGAAATAAGTATATCCTCGTGGCCATCGATTATTTGTCCAAATGGGTTGAAGCGAAGGCGCTCCCCACCAATGACGCCCGAGTAGTTGTTAAATTCTTGAAAAGTCTCTTTGCCTGATTTGGTGCACCTCGAGCCATCATAAGTGATCGTGGGACCCATTTTTGCAATGATCAATTTGCTAAAGTAATGTTTAAATATGGTGTCACACATCGTCTTTCTACGGCTTATCATCCACAAACTAGTGGTCAAGTGGAGGTGTCCAATCGTGGCCTTAAAAGGATATTAGAAAGGACCATAGGAGAGCATCGTGCCTCATGGGCCGATAAACTAGATGATGCTTTATGGGCTTTCCGGACCGCTTAAAAAACACCCATTGGGTGTACTCCTTATAAGCTGGTTTATGGGAAGGCTTGTCATTTGCCCCTAGAACTTGAGCACAAGGCCTAGTGGGCCTTAAAAGATGCCAATTTTGACTTGAAAACCGCGGGTGATCACCGAAAAGTTCAATTGAATGAGTTAGTCGAACTTCGTGATCAAGCTTACGAGAATTCTTTGATTTATAAAGAGAAAACAAAAAGACTTCATGATGCCAAGATCAAAGACCGCGTTTTCAACGTTGGTGATCAAGTGCTTCTTTTTAACTCTCGTTTGAAGATTTTCTCGGGTAAGCTTAAAACCCGTTAGTCTGGACCATTTACCATAACCCAAGTATTCCCTTATGGTACCATTGAGTTAGCTCAATCCGATGGTCCCAACTTTAAGGTGAATGGTCACCGTTTGAAACATTACTTCGGAGGGGATGTACCAACCATGGTAGTCCCGGATCTCTAAACTTTCCCCAAGGACGATTGAATTCGGGGATCGAGTCAAGCTACGTGACTCGGTAATCAAAAACAAAGCGCTTCGGGGGAGGCAACCCATGCTTATCCAATTTCATCTTCTTATTTTTCTTATTTCTAACAAATAACGTGAGGAGGGGGAGCCTCTTCTACTCTTGTGTTCCGTGGTTGTTTGTGATGTTTGTTTAGGATTGTCCGCGATTTATGATGACTCTCGTGCTCGTCATGATGTTCTTCCTCCACTCGAGTTTCATTCATCGATGCTTTTGGAAATCCTATATCCGTAAATCTTATCGACTAACGTTTTTTTTGGCATAATTAATAAACGGCCCTAGAATTTTGTTAGGATTGCCTTTACCCACAAAACATTGAGGACAATGTTTAATTCTAGTCCGGGGGAGGGTGAATCTTCGATTCGATTTGACCTTGCATTTTTCACCATGTCGTGTACTCTTGTAACTCCGTTTTTCCACCAAAAATAAAAAAAAAATTGAAAGAATTGAAAAATTCAAAAAATTTGAAGAAAAAAGTCAATGAAAAAGTCATGAAAAAGCATAAAAAGATGTGAAAAAGTTGAAAAATTGTGCAAAAATATAAATAAAGTTTGAATAAGTGTTTTGACACCTGGTTGACTTTCCAGCTGGCGAGAGTAGGAATAAATATTTTGACTTGACTGGGCGTGTTAAGCCCTAGCTTGTTCCCTTAACCAATGATAATCACATAAGCTTGTGCTAGTTTTGTACACAAGGAGCTATAAAATGCGAATTCTTCTTCTAGAATCTGCAAGTTCCCGTACTTAACTTTATACATGCCCAGCTTAAAAGCTTTTGCTAGTCTTTTACATCAGGAGCTAGAAAACACGAATTCTTCTTCTAGAATTTGCAAGTTTCCGTAACTGAATTTATATATGCGTGGCTGATTATCGGCTAAGTATTCGCTGGTTTCATTAGTTTGAATCTTAAATTTCGAAGAGCGAGAAATGATAGAGTTTATTTAGAAGTTAAATGCTAAACGTGGAGTAGTTGGTTCTCTTTAGAGCTCATGAGAGGTACTTGTGGCTTTTTGCTCCCTTCAAATACGTCACCGATATATAATAGATGTTCTAAGTTAATTAGTGGTATTTAGGTTTGGATAATATTTAGTTTCTTATTTTCTTAAGAGAATCTTTGCTTTAGAAGTTGGGTACATATCAAGGAACATAAAAAATAAGAGCAAAAATGAGAAAAATCAAAAGTCAAAAGTTGATTATGTATGTGGTTTTGGAGCTACCCGATAAGCTTCCATTGATGTTATGAGGATAAAAGTAAAGAAAGAAAAGTAAGAAAAATATGAGAAAAATATGAAAAAAAGTGAAAAATGAAAAAAAATGAAAGTTGAAAGTTATGATGAATAAGAGCTTGAATGTAAATAAGTTTTTGGCGCGTGAGATGCATGTGGATGATTCTGAATTGGACACATGAGATGCACGTGTAGTACTCCGCAACTTATCTATGATATTGTATGTACCCAAATTCCTTGATGTGGACCGAATTTCTATTGCAGTGGTTCTTGAGAGAAAATGGAAAACTACTTATCGTTTAAACTTGGTATCACTATCGGACTAAAAAGTATTGAAACGAGAAAATATGAAGCAATTCATTTCTCAATAAAAGTAAAATATTGAGATACAAAAACTTAGGACATGGGAGTAAGCGGTTTCCACAAGTAACTATTATGAGTAGTGTTAGCATCTAACTTGTAAATAAGCTGTGATCTCGTTTGTACGCTTAGTTTGGGGGCTCGTGAAAAATCAAGGATGACGATTTTTATCTGTATGGTCACTTTTTTATGAAAAGTGTTTCTACTCGTTGACCCTAAAAATTATTGCAAGATAATGAAAGTTCAACAAACCGTCACAAGTTTGAAGTATGAAAAGTCCAAAAATAGAAGTGAAAGTGGAATAAAGGAAATTTTTTGGAAAATAGAGCATTTGCGGGAATAAATGATTTTATTACTTCTTTTGAACCTCCTTGCTACTTTACAAAGTCAGTAGGAAGAGTTATGAAATTATTTATCCCAAAAGCGTGAATTGATCACATTGCGTGAGGACACGACAATACCTTAGTCCGGGGGATTTTGGTGAGTGCTTATTCACTCACCTTTTCTGAGCTAAATTAGGACTTATTAATCAAAAAACTAACCAAAAATGCCAAAGAAAACACGTTTTTGTGATTGTGAATGTGCAGGTACGGATATATCGTAAAAAGACGAAAAACAAACAAAAATCCGGCAAAATCGAGCACGAGAGTAGAACGAGTCAAAAAGTCAAGCTGAAAATCAAGTGAGCTTTGAAAAGTCATAAGAAATCCTCAGAGTTTGAAGATTTGAAAGATTCATCCTTATTATGGAAGTTTGAAGAAGTGACAACAATGGTCCCTGCACTTTGAAAGTTGACACATTCAGTCCCTCTTGGAAATATTGAAGAAAAAGTCAAAGTCAACCCTTTGGGAATCATAATTGTCATAATTTGTCTTTGAAAGTTACTTTGGAACAATTGCAGAATCAGTCCTTAAAGTTTCTATAATTACAAAATTGGTCCTTGATTTTTATTAGTACAAAACCTGAAACCTACACAAGCCATATTCAAGCCCATAAACAAACCAAAGGCCCAAATCCAATTATTTATACCTGAGCCCAACCACCTTTTGGTCAAACTTAATAACACGGGTCAAGGGTCAATGATGGTCAAACCAATTAAGATATTACCCCATTTACCCGCCCCCCAAATTCACTTCTTACCCAGGTCTCAAGAACCCTAACTCCCCAATCCTCAAAATTACCGTAATTAAGGGTATTAAAGTCAAATCAAAAGGGCTTCTAGAAGTGTCAGAGCTGTCAGGATGTGTCAGACTCAAACAAACACACGAGGGGGATACGTGGCAAGAGTTGATTGGTGTGAACGCGTAATTTGGATTGATCTAAAGGCTGTTATTCGTTGAGCAATGATTGGAAAGATACCAAGGGCTATGAGGTGATGTAAACTAACACAAGCTCACACGGATTGCCAGCTTGGCAATCCATGAACTCGCATCCCTCCTCAACTATAAATAGGACTAGTTGTTAGCTCATTAGGTGTGTAATTTTTAGATTAGCGAAGCTCTGTTGAATTTTTATTAGAATGTATGTAGACTAGCTATTGTAATGTTTACTTTGAAGTTTTAATAAAAAAAAAAAATCAATTTCCTTTTATCTCAATTTGCTTATTTCTAATTTCATTTTGCTTAATTGTTCACATTTCTTTTATATCCTGTTTAAACTCAGTTGCTACTTAGTTCAATTAGTATTTCTTAAAATTCAGCATAAATCATTTTCAGAAAATAAATAAAAATCAGAAAAATAAAAACAATAAAAAAATTAGTTTTTAAGCTGTTTTGATAAGCTCTCAAATAAGCTTACCTAGTCTTAGCTCAATCCATTCAAGCTCTATAGTTTGCCGTGGGACTGATTTCATTTCAAGTCTCATTAGTGGAAGTGATCAGTCAAATAAAGTCAAAGGGAGTGATTCATTGGAGATCTATGGAGAATTGGATAAGTTGGGATAGCTTTGGAAGATCCCTGCCTATCCTAGAGATAGGCAACCAAAGTGATCCACCTCTGTTCTTGCTGAGGTGGTTAGTTTAGTTTCTAATCCTTAGTTTTCATATAATATGTGATAATTGGTAATTGTTGTGAGTTTTACTATTTCATTGGTCTTGTTTACTGATTTAGAAGTAGTTTTAGTAGAGATTAGAGTTTGTGTGATTAGTTGATTGAATCTGTTTGTGGTTCTGTGCTATCATTACTTTATTGAGCAACTGTCTTATTGATGGATCTGAGTTTTGGCATATTTGTCTGATATAGTGGTTGACTGTGGTGGATTTGCTGATCATTTGTTGTTTTAAATTGAGATTTATTGAATTAAATGAGTTTAGTGGTTTAAGTATAGTTGTTATAGTATAACTGTTAGCATAAGAGGTTGTTTGGTTCAGTGATTTGTTGTAAGAGATTGAAGTTTGATTGCTTGTTTTCTGTTTCAAATTGGTTATTCTATAGTAGAAATAGAGATTTAGCTTATAAAAATAACAAGTATAGTTCATCTAAAGTCAAAGTAGATGTCTCATTAGGTTAACTACTAGTGAGTAGTTAAAACAGATAGTGTGATCTTAGTCATAGTAGCATAATCCAGTAAAATAGCTTAATCCAGTTCATAAAAAGTTTATAATAACATACAAGAGTAGATTTGCTTAATAGAAATTTGAATAAGTCAAACTAGTGTAGGTTAAAATAGTCAACTGTTTCATTAATTTGAGTTTTAATAGCTGCTGATCTTGATTGAATTTAGAATAGGGTATAGTTGTTACTGGTTTTATAATTAGTTAATTTTGGTACTCAGTTGCATAATAGAGCTTTTGCCCCCATAATTTTGTGAATTTGCGCTTATTCTAGCAGCTTATTGTTGCCTGCTAGAGTAGACATTGGATTCTGTTTGCTGTTTGTTAATTAGGCCTGCTAGTTCTCTATTAAGCTTGTACCTGAGTCTAGTTGAGCTTCCTGAAGTCATTGGTAGTTGAATAAGTGTGGTTCATGGTTATATTGCTTCTGGATCTGTCTGTTTCAATATTGCTTATTATGTGAGCTTATTATTGGCTTATTTCTATCTGTTTGCTTATTATATGAGATTTTGAGCTTATTTTGATCTGAGTTTGGCAAATCTGAGCATATTATATCATATAACATCTGTGTTTTAAGTTTCATTAAGTTTGGGTCACAAGTGCTTAAAAATAAGCACTTGTGATAAGCAGATTGTCTCAAATAAGCACTTTTTCAGCTTATTTTTGTTTCAAAATTTTTCTCCACGTTACTTTTATTATTTTTGATTTTCTGGTAATTTTTGAGATTTTTCCAAGTTGATTTGATATTTTTCTTAATATTTCTTTGATTTTAAGCATTTTAAATACCTTTTAATAAACAAAAATCCATAAAAATTCAGAAAAAGCCATAAAAATTACAAAAATATTTTAGGGAATTCTATTATAATATTTTAGATTTTTCAGAAATTAATTTTCATTTTTCCCTTTTATTTTTCTATTTTCCTTCATTTTTAATTCATTTAAAATTACAAAAATCAAAAATAAATTCATAGAAAATAAAAGAAAAATCAAAAAAATAATTTTCTTTTTCTGAAAATTCATTTTATTAGAATAAAATTTTTAGAAAATTGTTCCAAGTTTGTAGGACCATTTTTCAATTAAAGTAACGTTTTATTTTAAACGTTACGTTTTAAAATAATCGCGTTTGCATTTCCGTTTTTACATTTTTTCATTTTAGTGCAGATCTAGTTTGTACAATTTGCATAATTTGTGTTTGTTTGCTTTTATTTGAATTACTTGATCACTATTTTCACTTTCACCACTTTTCAATTCACGATTTGCACGAATCAATATTCTTTGATTACATTCACCTTCATTCGGAAACGACTCGGGAGATCCGTATTTTGTGCGGATCATTTCGATACTATACTACTATATTATATAATTGATTTTGACGACAATCAGAAAACAAATACTCCCCTGATTCGTTCGCTGTGGATAGTGTGTTTACAAGGTTAGATCTTCCTCCAAGAAAATGAACGTTCAAAGCTTCCCTCCCAGAAATATAAATCATCTTCTTGTCATATATAACCTGTTAAACCTGAGAAAACAATCAAGGCAACCTCGCATAAAATCGGCGGCAATCTATATATACTAACAAATCCTAGAAAGCAATTTAAGATATAATGCCTGTGGAATGAATGTTTGCAGATTTCCTGGAGTTTACAAAACTAAAGAATTAACAAAAAAATTTAAGACTCCGTTAGAAAAACAAAACTCGCAAAATTTCCAGAATTTTACACGTGATGTCGTCAGGTGTTAAACCCTGACGCCGTCAGAAGTGACCTGCATAAATCTTTATGTTAAGTTTCCGAAAAAATTCTGGAAAAACTTATGTCATATTTTCTGGAAAATCCTGCAAAATATCATTATGACTCGATACAAGCATTTGACTCTAACAATTACTAATACACATGCTCATTTAATATTGTGGCGAATCATGATCATTTTCGTTCTTATAAACAAATTTGGGGTTTCCCCTTACACTTAGCTTTTGCAAAATACCTTTATATGAAGTTAACACGAAGTTAAACAACAAAATAAAGCATTTTCACAATTTAGTTTGAAACATGATCTACTAACAATAAAAATAAAACATGAATACGGAAGCAAATAACATCAAACAAATAAAAATAAAAACACACAAAACATTGGTTGCCTCCCAAGAAGCGCTATTATTTATTTACGAGTTTTGTAGCTAGACTCAAGGTCATGGGTTATTACGTGACCTCGGCATTGGTTTCATTCTCTAGGTCATCTCCAATCTTAGTTTTGTATTCCGGACCCGATTGTAAATGTTCTTTATAGAGACCAACCACCTTTTTCTCAATTGCTTCTATAATCCTATTGGCAAATTCCCTATCAACTTTATATTTTGGCCCTAGAGTTAAGCAATCCTTATAAAAAAAAAGGCTCTTCTTCTCCCATATGTAGTCCATGCCCTTTTTCTTATCCTCTTCATTGATGTCATCAAAAGCACCAATGTTATCCATATCAAATCGAGGCACAAAACGAAATTCCTTCATTCTATTAGGCATCCTATATGTGATCCTATCAGTTTCACTAGTAAATCGGATCGTCCCTTCTATCCCATCATATTATAACTTGGATTCTTCAACAAATGGCTTACTAAATATAACATGGGATAAGCGACAATCAATAACACTAGCTAGATCTTCAACAACCATAAAGTCAATGATATAAGTAAAATTCCCAACAAAGACACGTAGACCTTTAATTCTCCCGACAAAGTTACAAACTCTACCGGGATATTTGGGATCTTTTCTAGGTCCGATTCTTGGTTTCACTATATCATTATAAACACTTGAGGACATAATGTTGATTGGGGATTCAAAATCAATGTAAGCGTTGTCAATGTCCTTATACCCAATCATACATGGTATCTTAACATTCTTAGGATCACCTCTCTTTATCTTAGGGTCAATTCTAGCAAAAGGAGGTCGAGGATTATCAACAAGATTATTATAGTATGCAGTCTCCTCCTTAATGGGATATAGATTGAAATAATCATCCGATTTCGGATCTATCTCCCCTTCCTCAAGTTCCTTCACATCCTCAACAACATCCTCAAAATCGTTAGATCCTAGGTCCTTATTTGAATACAAGGCGGTCGCTAGGTCACTAAATGCATGATCGAGCTCAACATTAATTAACCTATTAAGCCCCCTAAGTTCCCTAATCTCATTCTCAATCTATTCACGCAACAAAGCCACTTCACTAGGAGAAAGGGGTGGATTCGCATTTTCCATAATGGCCAATGGAATAGTCAATGAATTTAATTTACTAACAAAGGCATGAAGAAAAAGATAGACTAAAGAAGACCTAAAATAAAAATAAAACCTTAATAGAAAGGAATCTAGCAAGTAGACCTAATAAAAAGAAATCCTAACCTAGACAATAACTATTCCCCGGGCTGCGGCGCCAAAAACTTGATACGTGAGAATTGCGCCCTCGCAACAGGTTTTACCTCTCAAGGGATCTTGAGAAGCTTACAACCCCCACCAGACAGTGTACCTGATCGTTGTAGTATAATATAGTGACAAGTACCGGGGGATTGATCGTTCAACTCAGGAATAGTGTCGCCAGGATTAGAAAGTCTACTAAACTAGGTCTAGAGGTGAGGGATGATTCTTTTTGTATTTTTATATTTTATGTAAAGCAAGTAAAATCTCGGGTTTTGAAGAAGTGGGCGGAATTAGTTGCAAGCCAACAAACCCAATTACCTAAACATGTAATCAAAATAAAATAAAAGAAATGAAAATTAAACTATTATACTAATGTGGTGGAAACAATAATGAGGAAAGTTGTGTTTACTTAGATTTCATTACTCCCTAGATATCTTTTACAAGTTGATTAGCTTGTTACAATTGCATGGATGACGAGTTATATTCCTTAATACCAGTCGTAGGGCCGTGTACAATATTCTCTAACTCTATAAGATCGTACTTCACTCCTATGTCGAGCCGTTAGAAGCTCCTAACATGGGATCATTAGAATTCTCTTACGTATTAAATATAACAAAAAATCGTAGTACACCTCCGATCATGTTTCTTAAGACGTTCAAGCAAGTTACCAATGGAAGTCTGCCAGTTTTCTTAAGCCTAACATCGAATACAATCATCGTAACAATTATAAACAAACAATCAACCCATAATCAATATCTAGGTTTCACTACATCTAAGCAAACACAATAAAAACCTAGCCTAGCGTGTTAAAGAGAAGACAAGCGTAAGATATAATCACACAACATATAGATATATTGAATGATTTGAATAAGTACTTATCTTCAATTAAACATGGAAGAATCAAGGGGTTGAAACCCTTGAAAAAGTTGTAAAATTCGTCTTAGGGTTTATGCCCTAATATCCCACACAAAGTTCCACACTTTACAATGAAAAATTAGAAAAATATATATAGACTATGCATCCTGACGGCGTCATGTATTAGCCTCTGACGCCGTCAACTCTCCGCCATGATGAAATTCGTATTGCCTAGATCCACTTCTGACGCCGTCATGTAGGAATGAGCTTTGGGTTGTCACGTGTATTTGGACCCTGACGGCCTAGGTGACGCCGTCAGGCCAATTAAGATATTACCCCATTTACCCGCCCCCCAAATTCACTTCTTACCCAGGTCTCAAGAACCCTAACTCCCCAATCCTCAAAATTACCGTAATTAAGGGTATTAAAGTCAAATCAAAAGGGCTTCTAGAAGTGTCAGAGCTGTCAGGATGTGTCAGACTCAAACAAACACACGAGGGGGATACGTGGCAAGAGTTGATTGGTGTGAACGCGTAATTTGGATTGATCTAAAGGCTGTTATTCGTTGAGCAATGATTGGAAAGATACCAAGGGCTATGAGGTGATGTAAACTAACACAAGCTCACACGGATTGCCAGCTTGGCAATCCATGAACTCGCATCCCTCCTCAACTATAAATAGGACTAGTTGTTAGCTCATTAGGTGTGTAATTTTTAGATTAGCGAAGCTCTGTTGAATTTTTATTAGAATGTATGTAGACTAGCTATTGTAATGTTTACTTTGAAGTTTTAATAAAAAAAAAAATCAATTTCCTTTTATCTCAATTTGCTTATTTCTAATTTCATTTTGCTTAATTGTTCACATTTCTTTTATATCCTGTTTAAACTCAGTTGCTACTTAGTTCAATTAGTATTTCTTAAAATTCAGCATAAATCATTTTCAGAAAATAAATAAAAATCAGAAAAATAAAAACAATAAAAAAATTAGTTTTTAAGCTGTTTTGATAAGCTCTCAAATAAGCTTACCTAGTCTTAGCTCAATCCATTCAAGCTCTATAGTTTGCCGTGGGACTGATTTCATTTCAAGTCTCATTAGTGGAAGTGATCAGTCAAATAAAGTCAAAGGGAGTGATTCATTGGAGATCTATGGAGAATTGGATAAGTTGGGATAGCTTTGGAAGATCCCTGCCTATCCTAGAGATAGGCAACCAAAGTGATCCACCTCTGTTCTTGCTGAGGTGGTTAGTTTAGTTTCTAATCCTTAGTTTTCATATAATATGTGATAATTGGTAATTGTTGTGAGTTTTACTATTTCATTGGTCTTGTTTACTGATTTAGAAGTAGTTTTAGTAGAGATTAGAGTTTGTGTGATTAGTTGATTGAATCTGTTTGTGGTTCTGTGCTATCATTACTTTATTGAGCAACTGTCTTATTGATGGATCTGAGTTTTGGCATATTTGTCTGATATAGTGGTTGACTGTGGTGGATTTGCTGATCATTTGTTGTTTTAAATTGAGATTTATTGAATTAAATGAGTTTAGTGGTTTAAGTATAGTTGTTATAGTATAACTGTTAGCATAAGAGGTTGTTTGGTTCAGTGATTTGCTGTAAGAGATTGAAGTTTGATTGCTTGTTTTCTGTTTCAAATTGGTTATTCTATAGTAGAAATAGAGATTTAGCTTATAAAAATAACAAGTATAGTTCATCTAAAGTCAAAGTAGATGTCTCATTAGGTTAACTACTAGTGAGTAGTTAAAACAGATAGTGTGATCTTAGTCATAGTAGCATAATCCAGTAAAATAGCTTAATCCAGTTCATAAAAAGTTTATAATAACATACAAGAGTAGATTTGCTTAATAGAAATTTGAATAAGTCAAACTAGTGTAGGTTAAAATAGTCAACTGTTTCATTAATTTGAGTTTTAATAGCTGCTGATCTTGATTGAATTTAGAATAGGGTATAGTTGTTACTGGTTTTATAATTAGTTAATTTTGGTACTCAGTTGCATAATAGAGCTTTTGCCCCCATAATTTTGTGAATTTGCGCTTATTCTAGCAGCTTATTATTGCCTGCTAGAGTAGACATTGGATTCTGTTTGCTGTTTGTTAATTAGGCCTGCTAGTTCTCTATTAAGCTTGTACCTGAGTCTAGTTGAGCTTCCTGAAGTCATTGGTAGTTGAATAAGTGTGGTTCATGGTTATATTGCTTCTGGATCTGTCTGTTTCAATATTGCTTATTATGTGAGCTTATTATTGGCTTATTTCTATCTGTTTGCTTATTATATGAGATTTTGAGCTTATTTTGATCTGAGTTTGGCAAATCTGAGCATATTATATCATATAACATCTGTGTTTTAAGTTTCATTAAGTTTGGGTCACAAGTGCTTAAAAATAAGCACTTGTGATAAGCAGATTGTCTCAAATAAGCACTTTTTCAGCTTATTTTTGTTTCAAAATTTTTCTCCACGTTACTTTTATTATTTTTGATTTTCTGGTAATTTTTGAGATTTTTCCAAGTTGATTTGATATTTTTCTTAATATTTCTTTGATTTTAAGCATTTTAAATACCTTTTAATAAACAAAAATCCATAAAATTCAGAAAAAGCTATAAAAATTACAAAAATATTTTAGGGAATTCTATTATAATATTTTAGATTTTTCAGAAATTAATTTTCATTTTTCCCTTTTATTTTTCTATTTTCCTTCATTTTTAATTCATTTAAAATTACAAAAATCAAAAATAAATTCATAGAAAATAAAAGAAAAATCAAAAAAATAATTTTCTTTTTCTGAAAATTCATTTTATTAGAATAAAATTTTTAGAAAATTGTTCCAAGTTTGTAGGACCATTTTTCAATTAAAGTAACGTTTTATTTTAAACGTTACGTTTTAAAATAATCGCGTTTGCATTTCCGTTTTTACATTTTTTCATTTTAGTGCAGATCTAGTTTGTACAATTTGCATAATTTGTGTTTGTTTGCTTTTATTTGAATTACTTGATCACTATTTTCACTTTCACCACTTTTCAATTCACGATTTGCACGAATCAATATTCTTTGATTCCATTCACCTTCATTCGGAAACGACTCGGGAGATCCGTATTTTGTGCGGATCATTTCGATACTATACTACTATATTATATAATTGATTTTGACGACAATCAGAAAACAAATACTCCCCTGATTCGTTCGCTGTGGATAGTGTGTTTACAAGGTTAGATCTTCCTCCAAGAAAATGAACGTTCAAAGCTTCCCTCCCAGAAATATAAATCATCTTCTTGTCATATATAACCTGTTAAACCTGAGAAAACAATCAAGGCAACCTCGCATAAAATCGGCGGCAATCTATATATACTAACAAATCCTAGAAAGCAATTTAAGATATAATGCCTGTGGAATGAATGTTTGCAGATTTCCTGGAGTTTACAAAACTAAAGAATTAACAAAAAAATTTAAGACTCCGTTAGAAAAACAAAACTCGCAAAATTTCCAGAATTTTACACGTGATGTCGTCAGGTGTTAAACCCTGACGCCGTCAGAAGTGACCTGCATAAATCTTTATGTTAAGTTTCCGAAAAAATTCTGGAAAAACTTATGTCATATTTTCTGGAAAATCCTGCAAAATATCATTATGACTCGATACAAGCATTTGACTCTAACAATTACTAATACACATGCTCATTTAATATTGTGGCGAATCATGATCATTTTCGTTCTTATAAACAAATTTGGGGTTTCCCCTTACACTTAGCTTTTGCAAAATACCTTTATATGAAGTTAACACGAAGTTAAACAACAAAATAAAGCATTTTCACAATTTAGTTTGAAACATGATCTACTAACAATAAAAATAAAACATGAATACGGAAGCAAATAACATCAAACAAATAAAAATAAAAACACACAAAACATTGGTTGCCTCCCAAGAAGCGCTATTATTTATTTACGTGTTTTGTAGCTAGACTCAAGGTCATGGGTTATTACGTGACCTCGGCATTGGTTTCATTCTCTAGGTCATCTCCAATCTTAGTTTTGTATTCCGGACCCAATTGTAAATGTTCTTTATAGAGACCAACCACCTTTTTCTCAATTGCTTCTATAATCCTATTGGCAAATTCCCTATCAACTTTATATTTTGGCCCTAGAGTTAAGCAATCCTTATAAAAAAAAAAAGGCTCTTCTTCTCCCATATGTAGTCCATGCCCTTTTTCTTATCCTCTTCATTGATGTCATCAAAAGCACCAATGTTATCCATATCAAATCGAGGCACAAAACGAAATTCCTTCATTCTATTAGGCATCCTATATGTGATCCTATCAGTTTCACTAGTAAATCGGATCGTCCCTTCTATCCCATCATATTATAACTTGGATTCTTCAACAAATGGCTTACTAAATATAACATGGGATAAGCGACAATCAATAACACTAGCTAGATCTTCAACAACCATAAAGTCAATGATATAAGTAAAATTCCCAACAAAGACACGTAGACCTTTAATTCTCCCGACAAAGTTACAAACTCTACCGGGATATTTGGGATCTTTTCTAGGTCCGATTCTTGGTTTCACTATATCATTATAAACACTTGAGGACATAATGTTGATTGGGGATTCAAAATCAATGTAAGCGTTGTCAATGTCCTTATACCCAATCATACATGGTATCTTAACATTCTTAGGATCACCTCTCTTTATCTTAGGGTCAATTCTAGCAAAAGGAGGTCGAGGATTATCAACAAGATTATTATAGTATGCAGTCTCCTCCTTAATGGGATATAGATTGAAATAATCATCCGATTTCGGATCTATCTCCCCTTCCTCAAGTTCCTTCACATCCTCAACAACATCCTCAAAATCGTTAGATCCTAGGTCCTTATTTGAATACAAGGCGGTCGCTAGGTCACTAAATGCATGATCGAGCTCAACATTAATTAACCTATTAAGCCCCCTAAGTTCCCTAATCTCATTCTCAATCTATTCACGCAACAAAGCCACTTCACTAGGAGAAAGGGGTGGATTCGCATTTTCCATAATGGCCAATGGAATAGTCAATGAATTTAATTTACTAACAAAGGCATGAAGAAAAAGATAGACTAAAGAAGACCTAAAATAAAAATAAAACCTTAATAGAAAGGAATCTAGCAAGTAGACCTAATAAAAAGAAATCCTAACCTAGACAATAACTATTCCCCGGGCTGCGGCGCCAAAAACTTGATACGTGAGAATTGCGCCCTCGCAACAGGTTTTACCTCTCAAGGGATCTTGAGAAGCTTACAACCCCCACCAGACAGTGTACCTGATCGTTGTAGTATAATATAGTGACAAGTACCGGGGGATTGATCGTTCAACTCAGGAATAGTGTCGCCAGGATTAGAAAGTCTACTAAACTAGGTCTAGAGGTGAGGGATGATTCTTTTTGTATTTTTATATTTTATGTAAAGCAAGTAAAATCTCGGGTTTTGAAGGAGTGGGCGGAATTAGTTGCTAGCCAACAAACCCAATTACCTAAACATGCAATCAAAATAAAATAAAAGAAATGAAAATTAAACTATTATACTAATGTGGTGGAAACAATAATGAGGAAAGTTGTGTTTACTTAGATTTCATTACTCCCTAGATATCTTTTACAAGTTGATTAGCTTGTTACAATTGCATGGATGACGAGTTATATTCCTTAATACCAGTCGTAGGGCCGTGTACAATATTCTCTAACTCTATAAGATCGTACTTCACTCCTATGTCGAGCCGTTAGAAGCTCCTAACATGGGATCATTAGAATTCTCTTACGTATTAAATATAACAAAAAATCGTAGTACACCTCCGATCATGTTTCTTAAGACGTTCAAGCAAGTTACCAATGGAAGTCTGCCAGTTTTCTTAAGCCTAACATCGAATACAATCATCGTAACAATTATAAACAAACAATCAACCCATAATCAATATCTAGGTTTCACTACATCTAAGCAAACACAATAAAAACCTAGCCTAGCATGTTAAAGAGAAGACAAGCGTAAGATATAATCACACAACATATAGATATATTGAATGATTTGAATAAGTACTTATCTTCAATTAAACATGGAAGAATCAAGGGGTTGAAACCCTTGAAAAAGTTGTAAAATTCGTCTTAGGGTTTATGCCCTAATATCCCACACAAAGTTCCACACTTTACAATGAAAAATTAGAAAAATATATATAGACTATGCATCCTGACGGCGTCATGTATTAGCCTCTGACGCCGTCAACTCTCCGCCATGATGAAATTCGTATTGCCTAGATCCACTTCTGACGCCGTCATGTAGGAATGAGCTTTGGGCTGTCACGTGTATTTGGACCCTGACGGCCTAGGTGACGCCGTCAGGCCAATAAGCCTAAAAACTTTCTGGGTCATCACGTTATAATTTCCACATCCACCTCTTTTGCCACTCTTGACGCCGTCATTAGTAAACTCTTGACATCGTCAGGTACTGTTCCAGCAAGGAAATTTGAGACTTTGCCGTTTTCTTCACTTTTGATGAGGCGAAAAATGAACCACTTTTAGGGGGTCATTTAAGCCCGAAATTGAATTTATTTGATCAAATATTGCCCTAAATCGTTCCTTTTGTGATTTTAGGTACTTTGGGAGTGAAATCTGGAAAAGAAGGCATTTTGGACGTTTTTGGAGCATAAAAGTGAAGAAAACGGCAAAGTCTCAATTTTCCAAGCTGGGAACAGTAGGTGACGGCGTCAAGAGTAACATCCTGACGGCGTCAAGAGTAAATTGCATGACGGCCCAGTACAAACATGAAGGCGTCACCCAAGGTCGTCACGTGTTAACTGGTCAAAACTTGCGCGCGTGGTAGCTGACACCGTTTTGGCCATAACTTTTGCATACGAACTCGGATTTGAGCGATTCAAAAAAGAAAACGATCAGGACGAAAAGATCTACAATTTGGCGAAAAAAGCTTCTTGATGGCGTCAAGAGTAACGGGCTGACGCCATCAAGATGGACCGACAGAAAACATGCCTATAAATATAACTTCATAACTTCACTTTTTGTAAGCCCTAAACCCTAAGGTCGATTCCTGGGTTTAGGCGGGTGTTTTTCCAGCAACTTAGAGGGTTTCAATCACTCCATAAACATCATGTATTGGTTTGATGATTCTATCTCAGCTATGTCTTTCATTATTATTGTTGATTGTCCTTCTTTGATTATGTTTTGCTAATTCACCTTGTGTCTACTTATGATTATGTGAAACTTGTATATAATTGATTAGATCTCATTGATTTCTTGTTGATGTTGTGTCTATCTCCATCAATGAGGGGCTTGTTGATGTGTGTGTCTATCTCCATCAATTAAGGCGTGACAACTTCAATAGATCTAGTTGGTTTAGTTTATAATTCTTGTTTCCTATTGATTCTTGTTTTGATTGAATGAATTCGATGTTAGGCTTAAGAAAACTGGCAAATCTCCAAATGGTAACATGCTTGAACGTCTTAGGAAACATGAACCGATGTGCACTAGGTTTTATTGGTTGTATTTAATTCATGAGTAAATTCTAATGATCCCATGTTAGGAGCTTCTTAGCCGGCTCGACATAGGAGTGAAGTAGGCACTCATAGGATTGGGGAGTTAAGTGCGCCACCCCATGAATGGTATTAAGGAATACAACCCGTCAATTAAAACAAGGTTACAATTCAATAGGTAGGATTGGATAGCTAGCAAGGAGTAACATATCATAGGTAGACATGCTTCACTTATCTTGTAAAACCTTAGTTTATTTTCTTGTTTATTAGATTAATTAGTAGCTTTTGGGTTAGTTGATTAGCAACTAATTCCGCCCACTCCCCCAATACCCGAGATTTTTACTTGTTTTTCATAAAATATAAAAACATAAAAAGAATCATCCTTCACCTTTAGACCTAGTTAGATTAATTTCAATCCTAACGACACTATTCCTAGTTGAACGATCAATCCCCCGGTACTTGTCACTATACTATACTACAACGATCAGGTACACTGCCTGGTGGGGGTTGTAAGCTTCTCGAGATCCCTCGAGAGGTAAAGCCTGGTGCGATTCCCACGTATCAAGTTTTTGGCGCCGCAGCCCGGGGAATAGTTATTGTTTAGGTTGAATTTGATTTTTATTAGGTCTACTCATTAGATTTCTGTCGAGTGAGATTTTTCTTCTTATTTTGTAGCTTTCTCTTAGTCTATCTTTTCTTTGTGATTTTGTTTGTAATTTGCTTCAAATGGATTTTACACTTAGACTTCTAAGATTACAAGATAGGGTTGAGCGGCTAACATACCAAAGAGTTCAAAATACCTCATTTAGAGACACCTATGAATCATATGAGCCTTCACCTAGGATAGATTCTTATGAACAACCTCCATGTTTAGGATCTCGTTTTAGTGAGGCTAGTAGAAAAAGCGACCTAGTTTGCCAAGGAATTATGGATAAAGCCGTATCAATAAACCATAAGTTGGATGAAGCACTAGGTTTGTTATTATCACTATTTAAGGATATAGGTGATCGTGACATGTGGAATGATGAGGTAAATAACATAAGCCCACAAAATACTCAACCATCATTTGAGGCACACACATCGCCCGTGACATACCCGGAAGAAGTAGAGGAAACTTTAAGAATTCCGATGGAGGTAGAACCCTTGGACCAGGCACCACTTGAGGATATAGGTTTGAACACTTGTAGTGATAACCTTACTCCTAGTTCTAGGGAATTTCCTAATGTTGATGAACCGGAACCTCAACCTTTACACAACTTTCCATCCTTAGATATATTTCTAGGAGACAAAAGAGGAACCGACCCACCCATCAACCAACATTATCCGGGTAGTTTTAGGATGAAGGAAGCCATTCATTCACCCTCTTCACCTCACGTGGCATATTCACACCCTAAGGGTGTGTATCGCTACTTTCACCCACACTTAATCCTAAGTGTAGGGAAAACTTCCCCTATTTCCGTTAAATAAGGGTAGAGTCAGGCTCGTGACTCGAACGAAAACAAGCGCTTATTGGGAGGCAACCCAAGCTTTATTTGTTTGTTTGTTTGATTTTATTTGTTTCCGTATGCATGTTTTATTTTTATTGTTTGTGGCTCATGTTTCAAAGTAAATTGTGAAAATGCTTTATTTTGTTTTTAACTTCGTCTTAATTGCATATAAAGGTATTTTGCAAAAGATAAGTGTAAGGGAGATCCAAATTTGTTTATAAGAATGAAATTGAGCATGAACCACAACAATATTAAATGGAAATGTGTATTAGTACTTGTTAGAGTCAAATGCTTGTATCGAGGCATAATGATGTTTTGGAGGATTTTCCAGGAAGTAGGACGTAAGTTTTTCCAGAAATTTTCCGAAAACTTAACATAAAGATTTCTACAGGCCACTTCTGACGGCGTCATGAGTTTACTCTTGACGGCGTCATGTGTAAAATTCTGGAAATTTTGCTAGTTTTGTTTATACCGGAGTCTTAAAGTTTTTGTTAATTCTTTAGTTTTATAAACTCCAGGAAATCTGCAAACATTCATTCCACAAGCATTATATCCTTAATTGTTTTGTTTCTATTCCTAAGTCTGGAATTACATCTAGTTGTGAGTTTTCCTTGTTCGGATTGATGCTTTGGGTTGTTGTGTTTGTTTTCTCAGGTTTAACAGGTTATGTATGACAAGAAGATGATTATTTTTCTGGAATGGAAGCTTTGATTGTTCATTTTCTTGGAGGAAGATTTAACCTGGTCACCTTAAAATCCATACCGAGCGAATCATGGGAGTATTTGATTTCATTTGTTTTATTTATTTAACTTTTACATTCTTTACTTGAACATTGGGGACAATGTTCATCTTAAGTGTAAGGTGAGGGTAAAATGATGATACCTTACAGATACACTCTTGCTTGAGTTTGCTTTGTTTAATAGTAGATGTGTAATAAAACTATGATAAATACTTGTTAGTGCAATTTTAGCGCCAAATTTAAATTTTTTTACAACATTTAGGAGTGAAACTTTAGCCATAGCAAGAGTCTCATGGATAGAAGATTGTATGACTAGCACATAACCGTATATTCAGAAAAATTTTTCACCCAAATATATGAGGTTCGCTTTTAGATTTGATAGGAAAAGCATTTACTATTAGTGCTTATGAGTGTACCGGTAGCATTTAGATTCTAGAACTTGCGTTAGTGATGCATCCCGAGACCGCTAGTGAGACTACATTCGTGTAGTAGGATTTACTACATGATAAGAGGCATTAGGATCACCCTTGTGTTAAACCCGTATTATAATTTCTTGACCATTTAAGTCATATACTCATATTACTTGACTACTTAAGTCAATTAATTTTTCCCACACCTTAGCGTTGTACTCATTTTTAGTACACGAAACCCCTAGTACACCCCACTTAAATGTACACCCAAATCGCCTTAGCCTTCCGTGTATGCGCTCATCTTTAGTGCATTATTGTTATTTGTTAAACCCTAAGTTAACTATCTAATTGATTACATGGTTGCTAAGTCGAGTCATATCCTTGTACATATTATTTTGGGACGATTGGGACTCATGGGTAAAGTACTTATTTTATGGAGTAATGGGGAAGAACATCATATATTACCCCCATATGTACGTTAATCTTAAAAGTACTCCAAGTGTTTTGATTTTCTTAATTCGAGTCATTAGATTAGTTTATTGTAAAGTATGTAAAAATTCAAGTGTAAGAGGAATTTTCATTCCCTATGATGTATTATTTTGGATGGTAGGGTAAGAGTGTATGCACACAAAAATAAAAAATTAAAAAAAAAAAAAAAAAAAAAAAAAAAAAAAAAATCAAGAAAAAGAAAAAGAAAAAAAAATAGAAAAAGAAAAAGAGAAAAAACATACGGACTACCATCCCGTTTCATTCTATGTTCATTTTATGTTTTTGTTATTTTCCATTTATTAGCTTAAGTCGAGTCTAGTCTTGGCTTAGCAACGCCATGTTGTACATGTAATTAACTAAGATTGTTAACTCGCCACCAGTAAAAACTGCCCTTATCCAACAAAACCGTGTAATTCATATCCCTACACCTAACGTTACAACCCTTTAAAAGACCTCTTTGATAGTTTATCCTAGGTGCTTACGCCATGTGGTGGAGGTTTGATCCTTTCCCAAGCCTATGGTAATCTATTTTGCTATGACAAGTAGTGAGAGATATCTTCCGTTTCCATATTGTAATTTATACTTTATTATACCCGAGAGATGTGAGTATCTAAACACTATTTGTGAGGTGCTAGTGTATGACCTCCGTGCTTGTCTTTGCTCTTTAGTGGAACAATTATTTGTTGTAATTACTTTTATATTAGTGTTAAATGACCCCTAACTTGTATTTTGAGTAGAATAAAAGCGCATTTACTTGAGGACAAGCAAATCTCAAGTGTAAGGGTATATGATGAGGCGAAAAATGAACCACTTTTAGGGGGTCATTTAAGTCCGGAATTGAATTTATTTGATCAAATATTGCCCTAAATCGTTCCTTTTGTGATTTTAGGTACTTTGAGAGTGAAATCTGGAAAAGAAGGCATTTTTGACGTTTTTGGAGCATAAAAGTGAAGAAAACGGCAAAGTCTCAATTTTCCAAACTGGGAACAGTAGGTGACGGCGTCAAGAGTAACATCCTGACGGCGTCAAGAGTAAATTGCATGACGGCCCAGTACAAACATGAAGGCGTCACCCAACTGACCCAAGGCCGTCACGTGTTAACTGGTCAAAACCTGCGCGCGTGGTAGCTGACACCGTTTTGGCCATAACTTTTGCATACGAACTCGGATTTGAGCGATTCAAAAAAGAAAATGATCAGGACGAAAAGATCTACAATTTGGTGAAAAAAGCTTCTTGATGGCGTCAAGAGTAACGGGCTGACGCCGTCAAGATGGACCGACAGAAAACATGCCTATAAATATAACTTCATAACTTCACTTTTTGTAAGCCCTAAACCCTAAGGTCGATTCCTGGGTTTAGGTGGGTGTTTTTCCAGCAACTTAAAGGGTTTCAATCACTCCATAAACATCATGTATTGGTTTGATGATTCTATCTCAACTATATCTTTCATTATTATTGTTGATTGTCCTTCTTTGATTATGTTTTGCTAATTCACCTTGTGCCTACTTATGATTATGTGAAACTTGTATATAATTGATTAGATCTCATTGATTTCTTGTTGATGTTGTGTCTATCTCCATCAATGAGGGGCTTGTTGATGTGTGTGTCTATCTCCATCAATTAAGGTGTGACAACTTCAATAGATCTAGTTGGTTTAGTTTATAATTCTTGTTTCCTATTGATTCTTGTTTTGATTGAATGAATTCGATGTTAGGCTTAAGAAAACTGGCAGATCTCCAAATGGTAACATGCTTGAACGTCTTAGAAAACATGAACCGATGTGCACTAGGTTTTATTGGTTGTATTTAATGCATGAGTAAATTCTAATGATCCCATGTTAGGAGCTTCTTAGCCGGCTCGACATAGAAGTGAAGTAGGCACTCATAGGATTGGGGAGTTAAGTGCGCCACCACATGAATGGTATTAAGGAATACAACCCGTCAATTAAAACAAGGTTACAATTCAATAGGTAGGATTGGATAGCTAGCAAGGAGTAACATATCATAGGTAGACATGCTTCACTTATCTTGTAGAACCTTAGTTTATTTTCTTGTTTATTAGATTAATTAGTAGCTTTTGGGTTAGTTGATTAGCAACTAATTCCGCCCACTCCCCCAATACCCGAGATTTTTACTTGTTTTTCATAAAATATAAAAATATAAAAAGAATCATCCTTCACCTTTAGACCTAGTTAGATTAATTTCAATCCTAACGACACTATTCCTAGCTGAACGATCAATCCCCCGGTACTTGTCACTATACTATACTACAACGATCAGGTACACTGCCTGGTGGGGGTTGTAAGCTTCTCGAGATCCCTCGAGAGGTAAAGCCTGGTGCGATTCCCACGTATCAACTTTTATGCTTAAAAAACGTACAAAATGCTTCCTTTTCCAGATTTCTCTCCAAAAGTACCTAAAACGACAAAAGGAACGATTTAGGGCAATATTTGATCAAATAATCTCGAATTCGGGCTTAAATGACCCCTTAAAAGTGGTACACTTTTCGCCTCATCAGTCATCCATTCTTCAAGAGAATAGTTGCTCGGATTCTTCATCACCTCAAGTCCCTTGTGTTGTTTCTTATTGTTGATACACTCTACTGTACTCAATAAATTGTTGTGTTAGTTGTGATAGTTGTGTTTGATTGGTTCTTCCGTTGTAAAGAACATGATATCTAGCTTTGTATCAGAAAAAGTATAATTGGCATTGTGAGGAATCTCCGCCGGTTAAAGGATTTTGTTGACATAGTATTTAAGAACTCTCGAGTTGGGTACTCGGGGAGTGGAGTAGGGCAAGGAATGTGTCCTTGTAGCTGAACCATTATAAATCATTGTGTCACGGTTGTATCTCTTCCTCTCTTTACTTTGTTGTTCTTATCTCTTTTCTTACTTACTTGCATTGTACATATCATATCATCCAAAGGTTTCACATACAATCGATCTAAAAGTTTTTTGTAACTAAATTTAAATCGGTAAAAACTATTCAACCCCCTTATAGTTTTCTACAGAAGGGAAGTTGTATTTCGCTACACACACAACCACCACCCTACAAATGAACTAGACATGACCTTATATAGGAAGGGTGGCATTGGATAAGCTTATTAGGCTTATGGGTTTGGTTAAAAGATGAAGGGAAGAAAACTATTTGCATCATTTTGATGGAACTTTTAGAAATTTTGAGAATTCGCTTTTTGCCTTTTTCGCTTTTACTCCCTTTTGATTGATGCAAAAATTTTATGTAAACTTAAAGGCAATTTGAAAGAGTAAAAGGTTTCGTAAACATTGTGGTTTGAGTCACAATATGAGATTTGATTGTAAGTCATTATAGTAAACAACAACATTTTGAAAGATTTTAAGAAAAATCATTTCCATAAACATTTTGAAAAGTGTTATTCAAGATTTAGGATTATTGTATGAAAAATGTACAACATTGTCCTTACTTTGAAATGCGAGTTTTGATTTTATTTAATCAACAATCATTTAGTCTCGAGCTTAAGCATTTTGAGCTAACCAGGAGTGATTTGTGTTTTTTGTTTTGTAAAAAAATTAAGAAGACTTCTTTTCTTATTTAAAGGATTAATGCACTGAATCGTACATCATGGTCCTAACTTTGAAGTTCGGGTCATGCATTGAAATGGTGCATAAGCCATATAGACTTGGTAAAAAAAAAGTGTAGATTGGCAGGGACACCTCAACCCTGTGTACCATAATGGTACCCATCAACCCTACCCAGCAAAGGTTTGATGCCTGTGAAATACCTCCACCCAATACCCAACCATGCTTGCGGAACGGAATCGAACTCGCGTCCTTTAGTTGGTTCAAGACATCACATGGTTGGACTCAGGCTTCTAAGGTAGCTGGTTGATATCATTAGAGCTTATGGTCCCCATGTGAGGACTTTCCGGTTGGTCACCCAACCCGGTACTACTCTCACTTAGGCTCGCTTAACTTAATAAGCTTCACTCAGTGGACCACAAAGCCCCATGATAGCCATATAGACTTTTGAAAAGGCAATTTCTATGCTCCTCCTCAAACAATGTTTCGTCCTTGAAAAGTTTTTGGTGAACATAAAATATTCGAGGTTTTATAAGAAGCATTTTGTTGAAGAAAGATAGAAGAACATTTTTGTAATTTTATGAATTTTATAATTTTCTATTTTGTTTTTGGTTTTAAGAAAGAAAATTGAAAATAGTGGAGAAATAAAAAATATGTTATAAAAATTTTGGTTTAGAAAGATAGTTTTGTAAGACGTTCTAACTCCTCAGGAGGTAGATATTTCATACCAAGGCGGTGGACAAAAAAGTCAAATTTTGCTTGAAGAAGAGCTTTAGTAAAAAGATCTGGTAGTTGGTAGTCCGTCTTGACAAAATAAAGTTTAATGGTACCTCCCTCAACATGCTCTTTGATAAAATGATATTGAATAGTGATGTGCTTCGTTTTGGAGTGCTGAGATGACTATCGTACTCTTCGATAATAATAAATTATGATTATCTCAAAGGTAAAACCATAATCTGTCAATTGTGTCCTTATCCAAAGAACTTGAGCACAACAGGCAGAAAAAGACACATACCCTGCTTCCGCGGTGAACATTGACGTGCAGTCCTTCTTCTTGGGATGACCAACTTACAAGCTTTTCTTCTAAAAATTGAACTTTATCGGATTTACTCTTTCTTGTATCTAGGCAACCATTATGATCTTTTAACTTGGATGTGGTTTTCACAATAAAAGGTGTTGTCTAAAGATGCAATTCATAACGAGTGTTAGTTACAAGTTGTTTTACCTTATTTTAAAAATGTCTAAAATAACAATGACCGTCGTTTTTGAATTAGAAAAGTTACAAGTTGCAAAGAGAATCACGTCCATAAAAACTAATAATAGTCTACAGTGCGAGTTGTTGATATCTTATACCTTATCTAAAGATGATGTTGACTTTAATCCCGATCGAACCGCTGTAAGTTACAAGTTAAAAAGCAAACATGTTTTGAAAAGACGATAAAAATATTATTTAATCCAATATTTCACACATAACATGCATGTGTTTGACACGTATATGGAAGATAAGCCGATTACTTTGATACAATTATTATGTTTAGTTAAACGATAGAAATAAATATTTACTACGTAGTTAATAAGGGTGAGTACATATCAAATTGAACTAATTTATGATATTATTATTGTTATTTGGGTTTTTCTAATGTGTGCCCTGGGGGCACACTTTAAGAACACCAAAAGGACATCCGGACCCACGAAAAAGTACATCCGGACCCACAAAAAAGTACACTTTTATCGTGTGGGTCCGGATGTACTTTTTCGTGGGTCCGGATGTCCTTTTGGTGTTCTTAACATGTGCCCCCAGGGCACACATTAGAAAAACCCTTGTTATTTTGATTTTCTTAGGGAGCACAATATACAAGATTGTTGTACGTGTGGATAAAACAATATTGAAAAAAACACATACACTAGTAGTTCATAGATAAATGGGTTATATTCATAGTTTAATTATGTAGAAACGGGAAAATACTAAAATTTGTGGCTTTCTATGTTATATGTTAGTACATAGAAAAAGGCATAAAGGTCGTATGTATTTGAGTCTTTTGATGATTAGTTTAAGAAATCCTCTTCATCTCCAATAAGGATGTAGTGCTTCAAAAAGCAATCCATAAATTACTTAAAAAATGTGATTACTGTATAGCCCAAATCTGTTGGCTAGTGTCACGTGCCACACCACCATTCGTTCAACATTCATTTGTTACATGGTGCACAATTAAGTAAAGGAAAATGATTTAGAGACCTAATTGATATGCCTAAAAGTATGCCTAACAAGAGGATGAAGACAAGTGGCAAAATGAAGAGTGGATATGAGGAAAGATAAAATGTAAAGAAGTGGGGCCCCCTGATGTCACCAATCAGGAGATGACACCTCAGTTTAGGCATGCTTTTAGGCATGCCAATTAGGCATGCCAATCAAGACTCTTAAGTAAAAAGGTATTATTCGTATTTGCTAGGTGCAACAAATGGTTCTTATTTTATTATTATTATTTTTTTTAATTTTTTACTATTATATTTTTAAAATGATCAAGTACGAGTTGTTAGTTGTTTATAAAGTTTAGGTGTCTCATCTTTTTACAAGTTAGATTTTTAAGTGAGTTTTACACTTGGATTTGTCAATTGATACGAGCCGATGTGATATGTTCGTATCAATTGATATCAGAGCTAGCCTTACCTTTTGATGTTCTAGCACTCGGAGTGAAGACTTATGGTCATGGAGTGGTTTTATGGAGTGGTGACTTAGATCTGAAAAAGAAAAGTGTCAACTGTGACCAACTAACTCGGAGTGATGGTTTGGACCTAAAAATAGGGATGTCAACTGTGACCAACAATGATGTCGGTTCTCCAAAACGTGAGGTATTGTTATGATACCACATCTATTAAATATAGAATTTGTTAATGATTTATAAACTTTAAGTATCTCATTTTACAAGCTAGTTTTTTTAAATGCGTTCTACTAAACTTATGAACAATATTAGCTTAGTATCATAGTTTCGTATCATTTTTTTTAAGGTAATCTTTTGTTTCCCAAGAAATGCCTACATTTTAGGATTCTTTGAACCTAGCCACCTAAGGTGTGCCTTTGAAACTTAGGACCCTTTTAAGCACAGCCACATGAACGATGCTATAGTTTATCCTAACAATAATAGCAAACACATGAAAAAAGTTCGAATATAATAGACAACTGGAAGTAATTATAGTTTAGATTTTAGAACCATGTGTCCCTCATTTTTGTTATAGTTGTGTTGTACTCAGCCTAAACATATTTGGTCTTTACATATAGAAATGAGTTAAAATATTGCTTTCATGGTAAATTTATCAGCTTAGGAGATATACATTATCTATGTAAACCTCATTTTCTAATAATAACCTATTGCCTGATTTTCTTTAAAAAATATATACTACTAACTACTGTCCTTAAAACAATATATTCAGCCACCCATCTCAATGAAGATTAATGGTAAGCCTACTCGATTATGACAATGAAACCAAGATTAAAATATAATCAGGAATAAAGTATTAGGAAGCAAAACCACCGACTTCGCCCATATGGCTCATGAGTGGTCATACAGCCTCATTATTAATACTCCGCTTTCCTACCCAAAATAAGTAATCATACATTTTTTTTATTAGAGGACAAACAGAACCAATAAGCTCAAGTTAAAATGATAATACCACATATTCAAGTTATTCCAAAACTAAATACTATTAAGGATAGCTATTTTTAATAATCTCATATAAAATTTTTGGATGTATAACAAGTGGAAAAAATTGATAAAATTAGACCATAGTCCATAGCAACCATTGGACTTTCAAGGCTTCAAACGTTGCAAATTCACTGCTGTATTATCAATGTTATTGGTCTTCATTTTAACTTTTTTCTTTTTTGCATTCACACAACACAATGGCGACATTGACTATTATGAACCAAAAAAGAAAAAGAAAAATTCCATAACATATGAGATAACTACGATGGTCATATTAGACTATTAGTCAATATGAAGACCAATAGCTTCCCCTTTTACAAAATGACAAATCAACTTCCAATAATTATAGTATTTTAACTGCTAAAAAGCCTAATTAGCCGTTGTGGTGGATTTTATTATAATTGGTAGTTATATTTAATGGAATACTCGTACACTGTTTGTTTACTAGCGTTAAATACTTTAAAATATTTTTAGCAAGATAGAGGCTATGTTTGGCGCGGAGCTTTTTGGGGTAATGAGCGGTGAGAATGAGCTTTTTTATTTTTTATGTTTGTTTGGCATGAGAGCTGTGGCTTTGCTATTTTTTAGGAAAGCTCATTTTCCCAATGCTTCTTTATGAAGCTGTGAGTTTTTTTGGCTACTGCTCACTGCTACTGCTCATAGCTACTTTTGCCAAACATAGCCAGAATCTTATAAAAGTAAAGTTACTCCTATACTCCGGGTAAGGATCCAGTGAGAAGAAAACTTAAAATGAGAAGGATGAGAAATAATTATAACCACATATTTGAGATGCATCGACTTGATTTAGATGCATCTCTATTCATTTAGATGCATCACAATTAGTTTCGAAAGTGATTTTGAAGTGAAAATGATGCAAAGTAGTACTAACAACAAATTTGACCCGCAGAGGACGAAAAATGTATAGGATTCGTCTAACTTGATGAAACGCATCTAATATATGTATATGTATCTAATTTTTTGCTATAAAATATATTATGGTGCATCTAAAAGACTAGGGATGCATCTAATTCAAGTCGATGCATCTCAAATATGTAGTAATAATTATTTCTCATCCTTCTCATTTTTAGTTTTCTTCTCATCTGATCCTTGGTCTACTCCTATAATCCTATATACATTCAGTTTCACTTTTCTATTTATTATAGGAGACGTGTTATAACAAACTATTTACATTTATTTTTAACTTTTTCATTTATAATAGGAGACGTGCAATAAACGATTTATACTAGTTTTAAAGACGACATTGGCACATCGGTGCATACATCGTCGCTAAAACGTCCATTGCTAGTAGCGATATGCGTATTTAAATGAATAAAGTATTAGCAAACAATCACTGTTAGAAACGGAATTTTAGTGACGACTTATGCGGCGAAAAGTGCCAAAGTCGTCCTTAAAACTAGTATAAATCGTTTTTATAGCACGTCTTCCAGAAAAAGTATTATTACGTTTGATCACCATTAGTCGCGTCTTTAAATGAATAATGCACGTCATATTGATGGAACCAAAACTAAAAATTTGTAACAGCCAGTGGTATGACGTGATATTAATGGTGGAGACTTGGTGATGCACACAACACTAATGTTCTAAGAACATCAAAGGTTTGTTTGGGTGTTAGGGTGGAAGGTTTGGTCGAGCTTTTATCAAGAGTACACTTTAACGTCACATCAACTTCTTTACTTTCCCTTCTTTGTCAAAAGAGTTTACAACACTTTCTTTCTCACCACCTCAACTTTTTTGATTTAAAAGCACCACAAATATACACGCAACACATATTAAATATTATTAAAATAGGGTGTTTTGTTTGTTTGGCCCTCGGCAACGTGATGCTGCTAAGCAAAAAGAATTAATGGCAAAAGGAACGGAAGTGTGATATTTGGCATGTTTGTCGCTGGCAAAGGCCCAAATAGGCTTGCCTTGCTGTTATTTATTTATTTTTTTATTTATTTTTTTTCGACACCCTTCAACCTTAGACTGGGTGCTATGGTCATCAAACTCACCAATTTCACATCAACGTCGCGTTATCATTCAACACATTATCAAACCTATCACCAAACAAAAATATAAAAATATCTCAATTTGTACTAACATATTTCTTAATATACCCCACAAACACACAGACATACACACACATAAAACATGGGAAACTGTTAGGTGGTCTACGCCCAAACCATTGCAAATTTTTTCCCTCGGCGTGCGGTTGGGGATGACTTCGGTGGGGATGACGCGTGAAAATTAAAGGTGGTGGTGGTAAACCACCCATCATAACGACCAGTCTTATATATGATAAAAAATTAAAAAAAGATTATGAAAACTTTAATTTTTGAAACATATATTTTATTTCAATGAGCTACCAAAACAACTTGAGCTTTTAGAATACTAATCACATAAACTCATATTTTTCTTTTGTAATTGTGTATTTGTCATATGTTATTTTACAATTTTAAACTTTTACCGCAGTCGATTTGTTATACATTTTTTAATAACAAAACTATAATCAGCTCTAGTAAAAGACTCACATGTCCGCTTGTTTTGTGCCCATTCATAAAAAATACATTACAATGTTTATACTCCGTATCATTCACTCGTTTTCAAAACATTGTTATAAACTTGCATTATTTGGATAACAACAAATAGATCATGCTTGCAAGACAAAAATAGTATTTGCTACCTGCAGATTCTAAATTACCAATTTTAATAAAATTTATTCTCTAAACCATCCTTTTGTATTACTACTATCATAATATTTGCACTATCCTTATGTTTGTTCGTTATATTTCTTTGTCATGATTCTTTGGAGCAAAATTAGAAAATTTATTATTATTTTATTATTTTTGTAAACTACCCTTTCCTATGTTTTGGCCTATGGACGAAATGAATCCTTAACTTTAATAGCAACATCCTAAATTAATAATCCAAAGTTTTGTTGAACAAGAAAGTAACTAAAACTTTAGCTGTCTACTTGTCTGTTAGGTCGCATATAGGATATGTTTTGTAGCAAGCATTTTGAAGCGCTTTGAATCAACTATTAATTAACGGTTAAAGTTTTGCGTAAAATACTAGTTTGAAAACAAGCAACTATCATTCCTATTTTCTAAGCGCTCTTAATTAAAATGCGGCTTCTAGTAGCATTTACGAGCAACTAGCGTTTTCATTTATTAATTATGACTATACAACTTTATTACCAAATACTTTGGCTATGTTTGGCGCAGAGCTTTTTGAGGTGATGAGCGGTGGGCAATGAGCTTTTTGATTTTTAGTGTTCGTTTGGCAAAAGAGCGGTGAGCTTTGCTATTTTTTAGGAAAACTCATTTTTCCACTTTTGCTAAACATAACCTTTATCAAAACAAAAGGCTATTACTTATTGCTACTGCTTACTGCTATTGTTTTTCACTTGTTGAGATTCCTGCGGCCCAGCATCTCACAAAGTCCAACATATAAGCCCAACTGAGTTTCCATTCTAAAACCAATTGGTGATAGAAGGAGTAGTCCACCAAGCTTATAAGTTAACTTTGAGATTATAGTTCTACCGATGTGGGATTGAGTTTGTACACCCAACAACCCTCCCCTTAAACCCAAACCACCATGGGTCTCCCCTTCGACTATAGCCACGATCCCACCTTTTTCATACCGCCGACCTTTACCATTGGAACACACCGCCTTTTACCGGCTTCCTTTCGGTACAAGGTTTTACCGGGATCCACTAATACTGTCGAACCGGGGTCTAATCGAGGGAACACCATCTACATCATCACTGGGCCCAACCTGTCTCTGATACCACTCGTTGGAAAGTACCTCGACAACAAACCCGAAGTTCGATCGCGAAAAGCTAGATCGCGAGTTGTATCGAGCACAAGTAGCAAACATGAGAGACTACAAAGAACTGATAAGAATATGCACACGTTATACCCTCAACTAACCCTTTATTAATACCAATAAAGCTTTTACAATTGAGGAAAAAGAATGAATAACTAGCATCCCCTCATCTTTATTTATAGAGATGAGGAGGTGGAAACCTAGCTGGCCTTGCACTTCAAGCTAACTAATTCAATTCTAGTTTATGTCTAGCACCTAATCTAATTACAAAAGCACACTTAAGTCCCTAATATATGTTTAAGTTACAACTAATATTTAATAATTTCCACCTTAGGAGTAACACTTAAACATAACCAATACTCAGCACCTTTTCCTCGTGCTGGAACCTCGGATCAACGACCACCTTATCGACCAGGCATTATACTTTAGTAATTTTCCAAAATTAGCTTCTGTAGACTCCTTCACTTTCTTCTTTTCAGCAGCATTACCCTCTGCACCTTCTTAACCAGGTACTCTGGTTATCGTAATGTCCGCCCCCACCTTTATACCAAGGTGTACCTTTTTCTGCTCCTTTACCAAGCAGTCCGTGTTTGTCTTTTCTTCAAGTTGTTTGTCCTACAACTTTCTTTGAGCCACTGCAGCATCATCATTACTATCTTGAACAACCTCAGCTTCACGATTTTCCTAAGCTCCCTGCAGTTCCACCTCAAACCAAACACGTTCAGAAACCTGTACTTCATGGACTCCTGTTTTAACACCAGGACCAAGTTGTTTGAACCCAACTTGTTTATGACCAAGTTGTTTGAACCCAACTTGTTTATAACCAAGTTGCTTGAATCCAACTTGTTTTGAACCTTCATGCTTTTGTATACCAAAAGTAGTCACTTTTGCTTCAAGACTATACACACAGTTCTCTTTCCTGATCCCAGTCATCATAATCCGACAACCTTTCATCACTTTGACTCAACCCATGTAACACCCCCGTTTTTCACTAATCGCAGCGGATTAAGTGTTTGGGGTATTACTCATGGAACAAAGACAAGATAATAGAAAACTACTCGAAAAAGAGACGTTTTTGAAAAAGATGTTATCATTCATTTATTTATCAGAGTTTTTACAGTAAAAGATATACTTTTACCAAAAGAGAGGTCCCTAAGATACATTTTATGACACAAAACTTGATGAATGATAACTACTTTGGACATCTTCATGTCCAGTACTTCTCCGTGCCAGGGTTCCTATAGTGCCTAATTACCTAGGATAACATGCTTAAAAGTCAACACATAGGTTGAGTGAGAGTCATAGGTTTAAATAGTTAAGGTATGAATACAAGTTCCACAGGGTTCAGCTTAAACCCTATATATGGAAAGGTTTTCGGGATAGAAGGTATATTGCACTAAGCTCATGAACCACACGTTAACAGTCCGGGTCATGGGGTCTGCAGACCAAACCATGAGGGGACGGGAAGGATAACTTGCCAAAGTTAAACCTTCAGTGGGTTAAAATATAGTACTTATTAATACCACCCAGTGTGGTGTTAATACTAACGGGAGTTGTCAAACTCCAATAGATCTATCAACTATATTCGCGTTCGAGTGGGTAAAATATCCCAAACGATTAGATTCATAAATTTTGGTTATGTAATAATGGCAGATAGTTTACTCGTGCAATAACCGAGAGAAAAGACTTGTATTCGGTTTAAAACATGTATCCCCCTCACAGGGTTATAAAACATTTAAAAGTGAGGCTATGAAAATCCACCTGGGTCTTAAGGTAAGTAAAGTAGGGGTTTAGACAATTCACTCACGTATCCTGGGGGTTGTATAGGTGTGGGTATGTCAAGTCTTAGTCTAGATTTTCGTAACTAATTACTATTAGGTTTTTATATATAACATAACACCGTTCGGACCATTGTAATTCAGAAGTATATGACTCCTCACATGAAGCTCCCTACTATTGTATTATGTTATCAACATAATACCGTTTGGGCCATCATAATTCAGAAG
Source organism: Artemisia argyi (assembly GCA_030686995.1). Lineage (NCBI taxonomy): Eukaryota > Viridiplantae > Streptophyta > Magnoliopsida > Asterales > Asteraceae > Artemisia > Artemisia argyi. The sequence continues at coordinate 131,051,885 of CM060707.1, forward strand.
TTAATACTCCTCACACAAAGCTCCCTACTATTGAGTTAAGTTGTTATTAGGGTTTAGTTATAAGATAACACATTCAGGCCATCATATCTCAGAAGTATATGCAATAATCGTTCGAGGAGTCAGGGCACTTTAATTTATAAATCCAACAAACTCGTCAAAACGAAATATCCACATAGTACTCCTCGCATAAAGCTCCCTAGTATTGTGTTATGCTTTTAACTTAAATAGGTTTTGTATTTATATGAAAATAGTCCATTTTTACCCTTTAAGTTTATATATTTACATTTTCTACCATAAACTTATAAACTTATAACAATTAAGCATATAACTTTCTAACTATTGCACATTTAGTCCCTATACTTATATATTCTAAAGAAATGACATAAATAGTCCCTAAATTATACTAACTTTCATTATTTACTCTATTTACCCTTATGTTTATGATATTTGCAATATTAGTCCTTTTTAGTTTAATACTTGTTTTAATATTTATCCTAAGGTTTTAATATATTGCAAATCTAGTCCTTACACTAATAAATTTTGGGGAATGTCAAAAACAGTCCCTAGACTTTATAGTTTCAAGAATTTACAATATATACCCCTATGCATGTAATATTTTGCAAAACTAGTCCTAAATGCATGTAATTCATAATTTAGCATGGAAATCTAGTTTCTAAGCTTATAATTAACTCATATAAGTTCAAATAAGCCACATAGTTCAGATTATATCATGCAAATAAGTTATATGACACATAAACATGCAATTCGACCTAATTAGGGTTTCAAAAGGAAAGCATGCAAACGATTGGGGTTCTAGTTCCTAGCTAAGGGTTCTAAGGTATCTAAGGTCTATTATAAGTCTATCCTAAGTATAATACACGTAAAGTAAGGCTTACCTAGGTCGGGGAGAGCTTAACGAGGGTATTAGGGTTTCTAGGGCTCGCTCGGCTTCAAACCACAACACAACACAACCAAAGCTTAGCTACTCATTTACTAAGGCTTCTAAGGGTCTTAAACTACAAAAATATGAAGTAGAGAAGAGAAGGAGAGGTTTAAAGAAGAATGGAGGGGGGGGGAGGGGGTATTTATACTCACGTATGGAGTAGCGATCAAGGCAAGGACTTCCATGTGTCATGGAGGGGGAGGGAGGAGTAAGAAAGGCTAGAGGTGGTGTGGAAGGTCTAGATGGTGATGAGGAGAGGCTATGGCAGTAGCTAGGGGGGGGTAGGACAGTTGTGGTGGTAGAAGGCCGATAGAGGCGGTTTGGGAAGAAATGGTGACAAGGAGGTGATGCACCTCCTAGATTGGGTTATTGGAGGTGCTAGGGTGCTATCTTAGATATATAGAGGTGCTAGGTTGGTTTCTTGGTGGTTTTAAGGTGTTTAAGTAGTATAGTTTAGGTGTTTAGGTCTAATTTTAACTTAGTTTTACATTGTGTGAGGTTAAAGTTTTATGTATAGTTTAGTGTTTCATTTAGGGTCCTAATGATGTTTAGTAACTAATTTAAGGTCTTAGATAGCTTATACTAAGTGGTGACAACTTATAGTAAAGATTTGACCTAGTTTAGACCTTCGGGAAATTATGACCTAGTTAAGGTTTTGTGCTTATATGACTTGTACCTAAGTTCTAGAGGTTGTACTATGACCTAAGGGTTCTAATATATCCTATGATAACTAATATAATCTATATCTAAGTCTTAAACACATTTCATGTTAGTTCAGATAAGCAGTTAGGGTTTTAAAACTAACCGGGAACACATAGGTGCATTTAGAGTTTTCTAGCAAGTATGGTGTATTATAGTAATAGTTTTCTTAGTGAAAATATGTTTATAACCTTGACTTGACATACCGGGATGTTTACATTAAGTAAACATAGTAGTGGTTGGCATAGGTAGATACGTGAGCTTGTCTGGAGGTTAGTTAGGTCATAAGGATATAATAAAGCAAAATTTTAGCTCGGGAAAATCCTATAGGAATTTCTAATCCTAGTGTGCTCTAATAAGGGCCTAAGTTAAGTTAGTAAGGCATTTCTAATCCTAGTGTGTTTAGTGAGGGCCTAAGTTAAGTTAGTAAGACATTTCTAACCTGAAGGGAAGTTAGTGGGTTGTGACAACCCATCTGCATCTTCATAGTATAACCCTCTTTTTTTCAAGTGTAACCAATGAAATCAAGCTTTTTCTTAGCCCTGGAACATACCTGACATCTTCCAATATAAAGCTTGAACCATCATGCAACTGTATCTTCACTTTTTATGTCCTTTTGATAGTGCATGTCCTGTTATCACCTGACTGAACCGAACCACCATCAACATCCTTGAAGTCATACAAGAAATCCCTCCTAGGTGTCATGTGATAAGACCCACCTGAATCCATTACCGATTTAGTCATCTCATCATTCCCGACTACCAGCAAGGCTTCTCCAAAGTAGGTGTTACCGCCGTCATTAGAAGAATCAGAATCCTGATCATGCTTACCCTTCCTGACGAACCCACTTGAGTTCTTCTTTGGACAGTCTCTCTTCAGATGACCCTCTGAATGACATATGAAGCACTTGAGTTTACCAGTTCCACCCCTTGACTTAAACCGTGAACTTCCACCAAAATGAGCTTTCTTTGAATGATCTGACCCTCCCCTTACATATAACCCGTCACCAATTTCTTCCTTTATGCCTTCAGTTCTTTTCTTCAACTCCATTGAATTCAGAGTTGCCAGAACATCCTCCATTATCAAGGATTCCCTCCCATACAACAATGTCTCCACAAAGTTTTTGTAAGATGATGGCAACGACGTAAGTAACATAAGTGCCTGATCCTCATCCTCAATCTTGATATCAATATTCGCCAAATCAAGTATCAACTTATTAAGCTCATCTATATGATCACCCAGTTTCATACCTGGACTCATATAGTACGTGTACAGCTTCTTCTTCAGATATAGTCTATTTGCTAAGGACTTAGTCATATACAGACTAGTCAACTTCGTCCAAATTCCTGCAGCAGTTGTTTCCTTGGTAATTTACCGTAAAACACGGTCTCCCAAGCATTGAATCAAGGTACTGTATGCCTTATTCATCAAAGCATCATTTTCACCTGCTTCCATGTCTGCGGGTAATGTCTCTAATGTAGCATCACATCCTAGCTGTACCATTAAAGCACGCACCTTTATTTGCCATAACCCGAAGTCATTCTTCCCATCAAATTTCTCGATGTCAAACCTAGTTATTGAACTAGCCATTCTTCTTATACCTTGCTAAAAACCTTGTCAAGTTGTTTCTTAACCAACTTTACCGACAAGCCTCACAAGTCATTTGCAATATTCTCTCTTGTTGCTAAAAACCCTTATTGCAAATCGAATTAATTAGAATAACTCTAAAACCTCGATCTCGAACAAGCCAACCCGACTGTAAACTTGAATCCCAAGCAAACCACGATCAGACTTGAACCACAAGAAAATAATTAAACTACGCAACAAGAAACCTTCGAACTTCTCGAATTAAAAAATCCCTAAAGTTAGAAGTTGTTTTTATAAACTAAAAAATGATAAAAACGTTTGATCTTTTATAAAAATAAAAGTCACCCTTGTATCGCAGGATCAAGGTTATAAAGGGTTCTCTGGTGGTTTTATCAGGAACAAGGAAGGCTAATTGTGTATATACGGTCAGACAGTGACCGGGAAGACATTGAAGGGTAGGAAGCAGTTAGGAGAATCTCAAACTGGGAGGAAGATAAAGACATGCAATGTTCTTGATTCTTGTAATCAGAGGTCTACACAACAATGTATGAAGAGTGGGGTCGCTAAACATTTGGGTGTTGCAGGGATATAGGAGCAGAATGGGTTGGTTAAGAAGACAAACGTGACACTCTTGGCTAAGGTACGTTGTTTTCTGATTCAGTCTGGTCTGTCCAAGGTTATTTGAGCAGAGGATACAACCATGTCTACATATCTCATGAATAAGTCACCATCATCAGCGATTGGAATTGAGACACCTATGGATATGTTTGGGTCTTTTGGCTGGCTTGCTTGTATAAAGCATGGGATGCTTGAATTGGTGATAGAAGGAGTAGTCCACCAAGCTTATAAGTTAACTTTGAGATTATAGTTCTACCGATGTGGGATTGGGTTTGTACACCCAACATCACTACTGCTTACTTTTACTGCTTCTTGCTACCGCTATCTTCACCACCCATACCGCAATGGATGAGAGCAAGGTAAGGGTCTACGTCATGCGTGGGCAATGTTATAGAGGGTATCCTTCACCCATGAGACTTGTGATTTTTGCACTCGTTTCAGTGATGGACTTACAATGATGACTCAACCAAGAAGAGGCGTGTGTATATGTGTTTGCGAGTGTTGTGTGTTTTTCTTTATAAATATTTAAATGAACATCGAGTGCGAGTAAATGACAAGTGAGGTTTTCAGAGAGATGTGAGTGAGAGTGAACAGGAATGGTGTAATGACGATGTGACAACGAGTAATTTTGTTTTGACAAATGAGGACCATAGATAATCTCAGTGAAATGAATATGTTTTTATAAATCGTTTTAAAATAATTGGTTTGGTATGCATTTAAAATCACGTTGGTGAAAAAAATAATACTTTCTACGTTTTTCAACTTCTAATGATAGTTTCTCACGACACTTTTCACTAGTGGTTGCTTAAAGAAAAGTAAATGCCTAAGTAAAAAATGAATAGAGAGTAATATTTATATTTTTATTGGGCAACAAAAACAGATTATATATTTATGTAGTTATAATTGAATAATTTTCAAGGCTAATTAAAGTTATTTTACATCAAATAAATACCTTACGTACTGTGAACTTGAATATCACTTAAAGAAAGAGGGTATGGATCCAGTGAGAAGAAAACTTAAAATGAGAAGGATGAGAAATAGCTATAACCACATATTTGAGATGCATCGACTTGAATTAGATGCATCTTTATTCATTTAGATGCATTCCAATTAGTTTCGAAAATGATTTTGAAGTGAACATGATGCAAAGTAGTACTAGCAACAAATTTGACTTGCAGGAGACGAAAAATACATAGTATTCGCCTAACTTGATGAAATGCATCTAATATATGTATATCCATATAATTTTTTGCTAGAAAATGTATTAGGGTGCATCTAAAAGATTAGAGATGCATTTAAATTAAGTCGATGCATCTCTAATATGTGGTTATAATTATTTCTCATCTTTCTCATTTTAAAATTTCTTCTCATTTGATCCTAAGTCTAAAGAAAGAATGTAAAAAAAATAAAGTGAAAAAAAAAACTATGTTTTTGAGTATCACTTAAAGAGAAAAAAAAAGTGATTTAATTAATTTTGAAGTAAAAGTTTTCCTCAAAATTGGGCCGTAAAATACTTACTTTTTATTTCTTTACTTAAAAAATCTTGAGAATCAAGCAGCATACATAGAGGGATATGATGTAGACTCTGATACTTTTAATTTTACATGTAATCCAACAATTTTACGTGTAAGAGTGCTAGTGTATGTGCGGGCAATATTTACTAAAACTATTCGAAACGGATGTAATACAAAATAGAATAAAAAAGTAACAACAGGCGAATTTGGCTGGACGATGCAGTTGTTGGCTATTAATTAAATAATAGTATAGATTATTATTATTATATATTAAAGTATAGATTAATTTAAGCACTCCAATTGGTCACTTCCCGACAAACTAGTATTTATATAACAGTAATCACTCACCTAATATTATCTATCACCTTCTTTAGTATGTAGTAGTATAATTCAACAAAGCAAATCTTATTATTCCAACTTATAAGAAGAGCCGTGTCGTATATTTGATCTTTGATAGCTACAGGTGCCTGAAAAGAATCGGATGCGTGTTTTTATTCTTCAAACTTTTTTTATTTTTAGAAAGTTTTTTTTATCCAACAGTATGCCTGCATTTTGTTCTCTAAGCTGTTGTTAGTTTCTGATCAATAGTAGAGTAAGTAGTATATAGTATATTTTTTAAAAAGTTGTTGTAATCTATTACTACTTGTATTTCTATTTTTGGTAATATTATGGCTTGTGTTTTTGTTTATAAGTAGTACTGTTTTTGGAGTTTGATTGATTTGTACTATGATATGTTTTCTTTCCTGAATTAGCAATATTGGATGTTTTATGGTTTTTCCTGTTTCAGCATACTTTTTTGGGATGTTTGGGATTGCTTTTTTACGGTGCTTATTTTATTTATTGTGAGATACTACAACTTATATAGAGTTTTAGTTGTTTTGATAGTATATGCTTATTGAGGATGAATAACTGCTGGTATGCTTATTGGGGCTTCAAGCACAAATAAGCAGTTTGGATGAAGAAAACTATCAGCTTATTTTTCAATAAGCAGATATGCAGTTTTCAATAAGCAATCCCAGACATTCCCTTAATCAAGTGTTTTATTTGGGTGTTTGGTTTTCGGTTCTTATTGTTTTTTTTTTATAGAGCTTGAAGGACTGTGATCTCTTACAAATATGGTCACTTTTAATTTTTTGAACATAAATAAGTTTCAACGGATGATCGACCTATATAATCATATTTATCTTGACTAACTGTTTTTTTTAACTTTTTTGTTTTTGTTACCATTTTATATATCTTGCCATTTAATCCTGACATATTGATTTTCAGGAAAGAAAGCAATCAAATCATGTCGAAAGGAAAGGAAAAAGTAACCGAAAAATCAGAAGAGCAGGATAAGGAAACAGATGTTAAAGGTGTGACTGATCATTCGAAAAGTAGATATTGGGTAGGTTGTTTCGATAGCCCAGAGTCAACAAAAGTCAAGACCGATCATCCAAACTGGCTTAAACTCACACTCGCTTGCAGTTCAGATAAACCTCAGGATGCAGATTACTCTACTTATATTCCTTCACTTAATTACGAGTTAGAAAATATAATCTTAGCAAGATTTTCCAGATCAGAATATTGGAAATTATCATTTGTTAATAAAAGGTTTTCAGGATTAGTTAAAAACGACGAGCTTTTCAAAATCAGACGGGACATTGGTTTTAATGAACCTTCGGTTTTAATGCTTGCAAGTGGTGAAAACTGTTGGCGGGCTTTTGATCAAGGATTCAGTTCGCTTAGAAGACTTCCGGTTCTTCCTTCTGATATGTGTTTCACATCAGGAGATAAAGAATCGCTATGTGCCGGGACCCACTTACTCGTATCTGGCAGAGAGATTGAAGGTCTCATGATATGGAGATACGAATTAGCATTGAACAAATGGTTCAAAGGCCCTTCAATGATCTACCCAAGATGCTTATTTGCTTCTGCCACTTGCGGTAATTCTGCTTATGTGGCGGGTGGGATCGCAGTGGTTGGGGCTGGAACGGGTGGGACATCAGTTCATAATACTGTTGAGAAATACGACCCGGAAACACGGTCGTGGACACCACTTCCAAGAATGAAAAAGCCACGTAAGCTTTGCTCGGGGTGTTATATGGATGACCGGTTTTATGTGATTGGTGGGAGGAATGATGATGGGGAACTAACGTGTGGGGAGTTTTTTGATTCGGAAAAAAACCAATGGAATTTGATTCCGGAGATGCTAAAAGACAATCCTGTCCTTAGCTGTCATTCCCCTCCACTAATCGCAGTGGTAAAAAACGAGCTTTACTCGATTGAAGCTTCTTCAAATCAGTTAAAAGTTTACTTAAAGAAGAGCAACAGTTGGAAGCAGTTGGGTTCAGTTCCTGTGAGGGCGGACTACAATCGTGGTTGGGGAGTGGCGTTTAAGTCATTTGGCAATAAGTTACTTGTAATAGGGGCGTCAACGGTTTCACCTTCTAGAAACTCGATGGCAATATATACGTGTAGCCCGGAACCAGAATCTGAATTCCTGCCAGAATGGGAGTTACTTGATAATGGCAAGATTCAATTGAGTCATTTCATTATGAATTGCTCTGTGATGGTAGCTTGAGAAGATTTTGTGTGATAAATAAAATGTAACAGTTGACTTTTTAGAGTCAACATGATTGTATTTTGACTTCTATTTTTGTACAGAAATACCCTTGGGTCTTGCCGTCTTGGCCACTTAACAGTCTATTTACTTTTCTTTCTTGATCATGCATTGGAATTGTACTTTGTATGTAAAACGGATACGCGGTTGCACGCATAGGGATCAAACACCGTAATGGGAATGTGAAACAAGCATGAAAAGAACAAGGTATATACAGTTCAGTCGAAAGTGAATGGCTAGTGCAAACGTGCTCACCAGCTTGCCAATATTAATAATCTTGGTCATGTGTCGAACCATGTTTGTAGCAAGTTTGAGGTTTAGATGCCGTGAAGTTCTGTCAGTCAATTCAACATATCATCTTGAATACTCATAGATTGGACTTTTACCATCATCCATAGACCCCTTTCCAAATTAGGACCAGTTTTAATTATTATTCCAAATCATTCGGCTTACTTAAGCCTCTTGAGCAAATAATTAATCAACACAAGTTGATGATTATACCACGTCAAACACACTTAACCAATGTTTCTTGCTAAAGGCTGATGTTCAGAAGGAAGATACTTTTTTCTCTGTATTATAGTTACTGCACCAATCTCTCACACTAATGAAATAGTGACATTTTATCAAGTTGTCACAGTTTCTACAAATTTCTGCAACTTATATTTGCAAAGTTATATGATATTGTCATAAGCTGCCTTAGTGAAATTTCATCATCTACTTCCACATCAATAAAATACAACTTTTTACTCTTTTTGCATCATCTCATGTTTCTTCAAACAACTTTCATTTTAGTTACATTTAAGACAACTTCATGCTATCATTTTAGTATCGATACCAAAAGATGTGACATAAAAGAATGGCTTTAGCATACACGACCCGTTTAACTTTCGAAAATCTAGCATGTGCTATTGTACATCCAAAAAGTTATATAGATCGTCAAAAGCTTTTGTCGATTTAAGATGCTAAAAAGTCAGAAAAAGAAAACTATCTTTAGAAATGTTAGAAACTATTGACATGAATCATCTTTTAACAGACTCAAGGGTTTTTTTTTTTTTTTTTTTTTTTTAATCTCCACAAATGATTGATGAAAAAACATATAACAAATCATAAGTGAGTCACGTAAAGAGTTTAGTGAGATTTTTAACCATTTATGTCAGAATAAAAATAGATTTTGTGTTAAAATGGAAATATAAGAGCATGAGTTACTCATTTGAGACCCACGGGTGCAACAACTAGCATAAGTTACTCATTTGAGGCCTATAGGTGCCACATCACATTAACACATCTTCACAACTAACCCCTCACTAAGAGGAGAGGGAGTGGGTGCGGGGAGGAAGCGGGGAAGGTGAACCCCCGCACGGGAACACCGCCGCCTCGCGGGGAACCCCGCACGGGGAGAGGTTTTGAGTGGAATTTTCACGCATGCGGGAGGAAGAAAAAAGAGACGTTGGGTTGCTATGTTGCTGTTGGTAGGAAGCAAAAAAGAAAACAAAATGGTAGGAAGCAAAAAAGTGTTGCTGTGTTGCTATGTTGCTGTTGGTAGGAAGCAAAAAACCATCCGCTGTGTGTTTTTGTGTGTGTGTTTGCAAACAGCCAAGGAAGAAGACAGACAACCATATATATATATATATATATATATATATATATATATATATATATATATATATATATATATATATTTTGAAATGGACTTTGGGCTATTGGACTTGTAAAATTGGGCTAGTGAAAAAGTTTAAAAAAGAAATTTTTTTAAATTATAGTGAAAAGTATAACTTTTATGTTTTTTAATAATATTATGTAATGTTTATTTATTTTAATGAAATTTTAGTTTTTAAATAAATTTTAATAGAATTTAAAAAAGAAAAAAAAAAGTGAGTGAAGGGTGAGTGAAGGTGCCGCCCCCAAAAATGAAGTGAGTGAAGAGTGAGTGAAGGAAAAAGTGGGAGATGATGTGGCGGAATGGGATTGGTTGTGAGTGAGTGAAGGAAAGGGGAGTGAGTGGAGCACTCCCCCCACCCTAAGAGCATATGCAATGGTTAGTTTTTGAAAGACTTTTTACATTTAATGCAATTAATGACTTAAGCCATAAAGAAAGAAGCTTTTATCAAAGACTTGAGGTTTATCAAGTCTTTATAAAAAGCTATGTAAAAAGCTTTTGATACAATGCAAAAAAACATCTTCCAAAACTTTTTAGAATAGTAAAAAGCTTTTGTTGGTTTTGCCATTGTAGATGCTCTAACAACTAATCTCAACTTACTCATTTGGTGCTTACTACTTACAACTTTATTTTTTTTTAATTCATTTCATTAAATAAAATAAATTCATTTCATTAATAATTAAAATAAAATACAACACAATAAATATTACATACAACTAAAAATAACGTAACGATGAAAACTACAATACCAAAAAAAAAAAAAAAAAAAAAAAAACCCATCAAATTATACGATGAAAAATACGCAGAAAATTATCATCCGTATATTTTGGTCTGTCACCAAAATAGTCAGCGAGTAGACGTGTTTCAGCAACTTCACGTTCACGGGGATGTATCTACGGCGGCGTGAAAGACTGGCTTCTTGCTTTTGCAACGATTGCTCGTATTCAAACTCTCGGACAATCATCTCTAGCTCCGTTATCTCTTTAAAGTCACTAACATCGGAAGATGTGGCGCTCTTGCTTCTTGCTTTTATATGTGTTAGTGTTTTGAAATTAAAGTTGTGTATATCTGAATGAAATGTGTAAAATATGTGTGATATTTATAGTGTTAATATGTTTACTTTTTTAAAAGTAAAAAAAAAAATAATAAAAATAAAAGGTTTACGCTTAAAATTAAACGTTATATAATGTTAACTTGCAAAAAAATCTGACAACCAAGTACAAACACACCCTTGTCGTGCAGACGAGTAAGGACCTGCTGGCGAGGCGTGAAGAGGAGAGGGGTGCAATGGCAAGCTCGGCGAGCTGTGGGAGGCTCAACGTCAGAGTGGCGAATGGGGTTTCGTCGTTGCACCTAGTGCTCTTAATGACACATTTACTTTGAATTGCATAGTAGTATTAAAATCAATAAATTGGGCAAAAAACTAAAAAAGCAACAAAATCTCTCCATCTTCACATTCTCTCACTCTAAAACCAAATCTACCACAACAGCGACTCACCTGCTGCCTCCCCATTGTAAGTCCTCATATCTTTTCATACCCTTTTCATTCCTTTAATTCATAATTATTTCATTCTATTTATACCACACACATTTGCTCAATTTTGTATTTTTAAAATCACATTTCCTCAATTTTGTTATCTAGGGTAACAATTAACCTATTTAAATTTTAGGGCATTGTATGTTTTAATCATTTATTTGCATTCTAAATGTTTGTTACATTATTTTAGGCCTTGTTATGAAATTTGAACCATGAACAACAACAATAATCCCCCAAAAACACCAAAACAGCAACTGCAAATGCAACAGCAGTTTTCGAGCCAGTTTCAGCTCTCGCAGTACGCTGCGGCCCACGCGCACGCTCAGGCGATAGCGCAAGCCCAGTCGAAAGCACAGACGAAAGCTGCGGCTCATGCTCAAGCTAACCAAGCTCAGTTTCAAGCTCAGCTTCAGGCACAGGCGAAACGCGGGCGTCCACCTGGTGTGTCGAATGTTGGGAGTGAGGTTGGTGCGCGTAACAAGAAGAAACAGAAGGTTAATGGGAAGCAGTTGCAGGACCGGGTGGCGGGGATTTTGCCGTCGTCTGAGTTGTATACTGAGCTTCTTAAGTTTGAGTCACGTGTGGATGCGGCTATATTGAGGAAAAAGGTTGATATTCAGGAAGCGGTTAAGAATCCCCCGAGTGTTCAGAAAACGCTTAGGATATATGTTTTTAATACGTTCGCTAATCAAGTTGGTACCATTCCTAAGAATCCGAATGCTGAGCCGCCTTCATGGACTTTGAAAATAGTTGGGAGAATATTGGAAGATGGAGTGGACCCTGAACAGGCGGGATTGATGGCGAAATCAAACCCTATTTACCCGAAGTTTTCGACTTTTTTTAAAAGGGTTACTATTGGGCTGGACCAAAGATTGTATCCAGAAAACCAGATTGTTTGGGATAGCTCTAGAACACCGACGCCTCATGAAGGTTTTGAAGTGAAAAGAAAAGGTGACAAGGAATTTAACGTGCAGATAAAGTTGGAAATGACTTATTTACCTGAAAAATTTAAGCTTTCGGCTCCTTTAATGGAAGTTCTTGGAATTGAAGTCGATACTCGAGCGAGAATTAGTTCTGCAATTTGGCAATATGTGAAAGCTCGGAAGTTACAAAATGCAGATGATCCGTCTTTTTTTAATTGTGACCCACCACTTCTGAAGGTATTTGGGGAAGAAAAAGTGAAATTTACTATGGTGCCACAGAAGATATCGAATCATTTGTCTCCACCACAACCTGTACATTTGGAGCATAAGATAAAGTTGTCGGGAAATAGTCCAGCTGGAAACGCGTGTTATGATGTACTGGTGGATGTGCCGGTTCTGTCACCAAAGGAATTGAATGGTTTATTGGCTTATACTGATAAAACCAAAGAGATTGAAGCGTATGATGAAGGGATATGTACAGTAATTAGAAAGATAAATGAGCATCGTAAAAGACGGGCATTTTTTCTTGGGTTTAGTGAGTCACCGGTTGAGTTTATTGATGCTTTGGTTGAATCTCAAGGTAGAGATCTGAAGGTCCTTTCAGGGGAAGTAAGCCGGAATGCTGAAAAAGAACACCGGGCTGATTTCTATAACCAAACCTGGTATATTACCTTTATTATCTTTTCTTTATCACCGTGTTGATGTTATAGATGTATTTATTGATGCTGCATAACATTAGTAGCTGGATGTTAATCTTATCTAGTTTCAAGTATGGTCTTATTTGGCAATAAGAACCTGTAAGGTCGGACTAATATATTTATCGCCAAAACTGGAAACAGTACAATTACAAAATAGGCTAGTTTTAATAGGCAACTGTCTCTCAATTACACTTGATGCAATTATTAAATTAAAGCATGAGTGCTTGATTCCCCTAATCATACTTGAATAGAATATTACTCCATAATATAAGGGAATATCATATCATATTACTTAAACTTTATTAATACAGCGTTTGGCTCGGGGTGTGGGGACAAGTTTTTTTTATCCTTCTATCAAAGTGTGCTTTAAATGATGGAAACAAGTCAGTAACTCAGTATATCGCACCAAGGAACAGTTTTTATGAAATTACCCCTCCAAATCTCGCGAGTTTTGTGTGTACTTTGATGATGTAAAGGAATAATGTTCCTTGATGTTTTTTTGAAACAATATGGCTTAATTTTCTTCTCCCATGTAGCTTAGTTTGTTAAGTTATAGTATTATTAAACAAGTTATGATTATGTGTATTGTGTCTAATTGTCAATGTTATGCTGGGTCTAAAGTCTCAGGTGTGACTTTGCTACCTCTAAAAATTATTCAATTATGTTTATCAAATGTGCAGGGTTGAAGATGCAGTTATCCGTTATCTAAATCGCAGACCAGGTACAAGAGCCCGCGTGGAAGCACATAAATAGTTTAGAGATATGCTCTTATGGAAAAAGTGGTGATCGTATTCTGAATGTGCTTACAAACGGTCAAACGTCTTATTTTGGTATTATTCAATATAAAAAGTCAGAGGCGCGCCTGCATTTTTCCAAGTTCAAATTCTCTGTAATCCGCGCTATATGTGGGTTCTAGCTTATCAATAACTCTAGTTTTGTTAATCCTGTGAATTTCTGAAGCTAAGTAATTTAGTTTTGCTCAATGGATCTTCATGAGTACGTGTTCATTTTTATTAGTATATTATTAGCTATAGTGGATAACAAAACATTTTAATTATTTTTTTTCTAAAAACTTCATAAACCATTTTTAATTACGGGAAAGATTCACACACTACCTTAGCAACTTTTATATATTAATAGAAAACTGACCCAGAATACATTAATGTATTACATGTTTCAAGTTTTAGCGTTAAATAATGTTTCGATTCTCTACATTCAGGAAGAGGTACGATGTCTACATTATACCTCTCCCTTACTCGTCGCATAAGTCATGTTAGGTATTTGTTGTTTTTTATAGGGTTATAAACACTTGGTATATTTTCAAGGCTTTACACTTTTTTGCTTTTTTAATTTACTAAATGTCATGAACTTCTGTTTTTTTAAAACTTAATTTGTTGATAAATATCATTTTTCTATAGAACTAAAACACACATGGAGCTTACGGGGGTAAAATGTCATAAAGAGAAACTTTTGTGGCTATAGAAAGAAGGGACTATGCCACTACGGTATTCGTATTAGTGAGCCGAGTTAGCTGGAGCAATGAAGTAGAGCTGTAAAACTATAAAAAAGTTTACAAATATACACATCTTAAAATATATATATATATATATATATATATATATATATATATATATATATATATATATATATATATATATATATATATATATATATATAAAAGCGTCTGCAGAAGTATTTCAAAGAAGTAAATTGGATGTCATTTATTTTTGAAAGAGCACACAAATGATATTAAAAAAAAAAAAAAAAAAAAAAAAAAAAAAACACGCACACACACAACCTTCTCAAAAGAGGTACGTAGTACGTTGTTAATTTATACTGTTAATATTAATCCAATCTCCATAAGGATGTTACCCTAGTCTCTTTATAGCTCGGCCCTTGAGCTTTAGCTTAATAAGACAAAGTTTGATAAGACTCATGAGCTTGTTATTGATCATTTGACTTTAAAAGAAGCTCGAGTTTGTCTTGTTTTTGAGTGTTATTTCTAAAGTTTCGGAAAGTGATTTGCACACTCTCAAAAATGATTGGCACACTCAAAATGTGAGTGTGTTGACATTTATACCCTTACAGGATAAGAATAAGTCCAAACAATGTGAGGGTATAAATGTCAACACACTCATAATTTGAGTGTGCCAATCATTTTTGGGAGTGTGCAAATCACTTCTCATTTCTAAAACTCAAGCTCGAATCACGAGTTATTTCAAAATCAGATAGTTTATATATTACGTCTGGTTTTTTGTTACGTATTTTTTATAAAGCCATAATATTGGTGTGAGTTGGGTTAGTTTGTCGTTAAAAAGGCATTTTAATTCATGTATTATAAAGACATTCAATAAGGTACGTTTAGCTAGGGGTGTTCATCGGGTTCGGTTATCGGGTTATTCGGTTTATTCGGTTCGGTTTGTTCGGTTAATTTTTTTTTCTGGGGTCAAACCGAAAACCGAACCGAACCGAATTCAAATTTGATTCAACCGAACCGAATAACCGAAAACCGAACCCCTATAACTGAAAACCGAACCGAATAACCCAAATTACATAATTTTAATTATTTTTTCATTTAATTATATATATTTTTAATACAAATTTTTTTTTCAAGCTTAAATAATGTTATATTTATACTAAAAAAAAGTGATTATTTTTATATATAAAAAAATAAAAAAATATATATATTTAGTTCGGTTTTGACCAATTTGGTTCGGTTACGAATTTGGTTCAGTTTTCGGTTTTGACCAATTCGGTTCTATTACGAATTTGGTTCAGTTTTTTTGGGTTCGGTTCGGTTTCGATTTTCGGTTACTGTGATATTACCCGATCCATGAACACCCTCACTTACAAGCAGCCAAAGAGGCCATTGGAGTATATGGGCCACAAAGAGGCCCTTTCATGGGCCTTGACTTATATAAATATACATATGGAATAAAAAGTTAAAAACCTAAAGAAAAAAACTCCAGGAAAATAGAAGAAGAAAAGAATGCCGCCAAAGAGGCCATTTGGGATACAAAATCCTGCTTATAAAACCGCTAGGTACACACGCTAAACACTAAGAGTGTGTTTGTTTCATTAAGATGTT
This sequence comes from Artemisia argyi, assembly GCA_030686995.1. Taxonomy (NCBI): domain Eukaryota; kingdom Viridiplantae; phylum Streptophyta; class Magnoliopsida; order Asterales; family Asteraceae; genus Artemisia; species Artemisia argyi. Next base: position 131,067,751 of record CM060707.1, read on the forward strand.
TTAGGTCTCTGACTTCCACATTTTACCAGTAATAGGTGGCTATAAAGTCTAAATTTCAATGAAATAATGGCTAGAAAGTCTAAATCTAAATGAAATAATGTTGTTTGTTTTTTATAATTGTTCGAATGATTTTTAAGTGTTCGTTTCTGCAATTTATTTAAGTAACTTTTGTAAATATGAAACAATACTTTTTATCATAAATATAACATAAAATATATTATATTAACACATTATCGAGTAAGAAGTAGTAAGACAAGTCTCCCATCTCTTACTAAGTAAAATGTTATATGTCTAACTGGGTCTAACTCAAAAGAAAAAACAAACAACCAAAACGTCTGCACACCTCTTACTTGTAAGAGTAAGAGGGCTAGTAAGACTTTTTTTATAAAAACAAACACACCTTAAAACTGCATTCTTCTAAATATATATAGCTACAAGGGATGTCAAAACGTTTTAGGATTGTAGCCTTGTAGCACGACGCCATAACGTTGCTAAACGACAGGTCAACGCTTTTAGCGACGACTTGTGGGGCCACAAATCTTCAACACAAACGCTTGACCAAATCAGTACTTAACTTTATGCCCGGGTTCTTTTTGAATGTGTTAATGTTTGAACGTTTATCAATTTCAATGAAATTCGTATGTTTTAATTATTTGTATGTATTTTTCGAGTATTTGTTCCACGGAATATGGAAGTGTTTGTCTTCAAGCATATACATTTTAAGCTTTACAATGATCAACGCAAGTCCAAATACGAAAGTATCGACGATATATAATTAGCTACGTACCTTTACGACTTAAAATATTTATTTTGTCATAATTTTTATATATTTTTAAAAATTAATTTTAACAATTATATATAAATTTAAAATATATATTTAAATGGTTTTCACATTTAGCGACGAAATTTGTCTTCGCTAAATTTGTGAGTCCCACGGTCAAATTTATGATATCTTTAAGCGACGACATTTGTCATCATTAAATATGTGGGTCCGTGGTCAAATTATTGATAATAGAAATGCGTTGGAAAAGTGGGCCCACAGTAAGTTAAAAGAAATGCGTTGGAAAAGTGGGCCCCCAGTAAGTTTAGCTACGACATGTGTAGTCGCTAAATTTCCCTTGTCACAACAAGTGGTTTTTGTTGTAGTGTAGGTTTATTATTATTGCCTTTGCAAAAGGTTGAAAATAGTGTTTGATGTGATTATACTTACTGTGTCTCATTGCAGTCAAACTGCTTGGAGTCGTTACAGAAATTATTCGTCGCCACTGGTATATATCCATCTTCAACATCTTGCTTTTTTTATATACTGCCCCCATGTATATATAAGAATGTTGAGAATATCATTTTATGGGAATTAACTGGCCCAACATGTTTATGTAATTTATTTTATGCAGTATCCTGGATATTCAGCTTTTGGAGGAGCAGCTTATTCATGCACTCCTTCAATGAAAAAGGGGTAAGTTAGTTCGATTAGTACTTGTTTATAGATCATACTGCAATGTAAAGGCCGATCATTCATTATATATAAACATTCTTATCTTCCGGTAAATGATAGTTTATATGATCACAGCATGGATAAGCTACGCGGTCCTGATGGTCAGCTTCCACAGAAGTTACGGACGGTACCCGCTAACCTTATTGAGCAGATTAGTAATGAGATAATGGACACCGATCTTAATGTTCGCTGGAATGATATTGGTATTAATGATGATTGGAGATTTCTTTTATGTTTTATAAATTTTCAGTTAATTTTGATAAGATTATGATATGTTGTTGTGTGCTTACAGCTGGGTTGCATCATGTGAAAGAATGTGTTACTGAGATGGCTATATGGCCTTTGCTACGGCCTGATATTTTCAAAGGTTGCCGTTCTCCAGGACGAGGACTTCTTTTATTTGGCCCCCCAGTAAGTGGCACTAAGTGCTACCTATATCTTTAACAGGTCAAACGGTGAATTGAAAGAAATTAGCCAATTAAGAAACAAGTAAAATGATTTGAACAGATTAAATGGGCGAGGTTTATCCATAGGATGAAATTATTTTATTTAACAACAGGGTTATTCTTTGTTGGAGGTATGAGATTCTACTCTCACAGAAACTTGCTCACTAATATATTTTGGTGGAAAAATTAAAGAACACTTGAAGAAACAATGATATCACTCAAATAATTCTTTGATAAACTTTCCAAAAACTAGCAAGCCATCACGTAAATTTTGGAAGACAAAGGGTAGTATTATAAATGAAGGTAATACTCCAAAAACATAAAAATGAACTCTTTCTTTTCTAAAACACTTGTTAGTACAACAAGCTAATTGTTGTTGGTTGTCGTTTACCATTGGTGTTCTTGTGTTTGTTTGATGATGTGATTAAAACCTTCCATAGTTGCCTCCTTTTATAGGCTACCGGAGTCCAAAGCCATAAGCTGCCATCCTACAAACCAATCCACCATTCCATCTAGTAAAAGTATTCCATCAACTTGAAAAGTATATCAAATGAAACACAATCCACCATCACAACTCTTGTGGTCTTCAACCCATTCCAACCTTTCACATTGAAAAAACTTACCCCCCACCCCCCCCCCCCCCCCCCCCATCTAAAAGCCATTCCTTTTTCTTTCTTTTTTTTTTTATATATTTATTTATTTATAATAAAAAAAGGTAAAAAACACATTAAATTATTCTTGTATTGTTTTTATTGGTTTAGGGTACAGGTAAAACTATGATAGGTAAAGCTATTGCTGGAGAGGCCAAAGCAACATTTTTCTACATATCTGCGAGTTCACTTACGAGCAAATGGGTACTTACTAAATTTCAATATTTTGTAAAATGTAGCTTCAATTCTGGCCCAACATTGACTCTGTGCTACCGCTACAATATTTAGTTCTATATATTCAAATATAAAGATTAAAAGGTGACTGCAGATGGGAGAAAGTGAAAACCTGGTGAGGGCTCTTTTCGGAGTTGCTAGTTGCTGTCAGCCAGCTGTAATATTTGTAGATGAAATAGATTCCCTGCTATCCAAGGTATGCCCAGTTCTTGTCCGCAAACAAAGAAATTTCTCATGTGATGATACATGAACTTGTGCAAAAATCCGCATATCTAATCTAGATTTGGAATATTTACCAATGTGCTTATGATTGGGTCGATCAGCTTTGCTTTATCTCTAATTGGTTAAATATGTATTCCAAACTTTAGATTAATAGTTTTTGTAATCATTTCTGATACACTTATTTTTTGATAACATTTTTTGACCACAAGTGTTATAGGGCATCCCAACCAAACCTGACCCGTAACAAAGAATTGCCCATCATGACCTCTTACCCAAATTAAAGCTCCCACACCAATTTTGCCACCTCTACTTTAAACCATATAGCTACTCTCTGCCTTTTTCAACTTGATGAAAATTTTAGATTCTTGTGTCTCATTGTTCCTGATTCCACGAGAGATATATTACTAACGATGTATTTGTGCCATTGCAGCGTACGTCAGATGGTACTAGTTCCGGTGAAACTTACAACAGAGCGAAGACACAGTTTTGTATTGAAATGGAAGGATATAACAGTGGAAAAGATCAAATTCTAGTCATAGGTGACCTGAAAAACTTGATATTTTTTTTATCCAAGTCTACCCCTTTTACAACTTTTTAATATTTCATGTTGTATCCTATTGGAAAAAACTCGAGCACGACATGTTTTCATGCTCGAGGCCGAACTAGTGTTTTCATATGAAAACCAGAAACTTAAAGATAAGATAAATGTTGTTGTCCACTTGCAAAAGAAAAAAAAATCCAGAAAATATGTGAACCAAATGTTCTGGTTATCGTTATCAGTATATGAAACACACATTCAGATAACCTCTTTAGGGGGAGGGGGGGGGGGGGGGGGGGGGGGGGGGGGGGGACCATTTTTAAGGCTCTATCTGCTTCCTAATTTTAGCAACAGTACGTAACTTTCTGATTATATCTGGCAGAGCAACAAATAGACCAGAAAACTTAGATGAGGCAGCTAGGAGGCGTCTTACCAAGCGATTCTATGTTCCACTCCTCCTCAGGTACACATAAATTTATTTGTATATGTGCAATTCTGGCCCGAATGGATAAAACTGGGTTGATCTCGGCTCTTTTTGTTAGTACTTTGGGTGTGTTTTGCGAAAAACATATCTAAATGGGCTAAAACTAGACAAAGCTATGAATCGTTTACCACTTTTTGTCCCTTTTTTTTAGCTGGATAAGTGATTAAACATAACTACTATATATTTATATATTAATAATGTAAGTTTTGCAATAAAAAGATTTGGGAGAGGCGTAAGCATTTAATTCTTTTGAGTCTTGACCCGTATGCTACAATTAGTTATTTTATTAATAAATTATTATTCAGCATTTAAATCAATAATTTGTACCAGTAACCATTCGGTCCATTGTTTCGCCATTAATATACCTATTTCTACTATTCCCTATACTACTAATACAGCGATGCTAATGATATCTTTTTGGGTTAAAGAAGCGAGAGCATGGATAGTAAAAAACCTTTTAAAGAAGGATCGTCTTTTCAAACTCTCAAAGAAGGATATTGATAGCATATGCAAATTAACCGAAGGTAACTTTTTTTTTTTTTTTTTTTTTTTCATGTACAAGTATTTATCTTTTTCCTTTACTTGATGTATGGCTTACGTGACTTCTGCTTTTAATCATTTTAGGCTATTCAGGATCAGACATGGCGAACTTAGTCAAGGATGCTTCGATGGGTCCCGTTAGAGAGGCTTTAAGACGAGGCATCCAAATCGCTAACCTTAAAATTGAGGATATGAGACCAGTTTCTCTACAGGTATATCAACAAAGAACCATAATAAATAATGAGTTCTTAAAGTAGATATAATTTGACTCAGGTAAACTAGGTAATGAATATTGCTACATATTGAAAAATGTTCTTGATAGTTCATATGTAAAATCACCATCAGTTATTTAATAATAGTGCTTATAACTCAATTTGACTTTAAAGGTAAAAGAGTTGTAATTATTTACGATTCACACAAATACCCTTAGGAAGTAGGGGAAAGGGGTTGTTGTCAACACATGTAAACGTGTGCCACTGTAGAACTTTTTTGCTAATTCTTGTAAAAGTAAATTTTAATTTATGTTTTTAATATTTATAGGACTTTGAGAAGTCACTACAAGAGGTGAGACCTTCTGTTTCTTTGGAAGAACTTGGCTTATATGAAGATTGGAATAATCAATTTGGGACCATATCGACATCAAGTATGTATTATTGAAGTAATTTATATTTTGCTTGTTAATATCTTGAATGGCCAGCACTAGTTTGATTCACATTCCCATTTTTTGGATCTTGGTGTGTAGAAACTAATGACTCGGGTCAACAGTTTAGTGGATTGATAGATTTGGACGACTCAGACAATCATCATACAAAAAAAATGAAGACAAGTGGACCTGGCGCATACAACACATCATCTGAGGCACAAACTTGCATCAACCTCGATGATGATGATGATGATGATGATGATGTTTATGAGATCACTCCTCCGGTGGGTCAAAACACGGCCAAGAGAGCAGCCAGAGATTAGAGTGAAGGAGATTGATAGCTCTTACAAGGATACTGATACGTGCACAAGAGTTAAAGACCATGATCTCCATGTTCACTTGTTTGCATGCATGTATTTGGGAAGAAGTGGTTATAGCCACATTGCATTAGCATTCACGTTTCACATTTTAGTCCATGTTTACATAACTGTAGTTTGTTTCGATGAATGATATGAATGAATGAATGAATGAAAGATAGCTAGAGAGTAATGGAATCTAAGTAAACATATTTTCTCTTATTATTGTTTTTCTCCACATTTACTTTAGTGTTATTTTATTTTATTTTGTTTGCATTAGTAGTTATTTGGGTTAGTTGACTAGCAAATAATTCCGCTCATTCTTCCAAAACCGGAGATTTTTACTTACTTTCCATAAAATATAAAAATACAAAAAGGATCATCCCTCACCTCTAGACCTAGTTTAATTGAGTTTTAACCCTAGCGAACACTATTCTTTGAGTTGAATGATCAATCCTCCGGTACTTGTCACTATACTATACTACAACGGTCAGATACACTGCCTAGTGGGGATTGCAAGCTTCTCAATATCCCTTGAGAGGTAAAACCTTTTGCAAGGTTGCAAAATCACGCATCAAGTTTTGGCGCCGTTGCCGGGGAAATAGTTATTGTCTAGGTTGAAATTTCTTTTTATTAGGTTTACTTGCTAGATTCCTTTCTAGTAAGATTCCTATTTTTAATTTTATAGGTTTTCTTTAGTCTATCTTTTCTTTGTGTGTTTGTTCGTACAATCCTCATTGACTATTCCGTTGGCCACTATGGAAAATGCGAATCCACCCTTTCACCTAGCGAAGTCGCTTTGTTGCGTGAACAGATCGAAAATGAGATTAGGGAACTTAGAGAACTCAATAGATTGGTTGATATTGAGCTTGATTATGCGCTTAGTGACCTAGCAATAGCCATGGACTTAGATAAGGAACTAGAATCCAATGACTTGGCAATTGTAGAAGATGTTAAGGAAGAAGAAGAGGAGGATCTAGATGATGATTATTTCAATTTATATCCCACTAAGGAGGAAATCGCTTATTATAATAATCTCATTGATAATCCTCGGCCTCCTTTTGTTAAGATTGACCCTAAAATTAAGAGAGGTGACCCTAGGAATGTGAAGATACCATGTATGATTGGGTATAAATGCATAGATCAAGCCTACATCGATTTTGAATCACCGATCAATGTTATGTCTTCAAGTGTTTATAATGATACAGTAAAAACAAGACTCGGACCTAGGAAAGATACAAAATACCCCGGTGGAGTTTGTAATTTTGTCGGGAGAGTTAAAGGTTTACATGTCTTTGTTGGGAACTTTACTTATATCGTTGACTTTATGGTTGTTGAAGACTTGGCAAATGTTATAGATTGTCGCTTATCCCATATTGTATTTGGTAAGCCATTTATTGAGGAGTCCAAGTTAAAACACGATCAAATAGAAGGAACGGTCCAATTTTCTAATGGAATCGATAGGATCACCTATAGGATGCCTAATAAAATGAAGGAATTTCGTTATGTGCCTCAACTTGATATGGATAACATTAGTGCAATCGAGGACATTAACGAAGAAGATAAGAATAAAGGAATGAATTTTATTTGGAAGAAGAGGAGCCTTTACTATAAGAATTGCTTAACCCTTGGGCCTAAGTATAAAGTTGACATGGAAGTAGTTCAAAGGTTAAGAGAATCGATTGAAAAGTGAGAAAGGAAAACGTAGCCCGTGGCCTCGAGTGTAGCTACAAGACTCGTAAATAAAGAAAAGCGCTTCTTGGGAGGCAACCCAAGTTTTATTTGCTTTATTTGTTTGATTGTTTGTTTGTTTGATTTTATTTGTTTTCGTATGCGTGCTTTATTTTTATTGTTTGTGGCTCATGTTTCAAAATAAATTGTGAAAATGCTTTACCTTGTTGTTTAACTTCGTCTTAACTTCATAAAAAGGTATTTCGCAAAAGATAAGTGATGAGTGCTCAAACACTCATCATTTTTGTCGTATTTAAACTGCCAAAACATACAAAAACAATAAAAAAGATATCAAAATACTTAAATTATCCCAGGGATTGTGTTTTATGTGTTTTAAATGCAAAATATGCAAAAACAAAGGAAAAACGTACAAAGTTTTCAATATTGGCAGTTTCAGTCCCCCAAGTTTCAAAACTTGTCAAAATTAGTCCATATGCATTTATTTTGAAAGGAAAAGTCAACCCAAGGTTTTGAAAGTCAAAAATCATAAAAAATTACACTTGGGTAATAAGTTTTCCAAAATTACAAGTTTGGTCCCTGAGAATTCAAAAATGGCAAAATAGGTCCCTAGGAAATTTTGAAAATTGGAAAATGGCAAAAATGGTTTTTGGACTTTGGATTTATAACATTTTTTGGTCCTTGGAAGCAATTTGGAAAATTAAAAAATCAGTCCTTAAGTTTTGGGAAATTACAAAAATGGTCCTTGTTACACTAAATACCAACCGGACCCTTTCTTATTATTTTACCCAAAACCAAATCCAACCCAAAAGAAACCACCCAGGCCCAAACCATCCCAGCCCATCCCATTTTATAATAAATCCAACGCAGGGTCAAACAGTCAACCGGGTTAAACACCCAGTCAACTCTTTCTTCCCCCAACCGTATCCCACAAAACCAGGCACCTTGCCTCCCCCCTCCTCTCACCTTTTTCACCACAGCCCCCCCCCCCCCCACAATTAATGCCCTCATCTACCACACCAACCCACACCACCACAATAAATACACCCCACCAGTTCCACTCATATTTGCCCTATCTCAGTTTTGGCGGGAAAATGGCAATCAAGGGTCAAGATTGATCAAAGCTTAAATTGATGGATGGGATTTGGTCAAGAGTCAACATGAAGCACTTTGGGACTCTCATTTTGGACCAGGAAGCCATGTGGGAGGAGATGTATCTTATTTTTATGTCGAATATATATATTAAGCTAATGAAAGCCTTAGAATGTGTGTAATGTTGTAATTTTTAGTTTTAGAAATGTTTTAATGTTCCTTTGTAACTCAGTTTTAATCAATGAAAGCAATGTTCTAAATTTCTTTTCTGTTTCACTTTTCAAGTTCCATTTAAAATTCTCAAGTGCTAGTTTAAGTTTCTAATGTGTTTATAAGTCATTCATAATCTCATATAAACTCAGAAAACAAGGTTCTATAAGCTTTACAAGCTTGTGTTAACATCCTAAACTTAGTTTCCATTAATACTAAAAATAATTAAGAAAAATCAAAAATAATAAAAAAAAATTCTTGGACAAAGGTTGAAGTAGCTTGGAAGTTTGGTTGGATTCTGGATTGCTGTGGGTACTAGTGACTTGTGGAAGTCATATAGGATTGGTGTTTGTGGTTCTTTGGTACTAAACAGCTAGCTTGGAAGGCTTATGTAAGCCTTACTTTTTAATTTGTACTCTTCTAAGTAGTTTAGTTACTTATTATTGTCTTAATTACTTATTTATTGCTTATTAGGATAGTTGTAATCAGTGGTTTGTAGATTAGACTTATTCTCATCAAAATTTCATCATAATCTGTTTTTAAAGGGGTGTTTGGTTATAGGCTGCTTGTAGTGTTCTACTTGTTTATTTGCACAACTCTTTGTTTCAGTTAATTGTTTGGGTGGATATAAGGTCATGGGAACCAATTCCTTGTTTATAAATACCCCCAAAAGTCAAAATCATAAAAAGCTCATCACCACAGTTAATTGTGGTGATCTTTGGACTCAAAACCAATCATACCTATTCATAAGTTTGTGTTTTCACTAAAATTGGTCATACTATAGCCTAACATAACATTCTAAGTCACTGAATCAACAAGCAAAGTTCATAAAAGTCAAATCTCAAAGTTTTTCAAAAAGTCAAAAACACAAGACTCAGATTTTTCCAAAAATGGGGTGATTTATTGTGATTTTTGTGGATTGTTTTAGGCTCTGAAACTTGTTGTGAGTAAAGTATACCAGTAGAATTAGTGATTTTCATGCTTATTTGATTTTTGTAATTTTTTTTGTTGGACTATTTTGCCCTTGGAAAACACTTGCAGGGCAAGGGTGTGCCCTGCACATCAGCTGACTCAGTTACACCACCAACTTTGGTGGTTCATTGTGACCCCTCCAGTGGGTCCCATTAACCCAAATTGGTTTCTTACAACCCCCCTCCTACCAGGGATTAAGGATTGACCTTTGGTTTGACCATTAGACCAGTGGACCCCACTTTGTTTTGCTCCCAATCTCTGTCCTAAATCTGTCTTAGAAACAACCATACTCAAGTGCTTATTGTTGTTGTCTGGCTTATTTGTTGTGCTTATTTGATTGAAACTCACTCAATAGTGTTCAACTAACTCAGAGAAACCAAAGTTTACCATTGTGGACCCCACACTCTCCATTTGAGCTTAATTCCACCCTCAGTCAACAAAAGTCAACTGAGTGGACTAATAAGCACTCAAAGTGCTTATTTCTTGTTTGTGTAAAAAGTGTTTTCATAAAAAGTTTTAGTTTTTAGTGTATAATCAGTTTGGAAAAAGAAAAAAACCAAAAAAACCAACTTTACTTTTAGTGATTGCTTCTATTTAATAGAAATTATCATTTTAATTTTCTTTTTAGCTTATTTATAAGCAATATATCATTTTTATATTTTTATAAATTCTCTTTTAGGTTAAAGTAATCCTAGAAATTTTTCCAGATTTTTATTTTGTCTTTTAGTAGTTTTTAGAATTAATTTTAGTTTAATTAATTATTAATTAATATTAAGTAATTAAATAGCATAATTATATTTTATAAAGTACAACCTAGTTTTTATAATTTTTCTAGCTTTTATATAAGTTAAAACATTTTTATAAATTTTTCTAGAGTTTATATTGTTCATTTTCTAATTTTTATAATATAAATAGTTTAATTGGTAATTAATTAATAATTAGATTAATAATTAGTAAATTAGTATAAAAATACATAAAATCAACTTTTTATAATTTTTTTAGGATAACTATGATGGTTAATTAGATTTGTAAAATTTTTCTTAATTTTCTAAGCCTTTTTAGTATTTTTAATAATTCTAATTAGTTTAATTAGTTAATAAATAGATAATTAGTAATTAATTAATAATTAAATAATTAAATAGTGTAAAAATAATTTTCCTTTTTCTTAAAATTTTCTTTATTTGTTAGGATTGTAAAAATAATAATTTTACACTTATAACCTTTTCCGTCCATCAGTTGTACTTTTTGATTCGTTCGTCTGCGTACGTTTTTTAATTAAAACGTACGTTTTTAGGTTCTAGCTCGAATCTCCTTGGTCTAAATTCCCGTAATCATTCACATAGCTTTCCTAAGCTATTTTGTTTAATAATTCCCAAATAATTCTCATAACAACCCTTTTCTGTGAATAAACACCCGATCACAAAGCACGCTCAGTCACAATTCACACCTTGTCGGGATTTAACGACCTGGTGATACCTTATATTACCCGGAGCATTGGTTTAGGCTATTTAACTTTGTTGACCATTCATTGGTCAATATAAGTTGGTGGTTTAGCATCAATCAAATTTTGGCACCGCTGCCGGGGAGGTGTGCGCGTTTCTGTAGCGTCTTTTGAGATTAGTGTTATCTCACCTCACTCACTGTACAAATACCACCACTTGTGTAAATTTTCAAAACCAAACACAAAAAAAAAAAAAAAAAAAAAAAAAAAAAAAAAAAAAAAAAAAAAAAAATCATTAACACTTTTCCTAAAGCATTAAAGCACAAAAAAAAAAAAAAAAAAAAAAAAAAAAAAAAAAAAATTAAAACAACAAAACATATCGTAACGTTTTCTGATTCGGTCTCCTTGGTCTAAAAACGTTATAACCCTTTAAAAGACCTCTTTGATAGTTTATCCTAGGTGTTTACGCCAAGTGGTGGAGGTTTGATCCTTTCCCAAGCCTATGGTAATCTATTTGCTATGACAGGTAGTGAGAGATGTTTACGATTTCCATATTGTGATATATACTTTTATTACACCCAAGAGATGTGAGTATCTAAACACTATTTGTGAGGCGCTAGTGTATAATTTCCGTGCTTGTTTTGGTTGAAGTGAAATGATTATTTGTTGTAATTACTTTTATATTAGTGTTAATTGACCCCTAGCTTGTATTTTGATTAGAATAAAAGCGCATTTGCTTGAGGACAATCAAATCTCAAGTGTAAGGGTATTTGACGAGACGAAAAGTGTACCGCTTTTAAGGGGTCATTTAAGCCCAAAGACGAGATTATTTGATCAAATATTGCCCTAAATCGTTCCTTTTGTCATTTTAGGTACTTTTGAGAAGAAATCTGGAAAAGGAAGCATTTTGGACGTTTTTGGAGCGAAAAAGTGAAGAAAATGACAAAGTCTGCAATTCATGCTGAAAACAGTACCTGACGGCGTCAGGGTTTGCTTATGACGCCGTAACTCATTGGCAAAGAGGTGGATAATCAAGTTACATGTGACGCGCCAGCATGTTTTTGGAGGATTTACACATGACGGCGTCACCTAGGCCGTCACGTACAAAACACAAGAGACGGCCAAGAGGGAGTTTACACATGACGGCGTCAGAATTGGATCTAGGCAATACGATAGTATTTATGGCGGCGAGTTGATGGCATCAGAATTTACTCTTGACGCCGTCAGACTCAAAACTCTATATATAGTTTTTGATTTTTCATTCATTAGTGTGCAACTTTGAGACGAGAATTTTGGATAAACTCTAGATGAATTTCACTTTATTTACAAGGGTTTCAAACCCTTGTTTCATCCATGTTTTATTGAAGATAAGTTTTCCAATAATCATTCAATATGTCTATGTTTTGTTTGATTCTATCTTATGCTTGTCTTCACTTTAACATGCTAGGCTAGGTTTTCTTTGTGTTTGCTTAGATGTAATTAAACTTAGATATTGATTATTGGTTGGTTGTTTGTTTATAATTGTTGTGAATGAATGATTTCGATGTTAGGCTTAAGAAAACTGGCAGACTTCCAATTGGTAACTTGCTTGAACGTCTTAAGAAACATGATCGGATGTGTACTACGATAAATTGGTTATATTTAATGCATAAGTAACTACTAATTAAGGATGCCATGTTAGGAGCTAGCAGTCGGTTCGACATAGGAAGAGGTAGAAGCTTATAGAGTTAGGGAATATCGTACACGGCCCTACGAATGGTATTAAGGAATATAACCCGTCATACATGCAATTGTAACAAACTAATCAACCAGTAAAAGATAGCTAGGGAGTAATGAAATCTAAGTAAACACATTTTCTCTTATTATTGTTTTTCTCCACATTTACTTTAGTGTCATTTTATTTTATTTTGTTTGCATTTGTAGTTATTTGGGTTAGTTGACTAGCAACTAATTTCGCCCATTCTTCCAAAACCCGAGATTTTTACTTGCTTTCCATAAAATATAAAAATACAAAAAGAATCATCCCTCACCTCTAGACCTAGTTTAATTGAGTTTTAACCCTAGCGAACACTATTCTTTGAGTTGAACGATCAATCCCCCGGTACTTGTCACTATACTATACTACAACGGTCAGGTACACTGCCTGGTAGGGATTGCAAGCTTCTCAAGATACCTTGAGAGGTAAAACCTTTTGCAAGGTTGCAAAATCACGCATCACACCCTCAATTCGTATCTGTCTTGGGGTATTTGTAGCTTCTGTCTGAGTGATCGATGCGGCGCATCTTGATGATAGATGCGGCACATCTACTTAACTTCGCATGAGGTCCAAGATTATTATATTCTAGAATATTCATACACTGATGAGGTGAAAAATGAACCGCTTTTAAGGGGTCATTTAAGCCCGAATTCGAGATTTTTTGATCAAATATTGCCCTAAATCGTTCCTTTTGTCATTTTAGGTACTTTTGGAGAGAAATCTGGAAAAGGAAGCATTTTGGACGTTTTTGGAGCATAAAAGTGAAGAAAATGCCAAAGTCTCAATTTTCCTTGCTGGGAACAGTACCTGATGGCGTCAAGGCTCTCCACATGACGGCGTTAAGAGTTAAAAAAGAGGTGGATGTGGAAAATACACGTGACGATCCAGAGAGTTTTTGTGCATAGGAGATGACGGCGTCACCCAAGGCCGTCAAGGTCCAAGTATTAGTGACGACCCAAAGGAAAATCCTACATGACGGCGTCACAAATAGATCTAGGCAATAAGATTTCATTATGGCGGCGAGTTGACGGTGTCACAACCCAATACATGACGCCGTCACAAGATGTAATCTATATATAGTTTTCCAAATTTCATTCATTAGTGTGCAACTTTGAGGGAATAAACCCTAGTCCGAATTTTATCATCTTTTCAAGGGTTCCAACCCCTTGAATCTTTCATGTTTAATTAAAGATAAGTACTCTTTCAAATCATTCAATATGTCTATGTGTCGTTTGATTATATCTTACGCTTGTCTACTATTTAACAAGCTAGGCTAGATTTTTCTTGTGTTTGCTTAGATGTAGTGAAACCTAGATGTTAATTATGGGTTGATTGTTTGTTTATAATTGTTATGGATGATTGTATTCGATGTTAGACTTAAGAAAACTGGCAGACTTCCATTGGTAACTTGCTTGAACGTCTTAAGAAACATGATCGGAGGTGTACTACGATTTTTGGTTGTATTTAATGCGTAGGAGAATTCTAATGATCCCATGTTAGGAGCTTCCAATAGCTCGACATAGAAGTGAAGTAGGATCCTATAGAGTTAGGGAATGTTGTACACGACCCTACGACTAGTATTAAGGAATATGACCCATCATCCATGCAATTGTAACAAGTAATTAACCTGTAAAAAATATCTAGGGAGTAATGAAACCTAAGTAAACACTACTTTCCTCATTATTGTTACCACCACATTAGTATAATAGTTGTATTTTCATTTCTTTTATTTTATTTCGATTGCATCTTTAGATAAATTGGGTTAGTTGGCTAGCAACTAATTCCGCCCACTCCTTCAAAACCCGAGACTTTATTTGTTTTCATAAAAATATAAAAATACAAAAAGAATCATCCCTCACCTCTAGACCTAGTTTAGTAGAATTCCTAATCCTAGCGACACTATTCCTGAGTTGAACGATCAATCTCCCGGTACTTGTCACTATACTATACTACAATGATCAGGTACACTGCCTGGTGGGGGTTGTAAGCTTCTCGAGATCCCTTGGAAGGTAAAACCTGTTGCAAGGGTGCGATCCCCACGTACATCAAGTTTTTGGCGCCGCAGCCCGGGGAATAGTTATTGTCTAGGATAGAATTTCTTTTTATTAGGTATACTTGCTAGATTCCTTTCTAGTAAGATTTTATTTTTATTTTTAGGTTTTCTTATTTCTTCGTGTCTTTGTTCGTAACCTTTACCATCCGACATCATGGAAGGTGGTAATATCTTTGAACCCATCAACCCACCACAACAAAACCACCCACAAAACCCACCACTAGCAAACCCACCTCCTAGGCCCCGAACCTTAGGAGAGTATTCCCGTCCTAGCCACCAAGGCTATCGAAACATTATTGACCTCACTCAAGGAGCCAATGTGTCCCCCTTGTGATCCGACACCATCCGGTTGGTGCAAATCGGATGTTCATTCCATGGACTTCATTCCGAAGATCCTAATCAACATCTCAAGGATTTCTTAACAATCGTAGATTCCATAGACCTTGATGTTACAACTAGAGAGTCGACCCGATTACGCCTATTCCAATTCTCTCTACGTGATCAAGCTAGTCAATGGCTTGAACGTTTACCCACGGGATCCATCACCTCATGGGATGATCTCACCACTCGTTTCCTTGCTCAATTTTTCCCACCGGGGAGAACTACCAAGCTTAGAAATGATATTTTGATGTTCCAACAACGTCAAGGTGAAACTCTATATGAAGCATGGACTCGTTTCAAGGACTTACTCCAAAAAGTCCCTCATCATGGCATAGATCTTTGACTCCAAGTCCAAATCTTCTATGACCATATCGACCTCTCCAGAAGGCGAACCATTGACCAATCTGCCGGTGGCAAGCTACGTGATATAAGTGCGGAAGAATCATGGGAACTCATAGAAGATATTGCTCTCTATGACAACGAAAGTTGGAATGATCCCCGTGATTTGAACAAAACGGTCAAGGCAATATCTTTGCCTTTGAACAATTCTAACACTCCCGACCGTAGGATCATGGAACTTGAGGACCAAGTCAAGTTTCTCATGAAATCTTACGAAGCTCCTAAGCCTTCAAGCCAAGTGAACAAAATCACTTCTTCATGGGAATTATGTAGTGGTCCCCATGACACTCGTGATTGCATGGAACTCCCCAGACAAGCTTTTGCGGATTACGCATCCTCGCGTACCGACGAAGCGGGAGACAAGGGGTACACTTTAAAACCCGAGCCAAACCCTTATGGTGATTCCTACAACCCTTCTTGGAAAAATCACCCGAACCTTAGGTGGAAACAAAATCAAAGCATGCCCCAAAAACATTCTTCCAATCCACCTAATCGTTACCAACCAAACGGTCCATCCTCTAACCGTACTTTCAACAACAATCCTTCCAATAACTATGGTAGTACCAATAATCTTGAAGGATTGATGTCCAAGTTTATGGCATCTCAAGAAGCTCGCATAGCTAAGTTTGAAACCGAATTCAATCAACAACAAACGAAGAATTCAATCAACAACAAACGAAGATGACCTATAAGATTGACAACTTGTTGAAAGCCCTCAGCAACCAAGTGCTAACTACACCTAGGAAGGACACTAGGGACACTAATAGCGGAATCCAAATTAAGGACCCTTCGTCATTCAAACACGTCCACTTTGTCAACGTTGTCACCATTAAGCCAATAGATAAGAATGTAGAAGAAAGTGATAATGATGAAGTTGGAATAGAAACCGGGACTAGGGATGAGATTAAGGAAGTTGAGGATATTAAGGAAGAAAAGTTAGAGGAAGTAGAAAACGTAGAAGAATACTTTGATAAGTTACCTACCAAGGAAGAACGGGAATATCACAAGGATCTATTCGATGATCCCGAGACACCATACATCCTTGGTTCACCCCTTATTAAAGTAGGTGATCCCTCTAACATCAACATACCATGCAACATTGGGCATATGCAAGTGTGGAAAGCTTATATCGATCCTAGGTCTCCTATAAACATCATGACTAGGACCTATTATAATTGGGTAATGAAGAAGCAACTTAGGTATAGGATGATGCCCGACACGATTAGGATGAGCAACTTTGTAGGAAGAGTGAAAGGATTGCATGTCTTTGTAGGAAACTTCACTTATGTTACCGACTTTTTGATAGTAGAGGATACTCGTCCGGTAATAGATGATTGCCTAAGTCAAGTAGTGTTCGGAAAACCGTTTGTTGAGGCCTCTAAGATGAGTTATGACCCGTCCCTAGGGATAGTTAGATTCAAGGAAGAGAACGATGAGATTTCTTACGAAAATCCCTATAAGATTGAACAATACCGTCTTCTATCAAACATAGAAAAGGAACACAAGCAAGCGGTTTACTATAGGAATGATGAGGATAGACGTAGAGGGGTAGATTATGTCATGAATAGAATACTTGGTTTCTACAAGGAATGTTTGCAACTAGGTCCGGAATACAAAACTAAGATTGGAGATGACCTAGAGAATGAGACCAACGATGAGGTCACGTAATTGCCCATGACCTTGAGTCTAGCTACAAGACTCGTAAATAAAGAAAAGCGCTTCTTGGGAGGCAACCCATGTTTTGTGTGATTTTTAATTGTTTGATTGTTATCCGTATTCATGCTTTATTTTTATTGTTGGTAGATCATGTTTCAAACTAAATTGTGAAAATGCTTTATTTTGTTGTTTAACTTCGTCTTAACTTCATATAAAGGTATTTTGCAAAAGCTAAGTGTAAGGGGAAACCCCAAATTTGTTTATAAGAACGAAAATGATCTTGATTCGCCACAATATTATATGAACATGTGTATTAGTATTTGTTAGAGTCAAATGCTTGTATCGAGTCATAATGATGTTTTGCAGGATTTTCCAGGAAGTAGGACATAAGTTTTTTCAGAAATTTTCCGGAAACTTAACATAAAGATTTCTGCAGGTCACTTCTAACGGCGTCAGGAGTTAACATCTGACGGCGTCATGTATAAAATTCTGGAAATTTTGCGAGTTTTGTTTTTCTAACGGAGTCGTAAAGTTTTTGTTAATTCTTTAGTTTTATAAACTTCAGGAAATCTGCAAACATTCATTCCACAAGCATTATATCTTAAACTGTTTTCTAGGATTTGTTAGTATATATAGATTGCCGCCGATTTTATGCGAGGTTGCCTTGTTTGTTTTCTCAGGTTTAACAGGTTATATATGACAAGAAAATGATTTATATTTATGGAAGGGAAGCTTTGAATGTTCATTTTCTTGGAGGAAGATCTAACCTTGTTGACACACTATCCACATCGAACGAATCAGGGGAGTATTTGTTTTCATTCTTTTACCTATTTTACTTTTACATTCTTTAATTGAACATTGGGGACAATGTTCATCTTAAGTGTAAGGGGAGGGTAAATGATGATACCTTATACGATACAATTGCACTTGAGTTTGTTTGTTTGATGGTAGGTGTGTAATAAAACTAAGAGAAATATTTGTTAGTGTAATTTTAGCGCTAAATTTAAAATTTTTTACAACATTTAGGAGTGAAACTTTAGCCTTAGCAAGCGTCTCATGGATAAGAGTTGTATGACTAGCACAAAACCGTACCATTCTGAAAAATTTTCCACCCAAATATGTGAGGTTCGCCTTTAGATTTGATAGGAAAAGCATTCATTATTAGTGCTTATGAGTGTATCGGTAGCATTTAGATTCTAGAACTTGCGTTAGTGATGCATCCCGAGACCGCTAGTGAGACTACATTCGTGTAGTAGGATTTACTACATGATAAGAGGCATTAGGATCACCCTTGTGTTAAACCCGTATCATAATTACTTGACCATTTAAGTCATATTACTTGGCTAGTAAAGTCAATTAATTTTTCCCACACCTTAGTGTTGTACTCATTTTTAGTACACAAAACCCCTAGTACACCCCTCCGAGCCTATCTTTTCATTTCTAACTTTAAGCATTTTACTTAAAGGAAGAATTTGTTACAACCCGCCCAAATGCGCAACCAAATCGCCTTAGCCTTCTGTGTATGCACTCATCTTTAGTGCATTATTGTTATTTGTTTAAACCCTTAGTTAATTATCCAATTGATTACATGGTTGCTAAGTCGAGTCATATCTTGTACATATTGTTTTGGGACTCATGGGACTCATGGGTAAAGTACTTGTATTATTGAGTAATGAGGAAGAACATCATATATTACCCCATATGTGTGTTAATCTTAAAAAGTACTCCAAGTGTTTTGATTATCTTGATTCGAGTCATTAAAATAGTTTATTGTAAAGTGTGTAAAAAGTAAAGTGTAAGGGGAATGTACATTCCCTATGATGTATTATTTTGCATGGTAGGGCAAAAGTGTATGCAAAAAAAATCAAAAAAAAAAATCGAAAAATTAAGAAAAAGAAGAAAAAAATAGAAAAGAAAAGAGAAAAAGCATACGGACTACCATCCTGTTTCATTCTATGTTTATTTTATATTTTTGTTATTTTTGATTCATTAGCTTAAGTCGAGTCTATTCTTGGCTTAGCAACACTATATTGTACATGTAATTAACGAAGATGATTAACTCGCCACCAGTAAATATTGCCTTTATCCAACAAAACCGTGTTTTTCCATATCCCTACACCTAACGTTATAACCCTTTAAAAGACCTCTTTGATAGTTTATCCTAGGTGCTTACGCCAAGTGGTGGAGGTTTGATCCTTTCCCAAGCCTATGGTAATCTATTTTGCTATAACAGGTAGTGAGAGATGTTTTCCATTTCCATATTGTGATATATACTTTATTACACCCGAGAGATGTGAGTATCTAAACACTATTTGTGAGGTGCTAGTGTATGACCTCCGTGCTTGTCTTTGGTTTTTAGTGGAACGATTATTTGTTGTAATTACTTTTATATTAGTATTAAATGACCCCTAACTTGTATTTTGATTAGAATAAAAGCGCATTTGCTTGAGGACAAGCAAATCTCAAGTGTAAGGGTATTTGATGAGGCGAAAAGTGAACCGCTTTTAAGGGGTCATTTAAGCCCGAATTCGAGATTATTTGATCAAATATTGCCCCAAATCGTTCCTTTTGTCATTTTAGGTACTTTTGTAGAGAAATCTGGAAAAAGAAGCATTTTGGATGTTTTTGGAGCATAAAAGTGAAGAAAAAGGCAAATTCTAAATTTTCCTTGCTGGGAACAGTACCTGACGGCGTCAAGGCTCTCTACATGACGGCGTCAAGAGTTACAAAAGAGGTGGATGTGGAAAATACACGTGACGATCCAGAGAGTTTTTGTGCATAGGAGATGACGGCGTCACCCAAGGCCGTCAAGGTCCAAGTTTTAGTGACGGTGGCACGTGGGAATCGCACCAGGATTTACCTCTCGAGGGATCTCGAGAAGCTTACAACCCCCACCAGGCAGTGTACCTGATTGTTGTAGTATAATATAGTGACAAGTACCGGGGGATTGATCGTTCAACTCAGGAATAGTGTCGCTAGGATTAGAAAGTCTCCAAAACTAAGTCTAGAGGTGAGGGATGATTCTTTTTGTATTTTTATGTTTTATAAAAGCAAGTAAAAATCTCAGGTTTTGGAAGACTGGGCGGAATTAGTTGCTAGCCAACTAACCCAATTAACTACAAATGCAATCAAAATTAAATAACAGAAATGAAAATGAAACTAATTATACTAATTTGGTGTAAACAATGATAGGGAAAGTTGTGTTTACTTAGGTTTCATTACTCCCTAGATATCTTTTACAGGTTGATAGTTTGTTACAATTGGATGGATGACGGGTCATATTCCTTAATACTAGTCGTAGGGCCGTGTACAATATTCCCTAACTCTATAGGATCCTACTTCACTCCTACGTCGAGCCGTTAGAAGCTCCTAACATAGGATCAGTAGAATTCTCCTACGCATTAAATACAACCAAATATCATAGTACACCTCCGATCATGTTTCTTAAGACATTCAAGCATGTTACCAATGGAAGTCTGCCAGTTTTCTTAAGCCTAACATCGAATACAATCATCCGTAACGACTATAAACAAACAATCAACCCATAATTAACATATAGGTTTCACTACATCTAAGCAAACACAAATGAAATCTAGCCTAGCAAGTTAAATTGAAGACAAGCGTAAGATATATTCAAGCAACACATAGACATATTGATTGAATTGAAAGAGTACTTATCTCAAATTGAACATGAAAGTTTCAAAGGGTTAAAACCCTTGAAAAAGTTGTGAAAATCGGCCTAGGGTTTTTCCCTCAAAGTTGCACACTCATGAATGAAATTTGGAAAACTGTATATAGATAATACAGGGTGACGGCGTCAAGAAGGAATTTTTGACGCCGTCAACTCGCCGCCTATAATGAAATCGGATTGCCTAGATCCACTTTTAACTCCGTCAAGTGTGATTTTCTTCTGGGCCGTCACGAATACTTGGACCATGACGGCCTTGGGTGACGCCGTCATCTCCAATGCACAAAACTTTCTGGATCGTCACGTGTATAGTCCACATCCACCTCTTGTATAACTCTTGACGCCGTCATTAAGGAATATGTTACGCCGTCAGGTACTGTTCCCAGCAAGGAAAATTAAGATTTTGCCGTTTTCATCACTTTTATGCTCCAAAAACGTCCAAAATGCTTCATTTTCCATATTTCACTCCAAAAGTACCTAAAATGACAAAAGGAACGATTTAGGGCAATATTTGATGAAATAAATTCGAATTCGGGCTTAAATGACCCCTTAAAAACAGTTCATTTTTCGCCTCATCAAATACCCTTACATTTGAGATTTGCTTGTCCTCAAGTAAATGCGCTTTTATTCTAATCAAAATACAAGTTAGAGGTCATTTAACACTAATATAAAAGTAATTACAACAAATAATCGTTCCACTAAAGACCAAAGACAAGCACGGAGGTCATACACTAGCAACTCACAAATAGTGTTTAGATACTCACATCTCTCGGGTGTAATAAAGTATATATCACAATATGGAAATGGAAAACATCTCTCACTACCTGTCATAGCAAAACAGATTACCATAGGCTTGGGAAAGGATCAAACCTCCACCACTTGGCGTAAGCACCTAGGATAAACTATCAAAGAGGTCTTTTAAAGGGTTATAACGTTAGGTGTAGGGATATGGAATACACAGTTTTGTTGGATAAAGGCAATATTTACTGGTGGCGAGTTAATCATCTTGGTTAATTACATGCACAATATGGCGTTGCTAAGCCAAGACTAGACTCGACTTAAGCTAATGAATAAAAAATAACAAGAACTTCAAACAAACATAAAATGAACCGGGATGGTAGTCCGTATATTTTTCTCTTTTCTTTTTCTATTTTTTTTTATTTTTCTTAATTTTTTCGATTTTTTTTTTTTTTTTTTTTTTTTTTTTTTTTTTTGCATACATTCTTACCCTACCATGCAAAATAATACATCATAGGGAATGTACATTCCCCTTACACTTGAATTTTTACATACTTTACAATAAACTAATCTAATGACTCGAATTAAGATAATCAAAACACTTGGAGTACTTTTAAGATTAACGCACATATGGGGGTAATAAATAATGTTCTTCCCCATTACTAAAAAAAAACAAGTACTTTACCCATGAGTCCCAATCGTCCCAAAACAATATGTACAAAATATGACTCGACTTAGCAACCATGTAATCAATTAGATAATTAACTAAGGGTTAAACAAATAACAATAATACACTAAAGATGAGTGCATACACGGAAGGCTAAGGCGATTTGGTTGCACATTTGGGTGGGTTGTAACAAATTCTTCCTTTAAGTAAGATGCTTAAAGTTAGAAACAAAAAGATATGCTCGGAGGGGTGTACTAGGGGTTTCGTGTACTAAAAATGACTATAACGCTAAGGTGTGGGAAAAATTAATTGACTTTACTAGCCAAGTAATATGACTTAAATGGTCAAGTAATTATGATACGGGTTTAACACAAGGGTGATCCTAATGCCTCTTATCATGTAGTAAATCCTACTACACGAATGTAGTCTCACTAGCGGTCTCGGGATGCATCACTAACGCAAGTTCTAGAATCTAAATGCTACCGGTACACTCATAAGCACTAATAGTGAATGCTTTTCCTATCAAATCTAAAGGCGGACCTCACATATTTGGGTGGAAAATTTTTCTGAATGGTACGGTTTTGTACTAGTCATACAACTCCTATCCATGAGACGCTTGCTAAGGCTAAAGTTTCACTCCTAAATGTTGTAAAAAATTGTAAATTTGGCACTAAAATTACACTAACAAGTATTTCTCTTAGTTTTATTACACACCTACCATCAAACAAACAAACTCAAGTGCAATTGTATCCTATAAGGTATCATCATTTACCCTCCCCTTACACTTAGGATGAACATTGTCCCCAATGTTCAATTAAAGAATGTAAAATTGAAATAGATAAAAGAATGAAAGAATACTCCCCTGATTCGTTCGGTGTGGATAGTGCGGTAACAAGGTTAGATCTTCCTCCAAGAAAATGAACATTCAAAGCTTCCCTTCCAGAAAAATAAATCATCTTCTTGTCATATATAACCTGTTAAACCTGAGAAAACAAACAAGGAAACCTCGCGTAAAATCGGCGGCAATATATATATACTAACAAGTCCTAGAAAACAATGTAAGATATAATGCTTGTGGAATGAATGTTTGCAGATTTTCTGGAGTTTATAAAACTAAAGAATTAACAAAAACTTTAAGACTCTGTTAGAAAAACCAAACTTGCAAAATTTCCAGAATTTTACACATGACGCCGTCAGGAGCTAACTCATGACGCCGTCAGAAGTGACCTGCAGAAATCTTTACGTTAAGTTTCTGGAAAATTTCTGGAAAAACTTATGTCCTACTTCCTGGAAAATCCTGCAAAACATCATTATGACTCGATACAAGCATTTGACTCTAACAAGTACTAATACACATGCCCATTTAATATTGTGGCGAATCAAGATCAATTTCGTTCTTAGAAACCCTTACACTTAGCTTTTGCAAAATACCTTTATATGAAGTTAAGACGAAGTTAAACAACAAAATAAAGCATTTTCACAATTTTAGTTTGAAACATGATCTACCAACAATAAAAATATAGCATGCATACGGAAGCAAATAACAATCAAACAATTAAAAATCACACAAAACATGGGTTGCCTCCCAAGAAGCGTTTTTCTTTATTTACGAGTCTTGTAGCTAGACTCAAGGTCATGGGCTATTACGTTATGTGTGAGCTCCTCATTGAGGACATCTTTGGGATCAAACTTGGGTTTCAACTTCCTATCGGTTTTCTTGGGACGGTATGACCTTTCAAACTTTTCTCCATCCGGATCATATAAAATCATCTTCATATGCCATGATCCGTCACCTTCCTTAGGTGGCTTGTCCCACTTCCATTTACTCTTATCCCCTTCTTTTTTTCATTTGTTCATCTCTATGTTAATAGGCATTACGCATAAGAACTCAATCATTTTCCTAAAGACTAGGGGATCCTCAAAAGGGTATAGTTCCTCATCTCTAGCTATGAGTTGTTCCACCGAATGTGTTTTATCGATGAAATCCTTTTCTAGATAGAATGGGCGTTGAGGTCCTATAAAGTTTCTTTCTATCCAAGGCCCATATCTAGATGGTCTCCTTTCATCTCTACCCAATGTGGTGTCAGTTCATCCTCACAATCGTAGCTATGCTTCCTAACATCATAAACCGACCAAGTATCACCCTCTCCTACCGCTATCTTAGACTCCTTACAATCTATCATGGCACTAGCGGTTGCTAAAAATCCTCTTCCTACTAACAACGGGCATGTAGTATCACTAACCATATCTAGGACATGAAAATCCACTAAAATAGTTAACTTTCCTACGTGAACCTCTACATCCTTGATCATTCCAACCGGATGGGCAATACTTCCATCCGCCAGACCAATTAGTACTTCCGTCTCCTATAACTTTCCTAGCTTAAGAGCGGTGAAAAGGGATAAGGGAATCAAGTTGAGGCTTGATCCTAAGTCGGCTAGTGTGTCTAAAGCTTTGGATTTTCCTATCTTACAAGGCAAAACAAATATACCCGGATCATCAAGCTTCTTGGGCAACTTGTTTTGAACGAAGGCGATCCCATTTTTACCCAATTTAAATTTCTCATATTTTTCTAGTAGGGCACTATAGTAGGGAGCACGGGCTAAGACATCAATGACGGGGCGTTCAAGGTGGAGCTCCTTGAATTCATCATCAAGGTCTTGTGTAGGAGGTGTTTCAACTATGTTATTGACCGGTTTGATATCAGATGTTTTATTCAATTGGTCCTTTTGAAGAATTTGGGTTTGCTTGAAACACGTGCTCATTGCTTTGACCGAATAGTATTGCGGACAAGAAGTAGGCGACGAAACCGATGATATGGAATTAACGTTTAGTTTCAGGTTCTTGACTGTGTCGCTTGGGAGTGCTCTCATTTCTCGATCATTGAGAACTTTCAACAATGTGTCAATTTTGGTGGTTATCTCGCTTTGCTTTTGTTTGAAATCGGCTTCAAACTTAGATATGCGAGCTTCTTGAGATGCCATAAACTTGGACATTAATCCTTCAAGATTATTAGTACTACCATAGTTATTAGAAGGATTGTTGTTAAAAGTACGGTTAGCGGGTGAACCGTTTGGTTGGTAACGATTAGGCGGATTGGAAGAATTGTTTTGGTTTTGTTTCCACATAAGGTTCGGGTGATTTTTCCAAGAAGGGTTGTAGGAATCACCGTAAGGGTTTGGCTCAGGTTCGAAAGTGTACCACTTGTCTCCCACTTTGTCGGTATGCGAGGATGCGTAATCCGCAAAAGCTTGTCCGGGGAGTTCCACGCAATCACGAGTGTCATGGGGACCACTACATAATTCGCATGAAGAAGTGATTTTGTTCACTTGGCTTGAAGGCTTGGGAGCTTCGTAAGATTTCATAAAAAACTTGACTTGGTCTTCAAGTTCCATGATTCTACGGTCGGGAGTGCTAGAATTGTTCGAAGGCAATGCTATTGCCTTGACCGTTTTGTTCAAATCACGGGGATCATTCCTACTTTCGTTGTCATAGAGAGCAAGATCTTCTATGAGTTCCCATGATTCTTCCGCACTTAGATCACGTAACTTGCCACCGGCTGATTGGTCAATGGTTCACCTTGTGGAGAGATCGATATGGTCATAGAAGATTTGGACTTGGAGCCAAAGATCTATGCCATGATGAGGGACTTTTTGGAGTAAGTCCTTGAAACGAGTCCATGCTTCATATAGAGTTTCACCTTGACGTTGTTGGAACATCAAGATATCATTTCTAAGCTTGGTAGTTCTCCCCGGTGGGAAAAATTGAGCAAGGAAATGAGTGTTGAGATCATCCCATGAGGTGATGGATCCCGCGGGTAAACATTCAAGCCATTGACTAGCTTGATCACGTAGAGAGAATTGGAATAGGTGTAATCGGGTCGACTCTCTAGTTGTAACATCAAGGTCTACAGAATCTACGATTTTAAGAAAATCCTTGAGTTGTTGGTTAGGATCTTCGGAACGAAGTCCATGGAATGCACATCCGCTTTGCACCAACCGGATGGTGTTAGATGGCAAGGGGGACACATTGGCTCCTTGAGTGAGCTCAATAGTGTTTCGATAGCCTTGTTGGCTAGGACGGGAATATTCTCCTAAGGTTCGGGGCCTAAGAGGTTGGTTTGCTAGTGGTGGGTTTTGTGGGTGGTTTTGTTGTGGTGGGTTGATGAGTTCAAAGATGTTACCACCTTCCATGATGTCGGATGGTAAAGGTTACGAACAAAGACACGAAGAAATGAGATAGACTAAAGAAAACCTAAAAATAAAAATAAAATCTTGCTAGAAAGGAATCTAGCAAGTAGACCTAATAAAAAGAAATCCTAACCTAGACAATAACTATTCCCCGGGCTGCGGGGCCAAAAACTTGGCACGTGGGAATCGCACCAGGCTTTACCTCTCGAGGGATCTCGAGAAGCTTACAACCCCCACCAGGTAGTGTACCTGATCGTTGCAATATAGTATAGTGACAAGTACCAGGGGATTGATCGTTCAACTCAGGAATAGTGTCACTAGGATTAGAAAGTCTCATAAACTAAGTCTAGAGGTGAGGGATGATTCTTTTTGTATTTTTATGTTTTATAAAAGCAAGTAAAAATCTCGGGTTTTGAAAGAGTGGGCAGAATTAGTTGCTCGCCAACTAACCCAATTAACTACAAATGCAATCAAAATTAAATAACAGAAATGAAAATGAAACTAATATATGAATTTGGTGTAAACAATGATAGGGAAAGTTGCGTTTACTTAGGTTTCATTACTCCCTAGATATCTTTTACAGGTTGATAGTTTGTTACAATTGCATGGATGACGGGTCATATTCCTTAATACTAGTCGTAGGGCCGTGTACAATATTCGCTAACTCTATAGGATCCTACTTCACTCCTATGTCGAGCCGTTAGAAGCTCCTAACATGGGATCATTAGAATTCTCCTACGCATTAAATACAACCAAATATCGTAGTACACCTCCGATCATGTTTCTTAAGACATTCAAGCATGTTACCAATGGAAGTCTGCCAGTTTTCTTAAGCCTAACATCGAATACAATCATCCGTAACGACTATAAACAAACAATCAACCCATAATTAACATATAGGTTTCACTACATCTAAGCAAACACAAATGAAATCTAGCCTAGCAAGTTAAATTGAAGACAAGCGTAAGATATATTCAAGCAACACATAGACATATTGATTGAATTGAAAGAGTACTTATCTCAAATTGAACATGAAAGTTTCAAAGGGTTAAAACCCTTGAAAAAGTTGTGAAAATCGGCCTAGGGTTAAAACCCTTGAAAAAGTTGCACGATCAATATGTATATAGTGGTAAGTAGAGTGTCGAACACCAAGAATGGAATGTAATATCTAGTTTATTTGATCACTATTTTAACATCTAAATTATTTTTACAATCTAATCTAGTAAAAAGGGGGTTTAGCCTGAGAGACTAGCACGGATTTGAATTAAACAGAAAAGTAACACTAATGAGACCAAATTAGTGAAGAGCAATCACGTACACAGATAGATAATAGAGACATGTAGAAGACCTGTCCTATGGTTTAAGTAGCTTGTCACTTGTTTTATTGCTAGTTTTATATGATGAGTATCGTAATCTAATCTGTCTCGTTGGATCCTAAATATCAGCGAGTAAACTCTTAATGATTACTTATGTTTATCCAAACTTCTAGACGCTAGATAAGTAGGCGAGGAACAGGTATGGTAGCCCAGAAGACTCAACTAAACATAGAGGTTATCAATGCACAAATACAATTCACCAAAAAAACATCATATAAACTTTAATCGATAGAAAAGTAATTTTAAGGGGAGCAGTATGGCGGCCACAAGCCCATCAATCCTGATGGATTAAAGCTTACTAATACAATAAAACAAAACTACTTAATGAATGATACACATATAGGACCTTCTTACGGCTCTAAGATCTCTGTTTAGGGCGTGTCTTGTGATGCTTCTTCGACTGAATTCGTCTCCTTAGGGTTTTGTTGCACCCCCAATTCGTATCTATCTTGGGGTGTTTGTAGCTTCTGTCTGAGGGATCGATGCGGCGCATTTACTTAATTTCGCATGGGGTCCAAGATTATTATATTTTGGAATATTTGTACACTACCTTCAGATGTGGTGTAACTTGTTTCTCTATGCGGCGCATGTCCTTTAATGTCTTGGATAGTGTCTGGTGAAGTCTTTAGCTGATACGCCGCATGTTGTAAATGAGATGCGACGTATTTAGAGTGGAACAAGTTGGTTATCCTTCATTGACCAAAGTTTCATATGCGGCACATGTTGTAATTAGATGCGGCGCATTCTTCAAAGTTAGGCAATGGTCTTTGAATTCATCTAAGTATGATGTTGCGGCGTATCTGTTGAGAATGATACGGCGCATCTCCTGGATTTTAGTAGACTTTTCTAATCTTGATCATTTAGCTCCATAATTCGTCCAAAATCATTAACTTTCATCAATTGCTTGTTTTTACCTAAGAATTACTAAAGTAAACAATTAAGTATCGCTTCTCATACAAAACAATATAAAACAAGTCAATTAAATAGGATAAATGATGTCAATAATATGTACTTATTTGATCTCATCACTTGATTTTAGGGATTAGATGAAGTCTGACTCTTTGAATTCATAATTTGTGAGATCCACTTATTCAGTAACATCATTCCTTTGTTAAGTTCTACAAACGGATCTTCAGAATCTTTATAATCATACTCTAGGCATGTATCATTCATGTGAAATTCCTGCATGTTTGCCATTAACATCACGTATGCTGTATTGGCCTCCGAATCTTCATATTCATCATCAGATGGAATATCTGCCCTAAAACCTTGCAAAACTGCATTGAGATTACCCCCTTCATCTTCCATGTAACTAAGTGTGGCATCGTTTTCAGCATCAGTGTCAAAGAGTGGAGTTGAATCATAATTCTGAGCTTCCACATTTGCAATATTTTCCGTATATGCCATAAATGCCATGCTTGGTTCTATAAGATCTTCTTCATCATTAGTATCTTCCATTCTGTTTAAGCATTCAGAAGTTGAAGTCATTACGCCTTTTCCTTTCTTAGTAGATACTTGTCCAAGCTTCACTAGATTTTGTAGAAGAGATTGCATATGATCATTTAGTGTTGCAGGATGGTACTGTGGAATGAAGATAGGCTGAGGTGCATTTGGAGGATTGAAGAATAGACCATTCGGAGTGTAAATTAATGATCCATGGTCAACAGCTTGGGATGGTGGAGCAGGGAGAATGGTCTGTAGTGGATTCATGCTTAAACAAGATCCAAGAATCTGCTTCATTCTGATGTGATGAAGTTCTTCTGTACGATGCATAGCTTCAAGATAATCCCAAATTTCATGAGCACTGGCTTGATAGTCCATATTCATGTAGATTTAATTGGGAAGAGCTAAGGTGATGAAGAATGCGACTTGTTTGTCAGCAGAGTACGATCCCCGTTTTGACTAAGTCAGCAAGAAATATCATTTTGTATGGACCATTTTGGATAGATTTAAGCATGAGATCTGCATCAGGATGATTTGTGAGCCATAGTAGAAATCTCTGTTTCCAATTAGTGTAGGTTCCTGGAATTAACATCGGAGGCCTTGATTCATTACCAAAGAGCAGAACTTCATGAATGTTGGACATATGGACGATGGAGTTGTGAGCTTGTTCATTCATTTGTTGTAGATACTGTTTTTGATGAGAAGATTGGTGAGGAAGGTAGTTGGAAGAAGGTGATTGAGACATCGTAGAGTTGTGTTAAAATGATGGATCTTGAAGATGGAATGAAGAGTAATGATGTGTAGATTTAGATAGGTGTGGAGATTTGTGACATCGATTTATACATTTCTCTCCCCCTTGATTGTTGCGATGTAATTGGAAAAATCAAACCAAAATGTGTAAAGTGGAGATGTCACACACAAGGTTGATATGGTGATTTCAAATTTCCTTCCAAAAATAAAATTTGAAAATTGTGTCTCTCAAAATTTGAAAATCACTAAGAAATGCAATTCTAAGGTCTTAGGAAAAATTTGAGTTTTAAAAATTTTGACGCCAAATTTCACCGAAAAATTTGAACTTCGACATAAAAATTTGAATTTTGGGCCAAAATTTTCACAGTTATACCAAAATTTGAATTTCGCGTAAAAATTAAACGTTTAGTCTTTCCTAAAAAATAAAATTTACTCAATATTTTTTTGAAATAATGAAAGATAAAGATAGATAAACTTGTGTAGAAGATGGATCTTTGAAGGATAAATAAGGTTGTTGTGGTAGTTAAGATGTTTTGGCGAAAGTTGAAGAGGCTTCGGTTATTAAATTTCTTACTCTCTGAAAAGAACTTCGGTTGCTTACTCGCAGAAACTTGAAATCCTTACTCTCTGAATATGAAAAATTTCCTTACTCGCAAGAAATGAAGTCTCTTACTCGCTAGATATTTGATGTGTTTACTTACTCTATGGAATTCTAAAAAATTGCTTACTCGCAGGAATGTGAGAAAAGGATGCTTACTTTCTAAAGTTGGAAACTTTGCTTACTCGCAAGAATTGACAAATTTTCTTACTCGCAGGTTTCTTATTCGCAGGTTTGTTACTCACAGGTTTTTGATCTTACTCGCCAAAAATTGAGGTTACTCGCCAGAAAAAGGAGCTTACTCGCCAGAAACTAGAGTTTGGTTACTCGCTGTAACTAGTAACTTTCTTACTCGCAGAAACTAAAAACTTCTCTTACTCGCTAGAACTTGAACTTTTCTTACTCGCAGAATAATTAAGATTTGCTTACTCGCAGAATTAGTAGCTTACTCGCAAAAGTATAAAGGCTTACTCGCAGAACTTGTTTCTTACTCGCGAAAATTAGGTTACTCGCTAGAAACAAGTCCTTACTCGCTGAAACAGAGAGTAACACGTCTACAAACCTTAAAAAACCTACTTTTTCGCCCAAAATTTCTACCAAATCAAATCTAAAACAACCTATTATATCCCTTGGAAATTGATACCACTTGTAGGTCACCAAGTTGATGTAACACAGGCATATATTATAGAGAGAGAGAGAGAGAGAGAGAGAGAGAGAGAGAGAGAGAGAGAGAGATATGGGAGGAACATGTTACTTTAGAAAGAGAAAAAGAGTAAATAACATAACACATGAACCAACACCCTTCTCTTCAATGAGAGGGGTATTTATAGTCTTACAAACTAGGGCAACACCATTTGTGGTGTTTCTAGAACATTAATCAAGGCCCATGGGCTTACTACATAAGCTTTGAACTATTACAAACATATAAGCCTAATTAACATAGCAACCTATTAAATAAATTATGACCAACACTTTAAACGTGTTCCCAACACTAAATGAGGCAGCTAGGAGGTGTCTAACCAAGCGATTTTGTATTCCACTCCTTTCCTTAGGTACATCTCAAATTTATCTTACAAGGCCATTTTTGGCGCAAATGGACAAAACTGGGCCGATTTGGGTGTCTTTGTTTTATTGTTTTTTTTGGTTAAAAAAACATACCCAAATGATCTATAACTGAAAAAGCTAAGAGTTTTCAGGTCGGTTGGATGGGGTTCTGCTGGACCATTCACTCTTTGTAGTCAATTTTTTAGTTGTATAAATGATTACACAAACTATATAATTCAAATATCAATCTATGTTTTGAAATTAAATGATTTAGGTGAGGTTGTACACATTTAATCCTTTTGAGGCTTGACCCACGGGCAGTGGCGGAACTAGAACATTTTTTTGGGGGGCCGAATCGAACATTTGTTTGTAGCTTCAACTAAATTACCCTTAAAACCTATAATATTTACATTATGTGTCGCAAATTTTGGGGGGACCGGGACCCTCCCCTGCCCCTACATAGGTCCGCCATTGCCCATGGGTGTTATAATAAGTTAATGCTTTGGATTCTACATTTTATTATTTTTTTTTTTAGGTTTTGCTAACCTATGCCCGCTAGGCACGTGTTAACTAGTTAATAAAAGGAATTTTTTTTCATTCATTTAAGTCAGGCTTGCAATTAACATTTTTGTCATTAGGAAATTTAAATAAAAACATGAAAAAGTAACAGTTTAAACACACCTCACATGTTTGAACCGTTAAAATATAAAGAATTTGTATGTGTTGTTATGATTGTTCATATTTTCAATGAAAGACCAAAATAGTGTCTATACATAATAGACAAAGTGACTTTTCATGAAAAGTCACAACCCTTCATGAATGGTTGCATCTTTTAGTTGAAAGTAACCAACTTTCAAATAGATTTCTACAACAGTTAATAGTTACATTTTTTTCTGTCACTATTCCCAACAGTCACCATCTATTAAATTATTGCAATGTCCTAGTGATGAATTTTCTGTCACAAACTTTACCATTCATTGTATCCGAAATCAAGTTAATTAATTTATACAAGTGTGCACTCCGCACCTCCAAACTCGTATTATAACTTAACTTGAAATCCATTTGGTACCGGGTAAACCATCATTACACATAAAATGATTGATCGACACTAAAATCACCAACATTAATACAATGCTAATAATATTTTTTTTGGGGGCTAAAGAAGCGAGAGCCTGGATAGTAAAGAATCTTTTGGAGAAGGATGGGCTATTCAAACTTTCAAAGGAGGATATTGATAGCATATGCAAATCAACCGAAGGTAACATAAATTCTTTTTTTCTTCTTCATTTTTGTGGTTCATTTATGTGTTTTTGTTTTCCTCAGTATGGGTAACGTTACTTCCAATTTAAATTGTTTTAGGCTATTCATGATCTGACATGAAGAACTTAGTCAAGGATGCTTCCATGGGCCCGGTTAGAGAGGCTTTGAAACAAGGCATGGAAATCACTAAACTTAACAAGGAGGATATGAGACCAGTTTCTCTACAGGTATATCAACAAAAATCCACCTTAAACTGAGGAAAAATGAGCAGTCTTAAGAACAATCTTGACTCCTGTAAACTGCATGATGAGATAAATGTTTGTGATTAGTTTATACATATCCATCAGTTCTGTAACTAATGGTACTAACGTTGACCGGAACATGTCAAGAGTTGCATTACTCTAAGATTCACATAATACCCTTAGGAATTAGGTGGCTTTATACACATGTAAACTACTAAACTTGCATCACTGTAAAAACATCAAGGAATTTGCTAATTCTTGTAAAATGGTAACTTTTGCTCTCAAAATTCGTAGGACTTTGAGAAGTCACTACAGGTGGTGACTGGTGAGATCTTCTATTTCTTTGGATGAACTTGGAGCATATGAAGATTGGAACGATAATTTTGGGAGCTTATCGACAATAGGTATGTAGCGTTGAAGTAATTTATATAATGATATCTTGAATGCAATAGTTTGATACACATTCTCGTTTTTTGAAACTTTGTGTGCAGAGACCTGTGACTCAGTCGATCACCATAGGAAAAAAATGAAGGCAGATGTATACTCCACAATATATATCTGATGCATAAATGTGCATAAACATCGACGTCATGTTTTTGAGATCCCTTATCTAGAGGGTGATCAAATCGTGGCCGGAAAAGCAAATGCTACTGAATAAACAAGCAAGCAATGTAAGGGATAAATGATGGAGCTTACAAAGGTCTTTATGAAACTCTGAACACAGAAGAAGGATACTCCTCTCGTGGGAAACAAGACAAGATTGATATCTTTTAAATGTTGCAAGAGATTATAGAAATATATGTTCTTTTTACGGCAGTGCATTCATTTTTAGAATTTTGGATTTTGGATTTTGGATTTTGGTTTTTGGTTTTAGAAGAGTATCGGTTTTAATTATCTAATCTAGCATATGGGCATGGAGTATAATTGCCGAAGTTTTGACCAGGTAATGGTTCGTATAAAATATTTTTGCTAATATGTGATGTTTTAAAAGGTATTAGCCATTGTTTTTTTCTACTTTTCTTTTCACTTTTAAATTTTGTGTATAAATATTTTAACTAATCTGATCGAATTATGAGACAGGAAGTGTAATCTTATCGCTTTTGAACTAGTTATAATACCTGTGCACGCACAGGGTTTTTAAAATTTCGTTGTAATTATGTATTATTATCGATTAAAAAATGAACCAATTAACATGTTTCAAATGATTTTACTTGGTTGATTAAAAATAAAAAAATTATATATATATATATATATATATATATATATATATATATATATATATATATATATATATATATATATATATTATTTTAGGAGATTGTTTTTGGATTAAAAATTATATTTTATTATTCAAGCAAATCACATGATGATACTTGACTTGCATGAGATATTAGTGATATATGCTTTTAGTTTTGCAAACCCGTGCTATCAATTTACGATGTGTTTTGTAATTGTGGTATTTGTTTTACTTATATTTTCGTTAAAATATGTTGCATATTTAGATAGCTTTGAATATTGATTCATTTCCTTGATTATAAATAACAATCATATCATTTTTACTAATGTACCTTTTTGTTTGAAAAGTTGTATTTTCATAAGTTTGTGTTATTTACTTCTCATGTTTGATCATAAAATTACCAAATTAACATAGATGCTTACACTATAGCTTCTTTATTACATAAAGAGAAACAAAAAAATATGTAATGGGTAAAACTCAAATTTAATCTTGCGTTTATGTATAATATATAAGAATAATTTTTCTCTAAGCCCGAACTATATAAGGAAATTATTATTACTTGTATAAGTGAATTATAAATGCATGAAAAAAATGACAAATAGTACATTCGCAAGTCTTTTAGGATTGTTTGAATCCTTACCGAACTTTCACTTTAATGCAACTTTCTTCACAATTAGCCTAAATCATCAAGGTAAAAGACACCCATATTTTAGACCGTTGGTTGACACCCATAGTTTTATTAATGACAGCAAACACCTGCTAAGTTTCATTAACTCATTTAAAGACAAATTACACTCCAAAAAGAATTCATACCATAAAATTCCCCGTATAGGCACTAAAACACATCTTTGGTACATTAAATACATTCGTGTATTATCTAAATTAGCAACTCAACTAAATTATACATTCATACCTTGAGCAGGCGTAGAAAATCCTTCCACGACAATCATGTGTTGATACTTAATCCTTCTCTAAAAAATGCACACAACAAATTGCATTACACTTTAGTGTGTACGATAAGATGATAAAACTGCAAAAACCACTAACATGTTGCATTATAGTGAGGATAACAATAAAGTTAGTTATAATATCAAATAAGAAAACTTTAAATTAAAACTAAAGGGGTGTTTGGTTATGCTTATTAAAGCTGTTTATTGGCTTATTCAATTACCATAACATAATAAGTGTATGATAAAGCTATAAGCTTTTTTTAGAAGCTTAGTGAAAAACCCCTGAACGCACAACTTATTCTATTATAGCTTAGTGTGTTTATAGTAAAAACACAAATATTAAGTGTAGAAGTATTCAATAAAACATAAAAAAGAGCTACTAATAGTTAGTGAGTAAAACAAAAAAGTTAAACCATAAAAAAAGTTACTAAATACTATCAGCTAGATAAGCATAAGCCAAAGTTCTGTTGAAGTCTCTTTCGAATTCTATTCAGAAGCAAAAAGAGGTTTACACATAAATCATAAGTATAGAATAATGGTTGTATCTCACATCCGTGATTAACAACTCAATAACATTATCGCAATACGTAATAACCTGATTAAAACTATATTCTTGCTGAATAATTCTCATGTGCATACTTTTAATTCGTTTACAACGGCCAACTATTACGGTTTTTTTTTTTTTTTTTTTTTTTTTTTGATAAAATATCATGTCAATGAATAAAGTTAGGTTATCACCAACGTAGTTTTTCTTTATTTCTTTTATTTTTTTAATTTTTTTTTATATAGGAGGTGATTGTTATCAAATAAAGATTGTGATGCTCGTATTTTTTTTATATAATTTAAGGAAAACACCTTCTATATTAAACAATGACTATCTAACTCATGTGTTTGTTTGTTTTTTTTTAAATAATTAGCTTTGTATAACGTTTTTAACTGACAGACGTGTTGAGGTTGAGGTTGATTTTGTTGTTTAACTTTAACTATTGATATCATGTTGTACAAAATGTGTGAATTTATTAGCACATAATGAACGCTGATGAAGTTAAAATATGCTCCGTAAAGTTTTTAAAATGTTTTTATGGATATCCATATACAAATTTTAAAAAACAATTTCATGAGTCGTTATAAGTAGAATCACGTATATTTATTTTTATATCACAGTATTATGCTTATTTGATATTTATATTCCCGTTACTAAGAATTTAACCGTATTTCAAACCCGTGTACGCATTAATTAAACTTTTAAATAATAACATGAGTCCTTATTTAAAAAAATATTCTAATTGATGAAAGATTAAAACTAACATTAGTTTTAAAAAATATTTAACGTATATTAAAACTAATTCGCACATTTACCAAATTTTATAATTTTAATGGATGAAAGTCTAAAAACTAATACTAATACTCATATAATTTTAAACAAAGTTAATATTATAAAGTATAGGGGGTATAAAGTGTAAGGGGTTATTTGTGTTTTTTATAAAGTTATTAAAAAATATGAAAACTTGTAATTTTACAGTTTACTCTATATAAATTATTTAAAATTCAATCACTAAAGTTTCATTATTTTCTTTCTCTTTTTTTTTAAGTTTTTGCTTTTATAAATTTGACACTTATATTTTTATACATTTTTTTTTCTTAACCAAATTTCTCTACCAAATTTATTAAGTTTGACCAAAATCAATTTAATTTTGACTTTCTATTGACCAATCACGTTGCTCGATTTCGCCTACGTGGCAAAATCGAGCTCTGTTATTGGTCTAATTTTTTCTCAATGAGAAGGGTTTTGCAAAAACATTCTGAAATGATGTAATTCTTTTATTATATAAAAGATTGCATCTCGAGATGGGTAGGGGCCGGTCTCCCACTCACTACTCTTATGCAGCTATCCAACAAAACAACAGGTTCATGCACATTTGCAATAGTAACAAATGAACATTTTGCGTTTTCAAGATATCGGCCACTCCGCTTGAGTTTAACTAGAAGCGTGGACTTGCTATCTACAGCAACATAGCTTGCATCTTATTTTCAAATACTCAGACATGTTTTAACCACCTTAACATGTTTTTGTTGGTGGTTAAGAGCCCAGAACAGGGTTAAGATAATCAATAGCCTAACTACGTACCAATTAAGGTTACCGGATATCACTTGGAATCGTGTTATCACTTTCCAAAGTAAACTATTCGACCCTAATGTCTGGGTATCATGAATATCTACTTGGGATAAGACCAAATGTTAGTTATTGAATTAGGCACAAATCAATAACCCTTTGCGTTTTAGTGTTATATGTTTTCTGTCTTTTTACATGCATGATTTGATCTTCCTACTTATAGGCAAGATCTACTCAACCCTAGAAAATGGAATTAAGAGTGATTAACGGCCCATTAATCCCACTTAATTTACTTCCATAATTATAGGTATTAGTGGTTACACGACCAATTAAATGTGGTCTTTAATACAGTTATAACTGCCACTTGAATAGGTCAAAGCAGTTACAAACCATGTTTGAATTTAGTCCAGTGAGTTCGTCATACTCACTGATGAGCTAGTCCCTGAGGACATGAATTGTCTAAAGAGACAACTCCCTGATGAGATCCTTCAGCTTGAGCTGAACTCATCATCCTGATGAATACCATTCAGTCCAGAGTATCACTCCCTGAAAGAGTGAACTCACTGAACTTCATCAGACACTGAATAACACTTAACCACTATATGAGTCAGGGTGTTCAGGGACTTGATGGATGTACACTCCGTACCTCCAAGCCCATTACCAGGTGTGAACTAATCCCACAAGTGCACTAAATTTTCCAACAGTTTTATCTTAGTGGCATGCAGCTTGATACCTCTAATTAGTTGTTCCTTGTCTTTCAAAGAATCTTTTCCCAAGTGTCGGGTGAAATTATTTTTGTCCACTAAATGTGACACGCTCCAATTGTAAATTGTAGAGGAGTAATTCTATCTATTCCTTCGATATAAGTAAAATTAGAAGGTATTTATGCAATCTCATCTCCATCTATGCTTGGTGCTTCTGTACTAAAAGCCTAAACCCCCATGTGGGAATGGGTTACAAGGTAGTACATTGTAATCAAGTCAGACCAAAATAAGAGTGTCCATAATGGTGAAGCTTTTTAAGGGTTTATTAACCTTACATGTCTTAAAAGAAGGCTATCCATAGCATATGCAAACCAACCCTAATCCGTTTATTACGTGTCGATGAGAAATTTATGACTATTTCACCTACTACCAGGGCTGGTTCCCAACAATTTTGTGGGTCATATTCGGCTTGCCCCATTTAGCTTGTTTATTATACATGTCATGTTCGGGTTGGCAATGGATTCAATGGGATAACCCACTGATGAGGCGAAAAATGATCCGTTTTTAGGGGGTCATTTAAGCCCGAATCCGAATTTATTTGATCAAATATTGCCCTAAATCGTTCCTTTTGTGATTTTAGGTGTTTGGAGAGTGAATTCTGGAAAAGAGGCTATTTTGGACGTTTTTGGAGCATAAAGTGAAGAAAACGACAAAGTACCAAAAATCCAAGCTGGAAATACAAGGTGATAGCGTCAAGGGTTTTCTCTTGACGGCGTCAGACATGAAGAATAATTTACCGTAGCTGGTGACGGCGTCAGATGGAGTTATGACGGCGTCAAAGTGACCAAGATTAATTTACCGTGGGTGGTGACGGCGTCACATAGGCCGTCACGATTGGATCTAGGGCGTCCGAGGAAGTGTATGGCGGCGAGTTGACGGCGTCAGATTTAACTCTTGACGCCGTCAGGACGATTTTCCTATATATAGTTTTCTAGTTTTTTTTTCATTAAAAGAGAGAGAAGTTTTGGTGAAACCCTAAAGACGATTTTGGTGCCTCTTTTACAGGTTTTTCAAGGGTTCCAAACCCTTGAGACCTTGCATTGTAATTGAGATAAGTATACTCTTAATTCAATCAATATGTCTATGTGTTGGTTGTTTATCTTTTGTTCTTATCTTAATTCTACTATGCTAGGCTAGATCTCTCTTGTGTTTGCTTAGATCTAATGAAACCTAGATGTTGATTATGTGTTGATTACTTGTCTATTATTGTTTTGAATGAATGATTTTATATGTTAGGCTTAAGAAAACTGGCAGATCTCCAAATGGTAACATGCTTGAACGTCTTAAGAAACATGAACCGAGGCGTACTAGGTCTTTATTGGTTGTATTTAATGCATGAGCCACTGTTTACAATCCCTATAGTTGTGCTGGGTCATGGTGTAGGAGGAGATAAGAGCTCATAGAGTTGGGGAGTTATGTATGCCACTCCACGAATGGTATTAAGGAATACAACCCGTCATTCATACAAGTGTAACAAGTAATTGACATGTAAAAGATATCTAGGGAGTAATGAAGTCTAAGTAAACACAATTTCTCCAATTACTGCTCACAACCTTAGTTTAATATTAGTTTAATTTTATTTTCATTAGTTTAATTAGTTACAACGTAGTTTTTGGGTTAGTTGATTAGCAACTAATTCCGCCCACTCTTTCAAAACCCGAGATTTTAATTGCTTTCATAAAATATAAAAATCCAAAAATAATCATCTTTCATCTCTAGAACTATTAATTAGGTTTTCTAATCCTAGCGACACTATTCCTAAGCTGAACGATCAATCCCCCGGTACTTGTCACTATACTATACTACAACGATCAGGTACACTGCCTGGTGGGGG
Source organism: Artemisia argyi (assembly GCA_030686995.1). Taxonomy (NCBI): domain Eukaryota; kingdom Viridiplantae; phylum Streptophyta; class Magnoliopsida; order Asterales; family Asteraceae; genus Artemisia; species Artemisia argyi. The sequence goes on from CM060707.1 coordinate 131,107,902, forward strand.
TTGTAAGCCTCGCGAGATCCCTCGAGAGGTAAAGCAAGGTGCGATTCCCACGCATCACCCACCAACCTATTTCAACTTTTTTAACCCGTGTAATATGACAACTTGTTTAAATAAACAGGTTAAATAAGTCGGTATGCTAACCCCTTCAACTTTTTTACTTGTTTATCCCACCAACTTATTTACATAAACGAGTTAGATATGGTTGCCTCCTAGTTGTAAATGGGTTAGGATTGACACGTCTGACCCGATAAGTTAAACATTTCATGTACGGGTTAGGGTTACCTGACCTACCAAACCATAATCTCAAACTAAATTGCCACATCGGCCTATAATAATAATGGTTAGAAAAACAAGCCAAAAGCCCCAAAGGCTATTGGCCTTTGGGCCTAGTGACCAATAGACCATCCATGGTTCTATAAATACTAACTTATCACATAACTATAATTTGTCAACAGAACTGCGGGAAAATAGGAGATTAATAATTAATCTATCAAGAAGAAGAATGCCATCAAAAGAAAATCCAGAGTTCGCTGAGGCTTCTGACGCTTTTTGGTTACATAATCATTATAAAGATGCTTCTCAAGCCCTAGCTCGTTCCTCATTCCAGTTCTGATCCCAATCGGTATTATTATTAATATTTAGAATTATTTATTTTAAAAAGTCTCAGTTTCTTAGCATTTTAGTACCAAAAGCTTAACACTAATCAATACTCAATAATAATTAGGGTAATTCTATAAAAAAGCATCGTAGTTGTCAAAAGATCATTTTCAGAGTAGCGAACTAAAAAAAATACTGACCATTTTACCCTTCCAAATTACATAAATGGTCCTTATGGGTTTGCAAAAATTGCATCCACCGTCCCTAAGATAAATTACATAAATGGTCCCTGTCTTTTGGAGAAAATTGCATCCACCATCCCTATGTTTTTTTCCGAATTTTTTTCCAATTTTTTTAATTTTTTTTTCAATTTTTTTTTCTGAAATAATTTTTTTAGAACTTTTTTTTTTCATGACACGGGAAAAAAAATTCGAATTTTTTTTGGTAATATTTTCTAATAATTTTTTTTCGTTAAAAAAATTTCACTTGCGAAAAAAAATCAAAAGTGAATAAAAAAACAGGTAAAAACGTATAAAAATGGACTAAAACGTATAAAAACATTAAAACGTAGAAAAAACGTATATAAAATCGTAACAGATCAAAAAAAATATTAGGGACTGTGGATGCAATTTTCGCTAAACTACAGGGACCATTTATGTAATTTACCCTAGAGACGGTGGATGCAATTTTCAAAAATCCAAGGTAAAAAGGTCATTATAATTTTCAAAAATGTCAACATTAATCTTTAAAAGATTATTTTTTTATTTTTTATTTTTTTTTTAGTTCGCAACTATAAAGATGACTTTTTGATAACTATAATGTTTTTTTTTTTTTTTTTTTTTTTTTTTTTTTTTTTTTTTTTTATGGAATTAGCCCTAATAATTAATATTGAATAATAATTTTACGAAAACAATCTAGATATTTATAAATATGTATGATATAGTATATCCTTTTTTTTAACAGTGGAATTATGTAATACTAGCAAGAAGCTAGAATAAAATGTTACAATAGTAGGTCATATCTTTATATTTTGCAAAAAGTTAACAAGTTACTTTAACTTGACATTCTATGTAGCATCCATCATTATCTTGAGAAACTTGCCTTTATAAAATGCCGATTTCTCAACACATGTATTACGGAATATTGTGATTTTGTGTGTCCAATATCGTTAGAAACTTGCCGTTGCAAAACAATTGACCGTGGATCAATGGGACGGTAATTTGTTACTGCAAAAATGTGAATCATGGAAATTCAAATATTATATACCTTTTTTTATGTTGACAATTTCATATTGTCTTTGAATAAGTATAGCTGCAGAGAGTACAAGATTTAAACCGTGGGATATAATTAGCAGACGCTAAAATCCTGTTTTAGACTCTTCATATATTTGTGTGTCATATATAGTTCCATGGTTTATAAAAGATTTTTGGTTTCTTATTTTTTTCCTATTATCCATAATTGTTTCTGCACATTCTCACTGCAGACAAGCTAATGGGCAAGCTGGTGAAAATACAGGGTTTGTTTCCCTGAAGCATTCTAGCCCTGTTGTCCAAGATTTTATAGAAATTAAGGTACCATAACATAAATAAATTTCTGAAGAATAAAATACAGTGACTAACGGTGAAAATTCATGTTAGGATGATGACGAGCCTGAAAAGCAAAAAGATATTGGTGACAAAACTTCCAAATATCCTTCTAACAGATTTTCGAAAACTTTATTTGGATCCATCTCAAGGGCATATAAAAGTATCGATGATAGTTTCTCTTCATCAAACAACAATAAAAGTGATTATGCTGTACCAAAATCGGTATTTATCTTCAATGTTGAAGTTCCTTGTTATTTAACATTGTAGCTATTATCATTTATTTATGGGGAATAAATCAATCAACAAATATTTAATTGTTTATATGCACTATTTGCTATGCAGTTTGCTTCGCCACCATTGCCCCCAGTCACCCCACAAAGCAATGGAACCAACAAAGGCTCTGGAGACAAATCTTACGTACACCCTCTTATATCCAAGTGGGGTAATACTGCGAATGTATCATCACATTCAACATTGGGTGCAAATGGAATAAAGAATTTACAAAAATCATCGTAAGTTCAGTACTTGTTTATAAATCAGAAAAATAATAATAAGCATATCTTTGTCTGTTTTTCTTTAACCTAACTTTTGGTATATGATCATAGCAGGGCCATGCTACGTGGTCCTGATGGTCAACTTCCGCAGAAGTTACAGTGTTTACCATCTAAACTAGTTGAGCAAATCACTAATGAGATAATGAACTGTGATACAAATGTTCGCTGGGATGATATTGGTATTAGTGATACTCGGACATTTTTCACGCGTTATAAATGTTTATCAAGTTTATTAATAAGATTATAATATGTAGTTGTGTGCTTACAGCTGGGTTGCATCATGCAAAAAAATGTGTAAATGAGATGGTTGTATGACCTTTGTTACGTCCGGATATATTTAATGGTTGCCGTTCTCCAGGACGTGGTCTTCTTTTATTTGGTCCTCCGGTAAGTGTTGTATATTCTTTAGTCTATTGGTTCATAGTTTATAACTGGTGGCAATTTTGCCCCGTATACTTTATGACTATCTTGATTTGGTTATGTATTTATCTTAACTTTAGAAAAAAATAGCTTATAAAGAAGCGTGTGAAATGGGTTGAAGCTGGAAACTATTTTTTACACAACCCGCACATTTGGCACATCTAGTTAGTATATGGCGACATATGTTAGTTATTATTATTATTATTATTATTATTATTATTATTATTATTATTATTATTCTCTCTCTTAGATTTGTTTATATATATTTTTTATGAGATAATTACTAAAATAGATCAGTCGCCCAAAGCACATTTCTTGAATAGATGTTTTTAAATCACTTTCCTCCGGCGGATCAAGGCAACTTGGCGACTGAGCAACCTTCATATATGTGCGACACGTGTCGAATATTTTATTAATATAGTACAGAATCTAGAATCTTTTTGGAATCTATAGTACAGAATCTAGAATCTTTTTGGAATATTTTAGAATCTTTTTGGACACGTGTCGCGTTTATATTGAGTTGCTCATTTTTTTAGTTGCCTTGATCTAATTTTGGAAAGTGAAATTTGAAAGTCTACAAAGTGACTAGTCAAAAAGTCAACGATCTATTTTGGTAATTATCCCATTTTTTATTGGTTCAGGGAACCGGTAAAACAATGATAGGTAAAGCTATTGCTGGAGAAGCTAAAGCAACATTTTTCCACATATCTGCAAGTTCACTAACCAGCAAATGGGTACTTACTGATTCTTTTAGGCATATATTATGTCCCATTTAGGCATATATTATGTCCCATCTATGAATGAGTGATGATTTTCTATATATTCAAGTAAAAAAGGTTATATGGTGATTGTAGTTTGGAGAAGGTGAAAAGTTAGTGAGATCTCTTTTCGCAGTTGCTAGTTGCTGTCAACCAGCTGTAATATTTGTTGATGAAATAGATTCACTACTTTCCAAGGTACGTTTGATTCTGATCCATGAACAAAGAAACTGCATCTAGATGAGACACAAGCTTATTCAATATGTTGTTCCCTTGTAATTAACCAAGTTTAAAACAAAGGTTTTAGGTTATATATTCCATGACTTTGATTGAAATAAGTTTCAAAACAATGACAATTAATAAAACTCATCTTTGTAGTTTTCAACGTTTAAATTCTTTTTCTGAATAAATCCAAAGAATTACAAGGATTAATTCTGAATATGGTAAAACTAAATTAATCCTAGTTGAGTGACAATTGAATTCTCCTATTCACTTAAACTAAAGTTAAAGTTTAAGTGTGAAGAGTACTTGATGTAATATGAGATCCTGAGTTCATGAGAGAAGTAAATACTAATCAAGTGACATGCAATAAATTCAAAAGTTTCATTTACTAGAAAGACAAACAATCTCTTATATAGGCAAGAGAATGTTGGATATCCATAAGGTATTGTACTTGGATATTTTCCTAAGTATCTTGAATATTTGTTGAGAGAAGAACAAAGAAGTCACTGAGTTATTGTCATCAGTACTCACTCACTCACTCCATCATCTTCTTATGGTTCACGGACCCTAGATACTGAGACCACATGAGTTACTAAACGTCTTTACTTCAACATTTAGAACTCTCTGTCGATGAATTCCTACTTAGTGACTATTTTACACTTAGGTTATTTTATGTTTAAATCTAGTGAGAGACCATTGGGCAGTGAATTGGCCCATCACTATAACTTCAATTCATTGAAATAAATACATTTAACTAGAAGTGGTGATCTAAACCTAGTTTACTTATGAATGGGTTGATTCAGGTTACATTGCTCTCTAACTGGTCAATTGGGAAAACCAAGGCTGTTAAGATCGAGATCCTACTATGGATCGTTTTTTTCATTGCAAGATCGGAATCATAAGATCAGATCGAGATCGGAAGATCCTACTTAAATGTCTAAAAATCTTATTTTTCTAGTAATTTGTATTCAAAGATGATTGTATAACAAATTAGAGAAGAAAAAAGAGTTCTGAAAGTTATAGTAATATGAGAAATGCGATGCGTAATGCTCTAAAATACAAAAATATCTAATCGGTAATTAAGGACGCTGAATCTTTTAATCAAAAAATCTATATATCTTGCTCTTATTAAACATTCACCGTAATAAACGCTTGCTATATTGTTTTAATTTAACAAAATTCATTTATTTATAGTTTATTAGTTAGTTAAGTTAAGGGAAGTAGGATCGAATCAGATCGAGATCTTAGGATCCTATGGTAAGATCGAGATCATACTTAAGATCCCATGCTTTTGACTCATTTTTTTCTTAACAGGATCTTAAGAGCTAGATCGAGATCTTAACAGCTATGGGGAACCCCCCCCCCCCCCCCCCCCCACCCCCACACCCAAAAAAAAAAGTTGGCTAAAAAGAAAACAGGTCAAATGGGTGAAAGTCAGCCAAAGTGTATTCTTAATGCATAAAACCTCCCAAGGCATTTGTAATACTAGACAAGTACCCATGCATAGCAACGAGATTTTATAGCGGCATATAGTTGTAGTGATAAAAAAAAAAAAAAAAAAAAAAAGATCCATAGGTTATCAACAAAAAATAACAAAAGTTTGAGGATTTGGGGATTAAACAAAATGTTTTGAAACCCGGTTCGACCTATATATCAATTTTCAAACTTTAGCTCAGTTCTTTCATGTTTTATAACTCATTTCAAAGACTAATATTTTCAATTTTACAAATATAACACATTCAAATTTTAAATGAAAAAAGTGCACAAATAGATGTTCCCTAAATTAGTTTGAAAGTCAATTATTACTTTCCAAATGCCACATGCTTTCAAGTGTGTTCATTTTTCATGTTTGGCCAAATTAATTGCTTTCATTTTTCAAGATTGACCATTTTTGCATTATAGATAGTATAGATAGAAGAGTTAGCTTATCATTAAAACGAATTAAAACACTATAAATATTTTGGTGGTCTACAAAGTAGTTTGAATGGTTGGGTGACATATGAATAATTGTATGGTCTCCTTATACATGATGCCTTATGTATACATAACAGTGTATTAATACGCATATTTCTCACACTAATCGTATATTAAAAGTTTAGATGAAAAGTAATTATAGCTAATCCAGTTCACGAGTATTACAACAAACAAATTCATCCATTTTGACCTCTTACCTGCAAGACCATAGAGAGATTCATTTCTTTTTGCAACTTGATGAAAGTTTCACTATCTTTGGTTCCATTGCTATTAATTTCATGAAATAAAATCACTAAGCATCTAAATTACCTGCAGAGGAAATCACAAGAGCATGAGGCAAGCAGGCGAATAAAGACACAGTTTCTCATAGAAATGGAAGGATTTGACAATGCAAATGATCAAGTTCTGCTCATAGGTGACCTAAAAGCCTAAAACTTTGTGAACTCTAACATCTTATAACAAAATTCCACCCTTCTGTTCATTTTCCATTGCAACTTGCAAGTCAATAGTACTTTTCATACTCGGAACAAAGATATAAATGTTGCATTCCACATGCAAATGTAACCCGTGGGTTCTAGCGAAGCTTTTATGTACTTAAAAAACCTTTGCAGATGACTTTATTCGTTTTCACTTGATTAAACCCCATTTGTTTTATGATATATGTGGCAGGTGCCACAAATAGACCACAAGAACTAGACGAGGCTGCTAGGAGACGACTAACCAAGTGATTTTATATTCCGCTCCCGTCCTCAGGTTTAACTTTGATCTATCATACAAGGGCATGAATGGCTCAAATGGACAAAACTCGTTTATTTCGGGGTTTTTTGTTATTTGTCTATTTTGGGTGAAACAATCTATTCAACTGGATTCATTTGGGATAACACTAAATAAGCTATTTATGCAATTTAGAATAAATCAAACAAAAGTGGGTTAGAGTCCGGCTCAATGTAGAACCATCTCGTCCGTTGCCCAACCAGCTCATACTTCCGCATCTATATTATCTAGTTTTTCAATTCTATTCTACTAATATGAGGAAAATCATCCCTTTGGGTCGTAAAGATGCGAGAGCGTGGATAGTAAGAAGTCTTTTAGAGAAGGATGGGCTTTTCAAACTCTCAAAGGAGGATATTCACTACTACAAAACTGGGCAAATGCTACGGAAATTTGTAACGGAAATTTTCCGTTGCATGGGTTTGCAACATATTTTCAACGGATTAGCAATGACACAGAAACCCGTTGCAAATCCGTTGCAAAAACTAAAGTAATTTCTTTTATAGTTATTTTTAAATATTCCGTGGCAAATCCATCAAGTTTATTTGAAATTTGTAACGGATTTGCAACGGAGTATTAAAAATAAATATAAAAGAAATTATTATTGGCTTCCGTTGCAAAATTGTTGCAAAATTTTACCATAATTGTATGGATTTGTGATGAGTGATTAATCACACATCCTTTTTAGGCCTTATTTCAGACCAAATACACCAAATACTAACCAAATATGCCAAGAGAACCTATGTTTTTGTATTTGTGTATGTGCAGGTACGGATATGTGAAAAATGAACAGAAACGATGCAAAACCGACAAAAACGAGCACGAGAATGGAAAAAGGTCAAAAGCCGGAGCCGGGGAAGCAAAATGACAAAAGAAAGCTCAAATTGTCAATAGAAGTCCTCATGAATTCATAAAGTTGCATAAATGGTCCCTGGTGAAAGATTTGAAGAGTTGACAATTCTAGTCCCTGCACTTTCAAATAATGACGGAATTAGTCCCTGAAAGAAATATCCAAAGAAAAGTCAAAGTCAACCTCTAAGAATTCAGAAATAACATAAAATACCCTTGGAAGAAACTTGGAATGATTTACAGAAGTGACCCATTAATTTTGAGATTGTGCAATTTTGGTCCTTGTCATTTTTAATATTACTACTCTTAATAAAAAATTAACAGCGGATCCAAAATCTAGCCAAGCCCAAACTATGTGACAAGCCCACCACCCAAAATAATTTACCCAGCCCACACCCTTTTATACCCGGTCCACCCTTTACTTATACCCGGTCAATTCGGTCAACAAATCAATAACTAAAACAAATAAAACACCCCCATTCATATTGCCCGCCCCCAAAACCCCCAATTACCCATAGTTACTGTTCCATATGAACCCTAGAGTTACATTGTTCCAATTTCACCGCAATTAAGGGTAATTTCGTACTTTAGCATGAGTTTCTAGAAGATATCTGACATGGCAGGCCTGCCATGTCAGTGAGCCGTGTGAGAGTGCGTTGGAATAATCAATCCAAGGGTCAATATTGAATGAATGTATCTGGAAGATTGATCAAGGGTTGTGATGGATTCAAAAGAAACACAAGGTGTGTGGATTGCCAGCATGGAATTGGGGGATACTCACCTCAGCTCAGGCTATAAATAGCTCTTTCTCACCCACGGATTGGGGTGTTAGAGTAGGTTTAGAATAGGAGTAGGGGTAGGATAATTTAGCTTATTGTTATATTTCTGTTTTTAAATTGTACTCTAAATTTCAGATCAATAAAACTCTTATTTTCAGATTAATTGTCTTGCAATTTATTTCTCAGTGTTTAGTTAATTTAAATCTATTTTCAAGCTCTCATTTCCTGTTTTAATAAAGTTCAAATTAGTTGTAGAGATAAGTATTGTGAAATTCAGATTCCACTCTCTTACATTTCATGTCAGTCAAACAAAGTCAACATAGCTTATTTCAATAAGCTCATCTTATTCAGCTTAATTGGAGGAGTTTGGCAGCCATTACGGTGTCCATTTGGCCTGTCTTAAAGACAAGCTAGCTTAGTGAAACCCCCTCTGTTTTGCTGAGGGGGTATTGGCATTGTAAGTATCGTCTATTTCAAATCCATTCTGCATAAGTAGCTTCTTAGTAGTTCATCTCTTTTTATATTGCTTATTTCTGTCTATTTCATCTATATTGAGTTTGTTCTAGTTTTATTTCATTATATTACATTAGTTTATTGTGATTTTAGTAATTCATTGTTTGAATCACCTGTCTTAGAAATAGACCTGAGTTACTGTTTGTGTTTGTCCTTGGGATTGAGTTTTCTGTGTTTCATTGTTTCATTGTGATTAGGCATCTAGTAGAATAAGTAGCTTAGGTAGTTTAAGCTTTTAAATCAGTCACTTAGTCTCCATTGCCAAATTTGATAGATACTGCATAAGTGTTCTTGTTGCAATTTTGTTATTCATTAAAGCTACAAATTAGTTTGGGTAATCTGTTTTATTCATCAATTCAGTAGGTGGTAGTTTAGGATTAAAGGATTTAGTTATTACAAGCAGTTTAAAGGGTGTTTGGATTAAGTTGGTTTAGCTAGTTCTAGTTGGTTTAGTGTTAAGTTAGCTGCATACTCTGACTTCTTAGAGTATATTTGAGCTATTTTGAGAATAATATATATAGGCCTAAGGTAAAAAGTCAGCACTTAGCTTCCATCCTAATTTCTGAGTTCATAAGCTGTGTATTGAAGTCTGTGGTTGCATAGTTGATAGAATTAGGGTACATCTAGGTTATTTAGCTTTTAAATTTGATAATCATATCAAATAGGCTTAGATTTGTGCAATCTAAATTCAATTTGGTCAAAGTAGAAGTGCAAAATCAAATAGTCAAAACAGCAGGCCTGCAGGTTCACAAGGTGCTGATCTCAGGTCCATTTAGTGGGTCAAATTGGTTTGGAATCTATAGTTTCTTGGTTTTCTAGGTTTCCTGAAGTATTGGCTTGCTTTTTCCCCCCTTTGGTTTATCTCATTAGCTTATTTAGAGCATTAGATTAAGCTGCAATGTAGGGTGTCTAAGCATAAGGATCTGTCATTTTCTAATAGGGCTGCACTTGTGATTTATCATTTATAATCTGAATTTCGTTGTTCATTTAAGTTCTTTAGTGCTAGTAGTTGCTTTATCCATTGAAGTTTTGCTTATGCTTATTCTGCTTTAGCTTATTACTCTTTCCTAAGAGCTTATTTGAACTGTTTGGTGCCTTACCTGTGTTTCTGAATTCAACTTGGTCTAAATACTATTCCATTCAGCTTATTTAAGTCAATAAATCAATTGGTCAAGGTTGGGTCACTTTTGGTAAAGTTTGCTTAATAATAAGCTCTTTCAAATAAGCAGTTTCAAGCTTATCAGTACTTTTCTAGCATATTTTTCTTTCAAAATTTTTTTTCAAGCTCATTTTAATATTTTAGAATTTCTGTAATTTTTTCAAATTTTTCTGAATCGATTTACTATTTTTCTTATTTTATTCTCATTTTTTAATTAAAATTTAATACTTTTTAATTACTAAAAATCCAAAAAAATCAGAAAAATACCAGAAAAATCCAAAAATATTTTAGAAAATTATTTTCATTTATTTTAGAATTTTAGAAATTTATTTTGCATTTTTCTCATTTATTTTGAATTTTTAATTAGATTTAATAGTTTTTAATTCTTAAAAATTACACAAAAAGCCAAAAAAATTAGTTTTTAGTTTTAAAATTACTTTTTAGTCATTTTATAATTTTCAAAATTTAATTTTCATTTTTCTCACTTTAATTCCATTTTCTTTTAATTTTTAATTAGTTAATTAGTTTTTAATTCATAAAAAATAAATAAAAAGTCAAAAAAATATTTTTCTTTTTCTCAAAATTTTCTTTTATCATTCTTAACTTTTCAAAATTATTTTCAAGTCCGTAGGAGCAGCGTAGCTTAAAAGTCGCGTTTTATTTCGTACGTTAACGTTTATTTTCCGTTTTAACTTACGTTTTCGATTCTACGTTACGTTTCTAGTTGCCTTACTTGAATTACGTGTTTAGTTGATTATTTGTGCTTCATTTACTATTTCATTAGTATAATCTCATTCAAAATCACTTTTTATCGTTTTCACGACACGTTTCACGATTCGGGAATTGAGAATTCCATTCACACCTTCGTTGGGACACGACCCGGGGAAATACTTTCCTAAGCATTTCTTTGGTTAAAAACTATACTTAAAACGACAACATCAAATTTTGGCGCCGCTGCCGGGGAAGGTTGAAGTGAATTTTTTATTGTCGTTTTCGAAATTGTGTTTTGAAAACCTTCCTTGTATATATTTTCTATAAAAACTAAAAAAAAAATCGAAAAATCAAAAACACTTTTCCTAAAGTGTTTTCAAAAATACCAAAAAAATAATAAAGTTACAGCCTCGTTTCGACCGAAAGGAAGAGCATTGTAAACCAAATAAGCTTCTCAATATAACAACGCGTGAAATTAGTTGCTAATTGGATTACTTTAATTCTACAACCGAATAAGCGGAAAATACGGAAGCTTTGACATTAAATTGCAAGCTGAAGAGAGATCCATTCTTCTCTCCCGTTCTGTCGCGAGTAGATTTAGAGGAAACGGTTTACGATTAACGTAACGTTTGAAAAACAAAAGAAAATAAAAGTTTTAAGTTTTCGAATTTTGTTTTCCAAAAATAAAAAAATACAAAAAGATTTTCCTTTTCCATTTTGATTTGATTTTATGATAATTAAAAACCAAAAATAATCTTCTTATCCTCTTATCATTTGATTCTTTTTCTTTAACCCTCTAAACCAATAATTCTTATGGATCCGATGTGTTTTAAATGTGGAGAACCGTTCTTTGAAGGTTCATGTGTTTGGTGTACGTGCGAACAATGTGGTAATGATATTCACGATGGAGTTTGTTTGTTTTGTAATACTCCCGAGTATGTTCGAAACACAATCCTTCAAAACGTTCCCGATTACTATCCAACACCACCGTCGTCTCCGTTCACTTGCTTTAATTGTGGAAATTCATCCGACGAGGGATTACCGTGTGGGCAATGTTTTTGTAATCAATGTGGATACGCGAATTGTATATGTTACGCCCCGAGTGCTGAAACGTCTTACGCTTGTGATACGAGTTTTGATAATTATCCTCAAAATGATTTCAATCATCCTTTTCAAAACTTTTATGAACAAGTACCATATTTTAATGATAATTCGTTCCAAAGTTCATCAAATTTTGAAAATTGTGGGGGATCGTTTGAAAATTTTTATGAGCCAAATTCATGTTACGATTCTTATGGTTTTAACCAACCCCCACAAACTTCCGATTTTACTAATAATATTTGTGAAATTAAATCAATGATCGAGAAGTTAAAAGAAATGGTGGCTAATCGTTATACGGATACTCCAGAGCCTCGTGAGAAGACTATTGCAGAATTACTTGCTGAAGAGAGAGCGTCTAATCCTTTCAAAAATTTTGTTTACTATGATTCCGACGACAATGATGAGAAAATTATGATCGTTCTTAATCCTCGCAAAGCTTCCGATGTTTCTCCCGTAGAACCCGAGGACTCTCTAACAATGGGGGATGAGCATCTAAACACTATTCCGGCAACGGAATCGGACGAATTCAATAAGTCTAGTGTTGAGAACCTCGTCCCAATCCCAAGTGAGTCCGGGGAAATTTCTAATGGTGATTCTGAAATTGTTTCTAATTCTTCCTATCCTTCTTTCACACCGGTTGAGAGGAGTGATGTCTTTTTAGATGAGATCGAGGTTTGTCTTGCTAACATTGAATCTAATTCGACGATGGTTGATGATACTAATTTTGATCCTGAGGAAGATATCCGTTTGATTGAAGAATTATTGAATGAAGAACCATTATCTTCCCTCCTACCGAAGAGCGATGAAGTAATTGATAATCCGAATGACCGTGTTGATATGTTTTCCGATTCTGACGATGATGATACTTTATCTTGTGATATTGATGACCTTGTTCCTAGGGTTTCCGAAACATTCAATATGACTTTCATAAATCCGTTATTTGATTTCGATTTGGAATTGACTCATGATAATCCAATCTTCGATATTCCTTGTGATGAGTCCGAAATAGAGCCCGAGGTCCAGGATTCACATGATATGATTGATTCTCCTCACGAGAAGTTCTCCGGTGAACTTACTCATACCATTTCTCCACCGAATATTGAAAATGACGAGAATGGCTTTCAAGGAAACGTGCTTACTGAAGAAAAACGTAATGATGATTTACTTCCTAACACTGACTCGATTCTCTTCAATTTACCGTCTTCCCGTCCACCCGCGAAACCACCCGATGTAGATTTTGAGCTCGATGAAAATGAAGTTATTATTGGAGTGGTGGACCAGACTTATGATCATGATGATCCTGTGCTTGATATTTTACCCACCCAACCCACCCGTGATTCAGAAATTGACTTTGCTTTTATCATCTGGGTGTTTTATCCGTTCTTTGCTTATCCCATTATTTCTTCACTTTTCCACTCCACCGAGAGTGAGGATACCGTTTTTGACCCCGGCATCTCTGTTTATCGTGCCGGGTGTCCGTTCCATCTGCTCTCCCCAAGGACGAATTAATTCGGGGATCGAGTCAAGCTCATGTGACTCGGTGAACAAAAACAAGCGCTTCGTGGGAGTCACCCCATGCTTATCCATTTCATCTTCTTAATTTTCTATTTTCTTTAATAACGTGACGTGAGGGGGGCGACCCTTTCCAAACTCGTGTTTTCGTGGTTGTTTATGAATGTTCAGGAATTTCCCCGAAGTTTGAGGACTCTCGTGCTCGTGGTTTGTCGTTCTCTCCACTCGAGTCTCATCCTTCGATGCTCAATCGGAAATTCACCATATCCAAAATCTTATCGACTAACGTTTATCTCTTGGCATACTTAATAAACGGCCTTAGATTTTACGTCGGATTACCTTTACACTTAAAACATTGAGGACAATGTTTCACTTTAGTCTGGGGGGTGAATCTTTGATTCGATTTGACTTGTACCATCGTCTGAGCTGTTTAACTTACGCAACTCCGTTTTCTACCAAAATTTTAAAATTTTGTCACCGCTTTATAATCAAAAAAAAAATGATGATGAAAAATGAAAAAAATATATGAATAATAAGTTTTGACACCTTGTTTTGACTTTCCTACCGGTGAGAGTAGAAATAAATGTTTCGACTTGACCGGGCGTGTTGAGCCCTAGCTCGTCTCCCTTAACCAAAATAATCAAAAGATTATGGCTAAGCATCCGCGGATCTCATTATTTGGGATTTTAAATTTGCGGAGATCGAGGAATGATAGAGTTTATTTAGAAGTTTCGTGCTATACACGGATCGCATTACTGGGATTTAAAAAGCCCACGAGAGGTACTTGTGGCCTCCTTGTTCCCACAAGCTTGCACACCAATTAAAAATAGATCTCTAGGATTAATTAAGGGTATACGGTTTGGGCAATACTTAGTTTTTTCTCGTTCCCAACAAAATCTCTGCATATGGGGTTTGGTACCCATAGGGGTACTGCCAGTGTTACGGTGAAATAGACTATTGCATCTTGCCGGGTCGCAGCCGATGTTGTGATCTTAGTAAAGGCCGTAGGACTCGGGGTTCGGCATGTGATTATGAATATCGATAATAATAGTCCAAAGCCAAATAAAAAGGCAGAGGAATCCAAAGCTATAAAAAAGCAGCGGATAGAAATCCAAAGTCATAATAAAGCTCTTACATCTTGGCGGCTCATAAACCGTTGACTGTAAAAGAATAAAGGACTAAGGACCAAAGTATTATTAAAGTGCTTATGATTATGCAAAAATGCCAAGCTTCGACTCCGGGGGTTTCCCTAATAAAAAGCTTCCGTTTCGGGTATCAAACATGGTATGTCTCGGTCGTAAATAAAAAGGGGGACCTTCATAAATCGTGTTAAATCAGAGACCTTCATGTGGACCCGATTTCTGTATGCAGGGATTTTCGAGGGAAAGTTTGGAAACTACTTAGCATTCAAATTTTGTGCTCTTATCAGACTAAAAACTATCAAAACGAGAAAATATGAAGCAATTCATTTCTCACAAATTAAAATCTTGAGATACAAAACTTAGGACCTGGGAACAAGAGGTAATACACAATTAACTTTTGTGGGCAGTGTTAGCATCTAACTTTTGAATAAACAATGATCTCGATTTTACGCTTAGTTTGGGAGCTTGTGAAAAATCAATGATGACAATTTTTATCCATACGGTCTCTTCTCTGTGAGAAGTGTTTCTACTCGTTGACCCTGAAAATTATCAACAGATAAGAATTGATAATGAAAGTCAAGGCAAACCGTCACATATAAAAAAAATGAAAAAGTACAAAAATAGTAGTTGTAGTTGTTATTCATGAAAATCGGAAAACGGAGCGTTTTTTAGAATAAATGATTTTACTATCTCTTTTGAACATCATTGCTACTTTAAAACGTCAGTAAAGAGAGGTTTTAAAATTATTTATCTCTTAAGCGTGAGGTGATGACATTGCGTGAGGGCACGGCAATACCTTAGTCTGGGGGATTTTGATGAGTGATTAATCACACATCCTTTTTAGGCCTTATTTCAGACCAAATACACCAAATACTAACCAAATATTCCAAGAGAACGTATGTTTATGTATTTGTGTATGTGCAGGTACGGATATGTGAAAAATGAACAGAAACGATGCAAAACCGACAAAAACGAGCACGAGAATGGAAAAAGGTCAAAAGCCGGAGCTGGGGAAGCAAAATGACAAAAGAAAGCTCAAATTGTCTATAGAAGTCCTCATGAATTCATAAAGTTGCATAAATGGTCCCTGGTGAAAGATTTGAAGAGTTGGCAATTCTAGTCCCTGCACTTTCAAATAATAACGGAATTAGTCCCTGAAAGAAATATCCAAAGAAAAGTCAAAGTCAACCTCTAAGAATTCAGAAATAACATAAAATACCCTTGGAAGAAACTTGGAATGATTTACAGAAGTGACCCATTAATTTTCAGATTGTGCAATTTTGGTCCTTGTCATTTTTAATATTACTACTCTTAATAAAAAATTAACACCGGATCCAAAATCCAGCCAAGCCCAAACTATGTGACAAGCCCACCACCCAAAATAATTTACCCAGCCCACACCCTTTTATACCCGGTCCACCCTTTACTTATACCCCGTCAATTCGGTCAACAAATCAATAACTAAAACAAATAAAACACCCCCATTCATATTGCCCGCCCCCAAAACCCCCAATTACCCATAGTTACTGTTCCATATGAACCCTAGAGTTACATTGTTCCAATTTCACCGCAATTAAGGGTAATTCCGTACTTTAGCATGAGTTTCTAGAAGATATCTGACATGGCAGGCCTGCCATGTCAGTGATCCGTGTGAGAGTGCGTGGGAATAATCAATCCAAGGGTCAATATTGAATGAATGTATCTGGAAGATTGATCAAGGGCTGTGATGGATTCAAAAGAAACACAAGGTGTGTGGATTTCCAGCATGGAATTGGGGGATACTCACCTCAGCTCAGGCTATAAATAGCTCTTTCTCACCCACGGATTGGGGTGTTAGAGTAGGTTTAGAATAGGAGTAGGGGTAGGATAATTTAGCTTATTGTTATATTTATGTTTTTAAATTGTACTCTAAATTTCATATTCAATAAAACTCTTATTTTCAGATTAATTGTCTTGCAATTTATTTCTCAGTGTTTAGTTAATTTAAATCTATTTTCAAGCTCTCATTTCCTGTTTTAATAAAGTTCAAATTAGTTGTAGAGATAAGTATTGTGAAATTCAGATTCCACTCTCTTACATTTCATGTCAGTCAAACAAAGTCAACATAGCTTATTTCAATAAGCTCATCTTATTCAGCTTAATTGGAGGAGTTTGGCAGCCATTACGGTGTCCATTTGGCCTGTCTTAAAGACAAGCTAGCTTAGTGAAACCCCCTCTGTTTTGCTGAGGGGGTATTGGCATTGTAAGTATCGTCTATTTCAAATCCATTCTGCATAAGTAGCTTCTTAGTAGTTCATCTCTTTTTATATTGCTTATTTCTGTCTATTTCATCTATATTGAGTTTGTTCTAGTTTTATTTCATTATATTACATTAGTTTATTGTGATTTTAGTAGTTCATTGTTTGAATCACCTGTCTTAGAAATAGACTTGAGTTACTGTTTGTGTTTGTCCTTGGGATTGAGTTTTCTGTGTTTCATTGTTTCATTGTGATTAGGCATCTAGTAGAATAAGTAGCTTAGGTAGTTTAAGCTTTTAAATCAGTCACTTAGTCTCCATTGCCAAATTTGATAGATACTGCATAAGTGTTCTTGTTGCAATTTTGTTATTCATTAAAGCTACAAATTAGTTTGGGTAATCTGTTTTATTCATCAATTCAGTAGGTGGTAGTTTAGGATTAAAGGATTTAGTTATTACAAGCAGTTTAAAGGGTGTTTGGATTAAGTTGGTTTAGCTAGTTCTAGTTGGTTTAGTGTTAAGTTAGTTGCATACTCTGACTTCTTAGAGTATATTTGAGCTATTTTGAGAATAATATATATAGGCCTAAGGTAAAAAGTCAGCACTTAGCTTCCATCCTAATTTCTGAGTTCATAAGCTGTGTACTGAAGTCTATGATTGCATAGTTAATAGAATTAGGGTACATCTAGGTTATTTAGCTTTTAAATTTGATAATCATATCAAATAGGCTTAGATTTGTGCAATCTAAATTCAATTTGGTCAAAGTAGAAGTGCAAAATCAAATAGTCAAAACAGCAGGCCTGCAGGTTCACAAGGTGCTGATCTCAGGTCCATTTAGTGGGTCAAATTGGTTTGGAATCTATAGTTTCTTGGTTTTCTAGGTTTCCTGAAGTATTGGCTTGCTTTTGCCCCCCTTTGGTTTATCTCATTAGCTTATTTCGAGCATTAGATTAAGCTGCAAAGTAGGGTGTCTAAGCATAAGGATCTGTCATTTTCTAATAGGGCTGCACTTGTGATTTATCATTTATAATCTGAACTTCGTTGTTCATTTAAGTTCTTTAGTGCTAGTAGTTGCTTTATCCATTGAAGTTTTGTTTATGCTTATTCTGCTTTAGCTTATTACTCTTTCCTAAGAGCTTATTTGAACTGTTTGGTGCCTTACCTGTGTTTCCGAATTCAACTTGGTCTAAATATTGTTCCATTCAGCTTATTTAAGTCAATAAATCAATTGGTCAAGGTTGGGTCACTTTTGGTAAAGTTTGCTTAATAATAAGCTCTTTCAAATAAGCAGTTTCAAGCTTATCAGTACTTTTCTAGCTTATTTTTCTTTCAAATTTTTTTTTTCAAGCTCATTTTAATATTTTAGAATTTCTGTAATTTTTTCAAATTTTTCTGAATAGATTTACTATTTTTCTTATTTTAATTAAAATTTAATACTTTTTTATTACTAAAAATCCAAAAAAATCAGAAAAATCCCAAAATATTTTAGAAAATTATTTTCATTTATTTTAGAATTTTAGAAATTTATTTTGCATTTTTCTCATTTATTTTGAATTTATTTTGAATTTTTAATTAGATTTAATAGTTTTTAATTCTTAAAAATTACACAAAAAGCCAAAAAAAATTAGTTTTTAGTTTTAAAATTACTTTTTAGTCATTTTATAATTTTCAAAATTTAATTTTCATTTTTCTCACTTTAATTCCATTTTCTTTTAATTTTTAATTAGTTAATTAGTTTTTAATTCATAAAAAATAAATAAAAAGTCAAAAAAATATTTTTCTTTTTCTCAAAATTTTCTTTTATCATTCTTAACTTTTCAAAATTATTTTCAAGTCCGTAGGAGTAGCGTAGCTTAAAAGTCGCGTTTTATTTCGTACGTTAACGTTTATTTTCCGTTTTAACTTACGTTTTCGATTCTACATTACGTTTCTAGTTGCCTTACTTGAATTACGTGTTTAGCTGATTATTTGTGCTTCATTTACTATTTCATTAGTATAATCTCATTCAAAATCACTTTTTACCGTTTTCACGACACGTTTCACGATTCGGGAATTGAGAATTCCATTCACACCTTCGTTGGGACACGACCTGGGGAAATACTTTCCTAAGCATTTCTTCGGTTAAAAACTATACTTAAAACGACTACATCAATTTGCAACGAAATGACTATAATAATTTAATTTCAATTTATATTTAATAATCCGTTGCAAATCCATTGCAAAATCGTTTGGGGATTTGAAACAAAAAATTCAAATAAAAATATAAAAGAAAAAATTATTTGTTTCCGTTGCAAAATTGTTGCAACTTTTTGTTAATTGCTACCGTTTTGCAATGAAACATGATCATAATTTATTTTTAATATTTTATTTCAATCCTCTTGCAATCTACAACATAATTGCTACGGATTTGCAACGTTAACCAATAAAATTTTGTTTTCAAATTTCGTTGGTATTTCCGTTGTAAAGTTTGAATAATTGTTGCGGTCATGTAACATATAATATTGTTAGGTTCTTTTTATAATTTCACTGAAAATTTTTTGATAATTTTTTATGGAATTGCAACGGATTTGGAAAGTTTAATCATTTCAAACTATTTAGTGTCAATTAGTCTGGTATTGTACTACGTTGCAGTGAGTTGTATTGGTTTTCTATGTGTTGCAACGAGTTAGTATTATGTATTCGTTGGTTGTTAAGTTATATGTTGTAATAAGAAGTTATATTATAACTAGTGTACTAGGTTGTATTGAGTCTGCATCGGTTGAAAATGGGTTGTACTATGTTGCTTAACGTAATGTGATTCGTATTGGTTATATTTAGTTATTTATTCTTTATTTGTTGAAATTCGTTGTATTGTTCTTAACGTCTAATCGGATAACTAAGGAAGATGGCAAGTGAACCGTTGATCATCTCACGGGCATACAAGAATGACAGATGGAACTCTTTCTTTGGTTCGAACATGATCGTGCCCGTCCCATATTCTTATTTGCGTGTCTCCCTTTGTCACATGTTCAGGTACCATATCCTAATTGTTAAGTGACAGTTGGAAGACAGTTGTCTCGTGGGTGTATGATACGCGGGTTGAGAGGCTCCGTGTGCGGCCTGTAATGTATACAGGTATGTCAAGTATTGATAATGGGCTTATGTAATGGGCCTGAGCTTAACGTGTAATTAGTGGGCTTGCCATTAATTTTCATACGCTATCAGGTATGTCAAGTCTACTTGTGTTTTGAATACGTCAGAGTGTGATTCTTGTATTGAATATCATTGTGAGAGCTTCACGCCCGATTTTTGCTGGCGCACCCTCCACACAAGCACCGCCCGACAAAGGGGGGGGGGGGTAAAGCTATAGGCCAATGCGTTGGCTCGTACAAAGCAATGCTTGGCGTGCGTCACATTGTACAATGTGAGATGATACATCTTAACCGTTATTGCCAGTTGGGGAGTAGTAGTACTATGCATTCAACATAGCCTGATGAACTTTACCCGACCACATGTGACCTAAGTTTATAGCCGGGCCGCTATCAAGTGTTTATTGTTGGACCTTAAAATGGGCTTGTTTCATGCGTTTATTTAGTTGGCTTGGGCCACTAATATTGATACACTATCAGTACACATGATAGGGCACACTACCCGTCTGTGATAGGTAGTAAGTTAATTTATTGTTTTATAAATTTAAGATTAGATGTTTACACATCACTTGACTTGATAATATTATGTTTGGCTTAAGCTCTACACAATAACTCGATAAGCCTTCACGAGGGAAGCTCGAGAAAGATTACTTTAGGCTTGAGCTCGACTTGAAAAACTCGATATACTTTAGGCTCTAGCGGAGTAAACCCTTTTAGCAAGACACATGAGAAGATTTTATGATGAACAAATTCCTAAACTAAGCTTAGCCAATATAGATGTAAGAAAGAAAGAATGATCTAAAGTAATAACCAATGTTTTGAAACCCGGGTCGACCCGGCCGGTTCAACCGGTCGGACCGGTGCCCAGCCACAAAAACGGGTAAAAAAACCCGGGTTTCTAAAACTGGGTTAACCGGTTAGACCCGCGGGTTTTGAGTGACCCGGGTCTTGAAACCCGGCCGGGTTTGGTTTTTTACAATTTTTTTTTATAAAAACTGGGTTGACCCAGGTTGACCCGGTTGAAAAAATAAAAAATAATAAATGAAAAACCGGGTTGACCCGGTGCCCGGTGACTCGACCGAGTGGATTTAAAACCCGATTTTTAAAACATAGGTAATGATAAGAAGTTATTAGTTCTAATTTCTAAATGTCAAAGTATTTTGTTGGTTCATGCGAAAAAGAAAAAAAAAATGTTAACGGAAGAATGATAATTGTGTGAAAGTCTTTTAAGAAAAAACAATACTAATAGATTGAAAACATTTTTATCACCCACCCAAAATTTTAGTTCCCGCTCCTTTGTCCCTCCACAGTCCACGCCAATGCCCAAATTTTTGAATTTTGAACCATACTTGAAACCTTTCCCTCTCATCCCCTTTTCAATTTTGACCAACTCTATTCTTTTTTCCTTTTCACTCACTGACCCGCACACATACAAACATCAACCTCAAATCGTCAAGTACTTGCTTCAGATCCATGGTTTTAGCTCGAAATCTTCAACAACCAGGTATGCAATCTTGCTCTAACATTCGTCTAGTTATAAATTGAAGGTATCGATGTCTTGATTAGCCTTCCGTGTCTGATTTTTAATAGCTCCGAACCACCAGTATGCTGATTTCACTCTCTCTACAGCTGAGTCACTCTTTAATTCCGTTAAGTATAGAGTTTTGATAATCTTCCGGCTTTACTCGACCAAATAGAAGCATCTTCGCTATAGTTGGTGGTATTGGAAAGGTATTACTAATTTTTTTAATTTGATTATCATCTTCTTATAGTTGTAGATCTGTTGTTTGATGATTCTTAAGTTTGTTCTATTAGGTATACTAATTAAAGTCGATGTAAACAAATGCCATCTATACTTTTGTATATTAATGATGTGTTAATTAAAGGTTAGTGTTAATGGTGTTGATGTTATTATTGTGAACACAAAATTCTCTTGCTCTAAAAATTGTGTATCATTATTTCATTTTCATATAGTTGATAACAATGATAAACTAAAAATAGTAATAAGAATATTAAGAAGTGAATTGACTTATTTCACTCTTGCCTAATTTTCAGGTCCACTCATGCAAGAATGTTTTGATTGAAGAAGATCACACCATACTCTCTCTAGTCGATGTATTGGTCAAGTTTGAGAAGCCCAGACCTCATAGGACAGAAGTAGATGAAGACTTTACATGAACTAAATGTGTCAAAGTCTAACCATCGGACTAGAGCCAATGGAAGCAAAACCGAAAATGAAGACATTATATGCGAACAAGCTTTGAATTCGTGTGGTGGAAAGCAAAATTGAAGTTCAAGACATGTAAATGGGTAGGTTTTGGATTGATATCCGATTTCTAGTCTTCTTGACTTATTGTGAGCTTTAGATGGAAAACAATAGCTTTCTTGTATGCTTGTATTTTAGAAATTTTGGTACAACTGAATTTTGTATATTCATATGATTGCAGTATTTATTTGAGTTTGATTTGTGTATTTAGTAATATTTTGTTTTAATTCTTGCGGTATATATTATTGGAAAAAGCAAAATAATGCTAATATTCAAAAAGCATAAAATTATTTTGCAACAATATAATTCCATTGCAAAATCTTATGGTTGCAAACCTGTAGCAAAATTTTACCGTTGCAAAAAGTTTTTGTTGCAAATTTGTCAAAAAAAAGTCTCTGTTGCAAATCAATTGATAATTTATAACCACTTTTGTTCCATTGCAAAACCGTTACAAATAATTTTTGGCCATTGCAATTCCATTGCAAATAAAATTTCCATGGAGCATTTATGCAACGGTCATGATCCGTTGGAAATCCGTTGCAAATAGCCAATTGCAACATATTTGCAACCGATTTCGACCGTAACATTTGCCCAGTTGTGTTGTAGTGATTGATAACATATGCAAATTAACAGAAGGTAATTAAAACTTTTTTTCTTCTCATTTTATTATAAGTTATTAGTCTTTATTTTTTATTTTTGATGACATGGCTTATGTTATTCTAATTTATTTTGAAACAGGCTATTCAGGATCTGACATGAAGAATTTAGTGAAAGATGCGTCCATGGGTCCAGTGAGAGAGGCTTTGACACAAGGCATGGAAATTCCTAAACTTAAAAAGGAGGATATGAGATCAGTTACTCTACAGGTATTTTAACACTAGTGTTTTATGTACTCCATCCTTTCGATTACGAAAGGGGTTGTTGTCTTTATATATACAAAAGCATGAAAATTACAAAATGAAAGATTTGGCGATAGTTTAAGTACCACTCAAGCTAAAAAAATGCATGTAATCTTGTTCTACTCTAGAAAGAATTTTCTTATTAAAACAAGTGAGGTTAAATTTATGTTTGTTTATTTGTTCACTCAATAGTCAATTCTCTGCAGGACTTTGTGGATTCGCTACAAGAAGTGAGACCCTCTGTTTCTTCTAATGAACTTGGTGAATATGAAGACTGGAACAATAAATTTGGGAGCTTATCATTACCAAGTATGTATCTTTGAAATAAATATTTTTCTTGTTAATAACCTTTGGGGCACAAGTTTTATTCAAATTTTATAATCGGAACTTTGCATACAGAAACTAATGTCTTGAGTAAACATGCTAGCGGATGGTCAGGTGACAAAGTCAAAGATGAATGTAAGTGGGAAGGTCTGGACTCAATTGATAATCATAGGAAAAAACTGAAGACAAATGCATCAGGAGGATACACCAAATTATCATCTGATGCACAAACAGTCATCAACCTCGACGATGATGTATATGAGATACCTCCTCCGATAGATTTTAACACGTCTAAGAAAGCAGATAAGGCAAAGGCTACTGAAGAAATAAACAGTCAAAGTAATAATGGAGAAATAATGGATGTTGTGAAAGGTATTTATGAAAGCATGCAGACAAAGATTAGAATAAGGAAAAATTACCAAAATAGATCAGTCGCCCAAAGCACATTCTTTGAATAGATGTTTTTAAATCACTTTCCTCCGGCGGATCAGGGCAACTTGGCGACTGAGCAACCTTCATATATGTGCGACACATGTCGAATATTTTATTAATATAGTACAGAATCTAGAATCTTTTGGAATGTATAGTACAGAATCTAGAATCTTTTAAGGACACGTGTCGCACATATATGAAGGTTGCTCAATTTTTTAAGTTGCCCGATCTAATTTTAGAAAGTGAAATTTGAAAGTCTAAAAAGTGATTAGTCAAAAAGTCAACGATCTATTTTGGTAATTATCCCTTAGAATAAAGGAGATTGAGAGCCTATACAAGGATACTAGTAACATGACCAAAGAAATAAAACGGATTTATCTAAAACGTTGTCAAGAAATTATAGAAAAATACAGTCTCTAGGTATTACATTTTTCTAGAATCGCAAATTATGGTTTTTAGAAAATGATGGTTTTAGAAGCTTATTTGGCATGTGGGACTAAATTCCAACTTTGTGCTGATTTTGAGAAGCATGGATACACTTGTGCTTCAATAAGAATATTCAAATAAAGAAATAATTCGGTGTATTCCTAACGAGGAATCGGGCTGTCGCGCGTTGTGGAAGAGAATTTGGTATAAACTAATAAGATCGATAACAAATAAAAATAAGGTTAGCAAACAATGCTGATATATAACACATTACCTCAATTGACACAATACACACAAAAAGGAGACATAATTCCATACACAATAAATTTAGCATACCATACAAAGAAATTAATCTGGTGAGAAGAAAAACTAAAATGAGGAGAATGAGAACGATTTCTAGCCATGTATTTTAAATAAGGAGAATTTTAAGAGGGGATGCATCTATTTTTGTAAGTGCATTTAAAATGTGTGGTTGTTGTTTTTCTTTCACTCTTTTCATTTTAATATTTGTTCTCATTTGATCCTAACTCTACTATACAAAATGATTATACATTGAAAGATTTGTAAATAAAAAATGTTCCATTAAACACTTATAAAAATATGTACAAATACTTTATGTTTGATCTTAGTCCACATTAAATGCAATTGACTTGCACAATTGGATTGCCAACCATTCTCGGGCCAGTATTTTGCTAGTGCTTTGAACGTGGTCTGATCAATACATTCATATATCAGACCCAAAGAACACAGCCGTAAATCCAAGTAACCACCAGACTGAATGAAAAGGTGGAGCGTATCAGAAAAGAAAGCAAAGGTGTTCCATAATGCCAGAGTCATTTCAGAGCAAAACCTCTTGTTGCTAACAAATCTGGACACAAAAAAGCTGTTTACCTAAGACAATGTTCCTTTTTATTTAGAATATGCACGAAATATAAAATGGGCACACTAACATCAGGGTAAGGAGAAAGGGAAAAATCAATACAAATGTTTTCCAAGATGTAGCCTGCCTAGAAAGCCTGTAAATCGTTTTCTCCCATTTTCCTTATCCCAACATAAGCATGGCTATTTGGTATACCCCAGATAGTCTAAATAAAAGAATGAACAATGCCTCTTCAAACAGAATTAGGATACATATACTGTGGCTCATATACTGTGGCTCAGTTAGCGCAATGGTTATATGCAAAAATTGCTATGCAATGGGTTTCTGAATCATCATAGCCAGTCAACTATTATCCAAATTAGATGTAAAACAAAAGTTTACTAAAAGGAAATTAATCTTTAGTGCAAGCCTACAAACTAAAGTTTCATTTGTAGCCCAAAAAAACTAACCTGTGCAAATTTTCTTTTATGAATCACTTTTTACACAATTCATCCCTATGTTTTGTTCAAACCGCCTTTAGAGTCTACATTCATTGGAAGTTGTACTGCGTCGTATACACACTTCTATCCCTTCGCTGGACAGGATTAGACGTAAGAAATGTGCGCAATATTAAATATTCAAGTTATCGATGCAATGCATTTTTCCAAGTGAAACAAAAATGATAAAAATACAAATTACCTAAATTTATGTAGTGGGCTAAAAAAATATATGGAAGCCATTCCAGAATATCGTCCCCTTTTCAAAATATCGTCCCCTTTTCAAAGCAAGACTCTCTTGTATGTAACCTAGCATGAGTATGTTGCCCAAACCAACCACTATGTTACCTAAGACATTGTTCGTTTTTCTAATTTAGAATATGCACGATACATAAAATGGGAATGTTAAAATTCATGTAAGGAGCACAGAAGAAATCGATACAAAGGTTATCATAGTAAGTCTGCAAAATGTATTTTGGTCAGAAAGAAGATTTCTTTATGGTCCTCCAGTTACATAATTTTCCACATTAACATGATAGGAAACATCTTTATCGATTTCTTCTAGCATATTAGTGGAACCTTAGTATGACTATTCAATGTATCAGGATAGCCTAATAAAAAATCGGACAATGCCTTAATAGTTTTATGCTTTGGCTCACATATAGTGCTAGCTACAAAACACGATTGCATCTCATGCCTTATAGTGTTTGCCATGCCAAAATTAAAAAGCACTAAATGACCGTATCATCGTAGCCCAAAGAACTATCGGCAAAAACAGATATAAAGTAAAGGTATATTGTCTAAAATATCGGTGACAGCTTTAACGCATATGTAAAAATGAACCACCAACCATTATAAAGGTACAATATGCTTATAAAAAAAGGGGAGAAAAAAGAAAAGAAAATCGTGTCAATCGCAATCTCTACAGATGAAAAAAAACATAGGATTGTAATAAATATCATACCTCAACAAGTTCATTTAGCCTCTGTCACACCTCGCCAAGGAGGAAACGCGAAGGTGTAACTTCATGGATATCATCACAACACTTGGTATCGATATAAAGAACAACTACATGCACATAAATAGACCAAAGTACAAACACAAAGTGTTGTAACAGTACTCCAAAATAAAATAACCAAAACAAAATCCAAAAGGTATCTTCAATAGATTTGAAAGTACCAAAAGAAAACATAAAAGTATCACAATCCAACTCAATCACAAATAAATCCAAACATAAAGTAAAGTCTCCTCGAATGCAACTAAGTCTCGCCTAATTGCTGCTCTCAACTTTGGCCTTAGAATGCTCACCTGAAAATGATGCTTAAAACGTCAACATAATGTTGGTGAGATTCATAGGTTTAAGACACATACACAATCGGCAACCAGTTCACTGTGATTATAAAAGTATAGGTGGACAAATAAATATAGTTATCATATAAGCTAACGTGAATTCACAACCAACCAACACACATAAGGCAACCATTGGACGGAACGTGCCCACCGATCCAATTTCCAATTCCACCATCAATTAGTTAGGACGGAACGTGTCCCCCGATCCAATCTTATCATTAATTAGGTCGCATGCGCGAGCAACGGGATAAGCATCCCCCCAATTGAATCCCATATATAAATCACACAACATTATCATCACACAACATTATCATCACACAACATTAACATCACATATAGCATTCACATGAAAACATTTAAAAGTCCAAGAATTTAAACCACACATAATCACAGTAACTTAAAATATTTATCACAAGCATCATTCCCATCCCAAGTTTAAAACAAAGTAAAAGTGGGACTATGAACTCACCTAAACTTTGCAGCTTCCACAAACACAAATCACAAATCTATATTACACAAAATAAGTCCACGTTACACATGGCCAAGCTAAAAGCTATAACCCATGTAATACGCATATGATGGATGTATAAGGTTCATATGACCCACCAGGGATCTCCTAGACTCCATACTAACCATCACCAATTACTAATGCTCACTAAATCCTTTGTACTTTTAAAATAAGAAAACGCAGAATTTTAGGGTACATTCACCCACATGAAATAATAACATTAAATGCTCAATAACTCACACCAAAAATTTATCATAGTCCCTTGGATGTATACAAGCTACTAACAGGAGGCCATGATCTAAAAACACACACAAGTACCCTTCATAAAATCAAACTTAAAAACTATACAGATTCGGATCTGAACGCACACCAAAAAGTTTTAATTAAATTAAAATAATTATACAATTTTTTATCGCAAATCCTTCACGTGGGAGTGTAAGTACATATGAAACTTAATTCAACCAGAAGGGTTAAGCTAAATCTCACTTTTTCATCCACATCTCACTACCAAACTTATGACCTAAATCTGTCCTGGTTTTACAGCTTTGACATCTTAACAAAGAAAAATCAAAAGACTAACTTCCGGACCTCGAAATCGATCGTGCCGAACTTTTTGGAAAGCTCTTTTACTGAACTTCAATTTAGACTAAAAATTCCTGATCTAACTCATCACCATCTATTAAATATCCTCATATCTTTACACTCCTAATTTTCTATCCAAACCCTAACTTGTAAACTAACGCGTTTTATGCTCAATCCTCTTAACCAATCGTCATACTATTATTAATTAATGATCCTAACATGTTTAACATCATTAATTTACAGAATTTTATAAACCCTAAATCCATCATACTCAATATTACATGAATTCAAATAATTAATCAAATAATTGAACATAGGTTTTAAGGATTTTACCTTGATTCTTGATTTTTGCTTCAAAACTATAAACCCTATTTTTTTTCTCCTTCTCTTGCCCCTAGGTCGGCTGAATTTCACAAAAAGAGGGGTAGGGAGTTTTGATTTTGTATTTATAATTGTTTAGGGGATAATTTCCTTATCTTAGAGTTGTAATTGGGCTATAATTGGGTTTCTTCCCCTCTTTCCCTCCCCCCTAGCCGGTCGATCACCCCCCATATACATACTTTATTTTTTTTATTAAATTTATTTATTACACTCAAAACCTTATACTTTTGATATTTAATAAGTGCCCGTAGCTAATCCTAACGTCTTACGCGATAAACCTTAGTTTTTGCGACGACTCGGGAAATTATCATTTTCAAAAATAAAGTTTCCAAAAATAGATTTTCACTCTTTATAAATGTATAACACACAAAAACAGACCCCTTGTAACTTGCTAACGCTCAAAAACTTGAACGAAGACTCGTTACGCAAAAACACAAAAACACCAAAACTTCACAAGTCATTTATACACCACAAAGGTGATCAAAATGAACTTTTCCAAATCCAATACACTAGTACAAATATGGGATTTCGTCACACATGCTGTTTTTTGAATGGCCACACAGTCTGATTTTTATGTGACTAAATGTACCAGAATAAAAGAAACAACCACACTTGATCCGACTTGTGTGACCATTTCAGAAGTTCATTGTCACACATTTGAATATTTATGTGACTATAAGAAACTGGTAATTTTTTTTTTGATTATTTAGTCACTTATAATTTGAGACGTGTGACAGATACAAAAAAGTTTGAAACATTAGTCACACTATATATATACATATGTGACAAATTTTGGTCACACAATTGAATAGTGTGACCAAAATTCATATATGGTCACATGAAGTAATTTTGTATGTGGCTAAATCATATAGTCAAGTTTGTCACACATTATTTAAAAGCGACTAATATTTTTTGCTGGATATTTAGCCACATAACCAGCTGCCTTAGGGCAGTTGGCCACCAACTACCGCAAAAGCGCGCAGTTGACCAAGTCAAAGCTTAAAGGCGGGGGTTCGAATCTGGACTCCAACTTGGTCAGCCAATGTTGCCTAGGTAATTTACCGGGATATGCCTTCCTTGTTGGGTGGGGGGCTCGGTACCAAAAAAGTACACGGACTTGAGATGGTTTCGCCAAATACCATTTTTTTTTATTTAGCCACATGAATTTGAAATGTGTGACGATTGAAAAGTAAGTTTCAAGCATTAGTCACGATATGCATTTAAAAATGATAAATATATGTCACACTTGAACACTGTGACCAAATGCCATATATAGTCACACTTAGAAACAAATATTAAGATACTTCATCTGTTAAATTTATATATGTAATACATGTCCCGCATCCAAAATAAAATTTCCCTCTTAGCTTTTCAGAAGCCCCGCTTAAAATTTTCCTCAAAATCAAATTTTTCCCAAAATCAAACATCAAATCTTTTCACAAGCCCCGCTTAAAATTTTCCCCAAAATCAAACATCAAATCAAAAGGGTGCCTGGTGTATTTGATTTTATCTCATCATCAAATGGAAAGAAGATAAAGATAAAACCCTAATCCTAAATAAACAAACAAATCTTTCTTGTTGATAATAGTAGCTTAGAAACCCACCCTCAAAATCAATTCGATTTAAAAGCCCTAATCCTATATAATAATTGATTGAATAAAATCTTTCTTTAGCTTTAAATATGAGTAGAGACCTTGATTTTAACCCCCTTTCTTAATCCATCTTCTAACCTAAAATCCACCACCCACCACCACCCCATCTCCACCACCTCCTGTCGCATCTCCACTCCTCCGCCAAACGGGAAGGAAGTGGCAGTTAAGTCATTGAAAGCGGGCAGTGGACAGGGTGAACGTGAGTTTCAGGAAGAAGTTGATAATATTAATAGAGTTCATCATAAGCGTCTTGTTTCGTTGGTTGGGTACTGTATTAGTGGGGTTCAAACGATGCTTGTTTATGAGTTTGTGCCTAAAAACACCATGGAGTTTCATTTACAAGGTATGTTTATCTTGTTCCATCAAGCATTGAACTCTATTACTCAATTAAAGCCCTTCAACTAGCATTTTCACATAGAAGACGTTATATATATAATATATGTTGGCTAAGGAATAATTTGTTTTTAAATTGAGTAATTGACAAACCACTAAATCACTAATAGTAGGATGATCTTTTCAATAAGAAACTGTTCTTTAATTCTGTTTAATTGCTTTTATTTTTTTGGTTGTTGTTATTGTCCTTGAAACTATTGGCTTGTGTCTACTATTGCAGATATTCAAAATCCTTGTCACACCAAACGAAAAGATTTGGCCCGGGTTCTCTAAACTTCCTGGAGTGAAGCTGAACTTTGTCAAACACAAGTAAGTGCTCAATTTCTTATATTTTAAAGTTTTATGTTGAATTTGAGGTTTACATTCGCTTGTTTGTCTCTGTTTTCCCAGGCTTCCAGGTTCCAGGCTCCAGCTTTGGGTGACTCTCTGGTCTGGATTTCTGGCTTCCATTGGTGATAGATTCAGTCATATTTACAATTAGTAGTTTTTATTGACAATCTTGTATTCTCCTTAGGTATAATTTATTGCGTAGAAAATTCCATGCAACTTCTTTCACTGGATCACCAGTCCTATCTGATGCTGGATTTGATTTGCTAAATAGACTCTTAACCTACAACCCTGAAAAGGTATCCGCTTGTTATAGAATGATGGCGTATGGTGATAAATATTCAATTATCTGTTGGTTTACATCGTATAAGAAATTTTGCAATATGTACAGCGGATAACAACTCAAGAGGCTCTTAACCATGAGTGGTTTCGTGAAGTTCCTCTTCCCAAGTCCAAAGATTTGGCTCATCATGCACATGACAGGTATCACAGTTGTGCATTTATGAACATTGTTATATACTGAAACCTTTTGTTATTGGATCTAATCAGTATTACCAACTTATTTCAGGCGTATAGGCAGGGTAATGAAGAGTCCCGGTCCCTTAGAGGAGCAGCGTCGCAAGGAATTGCAGCAAGCCAACTTAGGGATCAGGTGGTTTGTTTGGCTAACATAGAGGAGATGACATAATTTGTCATGATTTGTATTACTCATGCTGTTTTTAGCAGGCCCTTTTCATGACGTGGGTGAGGAGATATATCTGCTTCTGCTTCCTGAATGCATAGCATGTTGACTTCTTTGTGCAAGGTGTGGCCCATCGCCCTTGCTTTATGGGGAACTTATCTGTTAGAAAACGTTTGTGTATTACTTTCTGATTTGATTATTGTAAGCAATTCATAAACTTAGATTTTAATATCCGAAGGGCATTTCGTTTGGTTACTTTCATCTTTCTTAATCTTCGTATTGTGTTTGCAATAGGTGGTTGCTGTAGCTTAGAGGGGGCATCCTTAGCTTGTCATTGACGGAATATATAACAGAAAACGGCATTTTGAAGGTACTATACCAAATCTGATATACGTTTAAATGCTCTCAAGTGACACGTGCCACTGGTGCACGAATACGGTGCACCAGTGGCACGTGTCACTAGTGCACCGTATTCGTGCGTCGTATGGTTCTTTTTCGTGATATATAATTATAAGGTTCCTTTAGTAATATACGGCTAAAAAGGTTCGTTGTTGTAAAATGGCTTGCCTAATGTATGCCTCAAGGCAAGGTTTAACATGATTATAAAAGAAAACATTGAGTTTATTAAAACTTTGAGTAGCCAGGATTTTGCAATGGGACAAACCCGTGCCTTATCTAATGTGATCACTACTAGAAAAAGGTCTATCCTTGACTCGCATTTTATGGCGCACACAATATAATGACTCGCATTTTTGTGTGTCATAAAAAACTGTCATAAATTGTAAATCCTTGACTCGCATTTTTGTGTGTCATAAAATTCGTGTCATATGTCAAATTTTTTAAAAAACACGGACCACTTGGCGGTTTAATTTTTGATTGAACTAATAAAAATAAAACCCTAAACCTAAACTTCATTTTTCATTTTTCATCATCATCTTCACCATATCTCTCTCTCTTTTGTCTAGCCGCCGGCCACCCTCACGCCACCCCGCCGCCGCCACCTCGACTTCACCACCACCACCAAAACACTCAAAATCACTTCCTCTTTCACCTTCTGTAACTCACGCGCTCCAAAAACGACCCCTAACCACTTGTTTTGTCATCACCGTCGTCCTGTATCATCACCATCACCATATCTTAAGCTCTATTTAATAGATCTACAAAGAAAAGGTAAGAAAAGGTATTTTTCGTATGGGTTGACTCACGTACGAGTCAAACCCCACGTTTTTCTTCATCTTGGGTACAAAATATTGATGGGTTTAATGATTTTAATACATATGGTCACGTTTGGTATCAATTTTAAGGGTGTTTGTTTGTAATTCGTGGTCAAACCGTGGGTCAAACCCACGATTTGAGGGTGTTGGTTGTTTTCTTGACCTCAGTGTGTTGGGTTCTTGATTTGGTTAAAGTTTGATTGATTTTGGTTGATTCTTGACCAATTAAGAGAATCCAACATACATTCACTAGTTGTGATCTATCTGTAACTACAGTTTGTTATATGTAGGTTCAAGTCAGATGAGGAGAGGACACCAGTTCATCATGTCATTGAGGAGACATTTCCTCATTTGCTTAATATCTTTAGCAGGCTTGTTCAGATTCCAAATCCGCCAATAGAAGTAGCAGATTTGATTAAGCTCATCTGCAAAATATACTGGTCTTCCATTTATGTAAGTTACTGCACTGGAAATCCCCGTGAGGTCTTTTTTACTGAGGGTCAATAATGTTGCATGAAGTCAATAAGAACCGATACTCTTAAGTTCCAAAACATTAGGTGTCAATTTTGTACATTTACAGCGTTTGAAAGTTCTGTTTACACTTTACAATAAAATTTGTTTTGCAATCTTGTTCAGCTGGAGATTCGGAAGAAATTGTTTGATCCAAATGTGTTTAATACTTGGATGGTTCTTTTCTTAAACATATTGGAGAGACCTGTTCCAGTAGAAGGCCAACCTACGAATCCAGATTTACGCAAGTCATGGGGATGGTGGAAGGTAAAGAAGTGGACAGTTCATATATTAAACCGCCTGTATACTCGGTGAGCCATCGCTATAACATTTCTGATTAACTTACATTGAGACTGTAAACATGTCACTGATTTTTCTTTCGATTGATGCATTTCGGGTGTGTTTGGTTGTGTAGCCGAGATCCCAAGGCCCCGGGCCGTGGGTTTTGGTTCGTTGGCAGCCAAGTCGAGACCAAGGGTCGTGACAAATGGTTCTTGTGGTTGTTTGTGTGCTCGCTTACTTGTTTTGTTATCGTTTTGGTCGCATTTGTTATGGTTTATTTAAGTTTTTGACAAAAATGGTTATCGATATAAAATTTTTGGCTAAAATTGGTTAATAGAGACTTGAGGTAAATGTTTGAATAATAAATTAGTTAGGTGCTGTTTGGTTACATGGATTATTTAGATCTGGTGTTTATTAGTAGCTACTCTCTTTTTTTTTTTTTTTTTTTTTTTTTTTTTGTTGATTTTCAATGTTGTTAAGTTATTGTTGTTGCTGTTACAGGTTGTTGTTGTCGTTGTTACTTGGCCGAGAGAAAGGAGAGCCGAGACGTAAAGTTATTGTTGTTGCTGTTACAGGTTGTTGTCGTTGTTACTTGGCCGAGAGAAAGGAGAGCCGAGACGTAAAGTTATTGTTGTTGTCGTTAGCTACTCTCTTTGTTGTTTTTTTTTTTTGTTGATTTTTAATGTTGTTAAAATTATTGTTGTTAAGTTATTGTTGTTGTTACAGCTTGACTTGATGTCGAGATTATATTTTAGGTTACTACTTTGTATTATCAGGTTTTTAATTGTCATTTAATAGAAAATTAGGAACTGGAAAAAATTAATTAAAAAAAAAAAAAAAAATTAAGTTATGACTCGCAAAAAGGAGTCATAAAACGTGGGTCATAAATGCGCGTCATAGAGGGATGACGCACAAATGCGAGTCATGAAGCTTTATGACGGGTCTTTCCTTGACTCGCATTTGCGCGTCATAAAGCATCTTCTTGACTTGTGTTTGGAGTCAAGAATAGCCCTTTTTCTAGTAGTAGATAATATATAAGTTTAATTAATATGTATTTGATAAGACGAAAAGTGTACCGCTTTTAGGGGGTCATTTAAGCCCAAAGTCGAGATTATTTGATCAAATATTGCCCTAAATCGTTCATTTTGTCATTTTAGGTACTTTTGAGAAGAAATATGAAAAAGGAAGCATTTCAGACGTTTTTGGGGCAAAAAAGTGAAGAAAACGAAAAAGTCTCAAATTCATGCTGAAAAGTGTATCTGACGGTGTCAGGATTTGCTTATGACGCCGTCACCCTTTGATAAAGAGGTGGATAAATCAAGTTACACGTGACGCGCCAGAGAGTTTTTGGAGGAATTACACGTGACGGCGTCACCAAGGCCGTCAAGAGCAAATTACATGTGACGGCCAAGATGAAGTTTACACATAACGGCGTCAGAATTGGATCTAGGCAATACAATGATATTTATGGCGGCGAGTTGACAGCGTTAGAACTTACTCTTGACGCCGTCAGACCCAATATTCTATATATAGTTTTTGATTTTTCATTCATTGGGTGCAACTTTGAGAGGAGAAACCTTAGACGAATTTTACAGTATTTTTAAGGGTTTCAAACTCTTGTTTCATCCATGCTTAATTGAAGATAAGTTTTCCAATAATCATTCAATATGTTTATGTGTTGTTTGACTCTATCTTATGCTTGTCTTTACTTTAACATGCTAGGCTAGGTTTTCTTTGTGTTTGCTTAGATGTAATGAAACTTAGATATTAACTATTGGTTGGTTGTTTGTTTATAATTGTTGTGGATGAATGATTTCGATGTTAGGCTTAAGAAAACTGGCAGACTTCCAATTGGTAACTTGCTTGAACGTCTTAAGAAACATGATCGGATGTGTACTACGATAAATTAGTTATATTTAATGCATAGGTAACTACTAATGAGGCAATGTTAGGAGCTAGTAGTCGGCTCGAAATAGGAAGAGGTAGAAGCTTATAGAGTTAGGGAAGATCGTACACGGCCCTACGAATGGTATTAAGGAATATAACCCGTCATCCATGCAATTGTAACATACTAATCAACCGGTAAAAGATAGCTAGAGAGTAGTGAAATCTAAGTAAACACATTTTCTCTTATTATTTTTTTTCGCCAAATTTACTTTAGTGTCATTTTATTTTATTTTATTTACATTTGTAGGTATTTGGGTTAGTTGACTAGCAACTAATTCCGCCCATTCTTCCAAAACCGAGATTTTTACTTGCTTTTCATAAATATAAAAATACAAAAAGAATCATCCCTCACCTCTAGACCTAGTTTATTTGAATTTTGACCCTAGCGAACACTATTCTTTGAGTTGAACGATCAATCTCCCGTTACTTGCCACTATACTATACTACAACGGTCAGGTACACTGCTTGGTGGGGATTGCAAGCTTCTCAAGATCCCTTGAGAGGTAAAACCTTTTGCAAGGTTGCAAAACCACGCATCAATATTAAACACAATTTCTAATATATATATATATATATATATATATATATATATATATATATATATATATATATATATATATATATATATATATATATATATATATATATATATATATAAAAGAAAAAAAAAGTTTAAGGTTAAAAAACCCGTGCCTTTTAAGGTCACTTGTTAGACAAACCTGTTGATAAATACGCTTAAAAAAATTATCTACGTAATTTTCACTTTCCTTATTGTACAATGATCGACTTGCATTATTGACACAAATTTTAGTATGTTTGGCAAAACTAGCTGTAAGCTTTATGCTTTAAGTTGTAAACTGTAAGCTGCAAAGCTGTTAACATGAGCTACAAGCTGTATCTTTTTTTCAATAAAAGTGTTTGGTAAATTTGTTGTTAACTATAATTATAAGCTTTTAACATTAATTTTATGTTTTAATAGCTCTGAAATATTTTAAAAGCTTCATGAATTTAGTTTTTTATTTTGGAGCTACTTGTTTAAAATAGGGTAAAATGCAAAAATAGTCCCTAAACTATCACGAAATCGCAAAAATGGGACCGAGACAAAAAGTCACGCAAAAAAGCCACTAACGTTACATAAATTTGCGAAAAAAACCACCAAGAGCCATTTTCCGTTAGTTTCCTCGTTAAGTGCCTAGTCATCAAGGGTAGTTTTGTCTTTCTATCCTTTCCTGCCAATAACTTCAATTACCAGTGTTTTGTTTTACAAATTTAGTCCTTTAGAACAATAGTTTATATACGTGGCTCAATTTCTTTCAAGGAGAACATTAATTTCACAAGTTAAGATCTTGAGAATGGTTAAGCTTTGGCAAAATCGTGCACGGAGTACCCCGATACCTGATTTAGGAATCCTTTATAGTAAGAATACTCTGTTCCATTTTAATGTTTTCCATTTAAACGTGTTATTGTTGTCGGAAGTAATTGATGTTTTGTGTGTTCCACAGATTTGAATGAAAAGGTGTTTTCTTTGCAAATCCATCACAATGGTGAATTTACCTCAAAACCAAGAAGAATGTATCTCCTTCGAGATACAGATTGGTTTGACGGAATTCACTCTGACGTTTTCTCCATGGAATTATTGGGCGAAATGTTAGAGGATTTAGGTTACTCGGATAGTACCCTTATGTTTACTCACTTTAGGATACCTGGGGAGTCATTGGATGATGGTTTGCTACCACTAAAGTCTGACGAAGATGTGAAGACACTTGTGGAGTATGTTCCTATATTTACACAATTGGAGTTGTATATTGAAACCGGTGTTTCAATTGTTGAGTGTGAGATGATGGATCGAATGATGACTAAGGGCAAGGGTGTGGTGATAGAAGAAATAGTGGATGATGATATGAATGAGGCTGCTAGAAAGGGTGTTGATGGTGAGACTGAAAACAATAGGAAATTACTATTGATAGAGTGGCATAAAGAGTGGCATAAGACATGACAACCTGAGAAGGCTGGACCTGTTTTTGATATTGATTCTGACAGTGACTTCCCACCAACATTTTGTGCCGAAAAAATGATTGTAGATCATACAAAAAGGATGAGTGATGAGTTTCAATTCAGAAGGTTATTGGAAGAGATTAACCAAGACTTTACTGTGGAGGATTCAAGTGAGGAGTCTACAGGTTTGCTCGATTTTTATGATCTCGATTTTGATGATGCGTATTATGATGACACAAGTGATGAAGAGGTTGCTCAAGGAACTAATGTTGAATGGTATGATGAAGAGGTGGATCAAGGAACTAATGATGAATGGCATGATGATCCATACCATTTAGTTGATATACCTGAACCTGAAGAGATGCATGCAATTGAAGAGCCTCAAGAGCCTGAAGAGCCTCAAGAGATTAGTGACATGTTTGCTGAAATAGATCAAGCATTGGATGAACTTAATGACGTAGTTGCATCTGGAGAAAGAACAGATGTGTATGCTCTTTATGCTGAACCAATTAGTTTCAGTTTGCTTCCACTCGTGGATGTTGATGGTGTTGATGATGATGATGGTGAACAAAGAGTTCGTGATGAGGATGTGATTCTAGATGAGCAGCGTGCTGAAGTAGTTGGAGATGGTGAACAAAGAGTTTGTGATGTAGCTGTGATACCAGATGATCAGTGTGCTGTAGTTGAAAAAAATGGAGTTGGGCAAGATGGAGTGCTTGCAGAGGACAAGTTTGAAGACCAAGGAAGATCAATCAAGAGGCGAAGACTGATGGCTGACAAGAAACCTAAGGATGATGCTGACAAGGAACCCAAGGATAATGCTAAATAATGGTTATTCTTTTTATGTTTAGGTCAATAATTTGTGGAAGATTATAATAATATTTACTTTCTTAAAGTTTATCTATCGGTTATGTAATCTTAACTAGGGTCAATGGTTGCATAACATTTTATCGAATCTAATGGAAGCAAAAAAACTAGGCAATTTTGGGATGTGTATGTTAATTGGTAACCCAAACGTTTAGCATTTATTACCCAAACACGCCTAAAACACATTTTCACATGTAATTACCACGCCTATTTATATGCTATAACCTAAGTAACTTCCTCATTCATCCAGTAAACAAAAACAGTAAAACATAAACAAAGGAACAAAAGAATGTTTCAATTTGTGCTTCTTCAGGAACTTGCAGCGGCTGCTAACTCAACTGAGTTACCATACCAGATGACGGTGTATTTTGATAGGGAGACACAGCGTGATGTCAAGTATGCAAAAGATTTGTTTAAGGTATATCAAGAGTTGCTTGATGTTGTTATTCAAAGGAACAAGTACATGGCTGAAATGGAACTTGTACGTCCCTCGGTGCAGATGTTCAAGTGCTTGGAGTACTTTAAGAAGCTTCAAAAGTCCGGCGTTATCGAGCTTTTGGAATTGAAGAAGAAGATTGCTGAAGCGAAGCTCAAGCTTTTCAACAAGCACGCATTTGTCAAGGGACTTTAGAGTTTCTTTCAATGTTTTTTATCAACCATGTTATATTCCTCTTAATTTTAATGTTACCCGTTATGTTTTATCAATGTTATGTTTTGAATTTTAATGGCATGTTTTTTTTTTTTTTTTTTTTTTTTTTTTTTTTTTTTTTATCAATTTTAATGTTATATTATCAATTATGTTATCTGTTTGTTGATTTATTATGTTATTTTGCATTGTTACTTATGTTATGATGCTATGTTACAAGTCAAAACAAAGATTGTCAACGTTGATTGTCATTTACAAAAGTCAAACTTGATTTTCAATTTGGGTAATTTTGGGTATTTTTGTGCCTGCACATTCATTTGAATAAGGTTACACAGATAGTCAATGGTTACACGGATCTGTAATGAGGATGCTACTCAACATGGGTCAAAACAGTCAAGTCAACCTAATAACTGCAGAAACAAACACTCCTTTGTATAGAGCTTCCAAACTGATTCAAGCATATAGAAATTGATTGGCACTTTGTGAGAGACAAGATTAGAGGTGGTCAAATTCTACCCACTTTCATTCCAACCAAGTCACAATTGGCTGATATTCTCACAAAGGGCCTAAGCAAACCTCTGCACTACAATTGTTTATCTAAATTGGCTCTGTGTAACCCTTTACACACTGCCAATTTGCGCGGGGGATAATGGGACGCTACTCAACATGGGTCAAAACAGTCAAGTCAAGCTAATAACTGCAGAACCAAACACTCCATTGTAGCTAAGTAGGTCTAGAAGGCTCAGTTAGTTATTAGCTAGTTAGTTTTAGTTTCCCGCCAATATTGTACAAACCATAGAGTTTACCATTCACCAAAAGATCAGATCGGTTACATCAACAACTACCAACAAAAGACAAACATTAAACAAAGAAACTAGCTTAAGTGCCACAAAATGGCTAGACATCATCCTCAAACCCAACACCCTCAAACAACGATGGCACAAACACATTGGGTTCAAACGGAACCATCACATTTCCGGCATCATCCACAAGTGGAGGCATCAGATAGCACTGGTACGACTGGTACTCCTGGTTCTCCGACAGAGCAAAAGTGGTATCACAATAACCCGAAGAGGTGGTGGGGTTCATGGGTTTTTTCCTTTTGTTGTTTTTTCGAGTACCACCTCCAACGGGGATGTCCCGGAGAACGCCACCATGAGTCCAGTGTCTGCGGCAGCTACGGCAAAAGTAACGAGGCTGTGAAGTGCTGTAGTTGTTGTAGTAATAGAATTTTGTGTCTTCTGAATGACAACGTGGACATGGGCGTTGTTGTGGGGGTTGTGTCAAAGTTGTTGTGGTCACCAACGTTGAAGTTTCTTCGTGTGTGTTGGTTGTGGTTATGGTGGTGGTGATTATTGCGGTGTTTGGTGATGATTCCATTTTCGAAGCCGTGTTTTTTTACTGTTACCTCGAGCCGTGATTTGCAAGTGTGGGTTGTGGGGGGGGGGGGGGGGGGTGGGGTATGGGGTTAAAACTTTTTAGTTACTTTGCAAATTTAGCCATTGAAGTCATGTCAAATTGATGCCCAGAGCTGATTATTGCGGAAAATTTAATAAGTATGTACAGTAAAAATATGAAACTACCCTTGATGACTAGGCACTTAACGGGAAAATTAACGGA
Source organism: Artemisia argyi (assembly GCA_030686995.1). Taxonomy (NCBI): domain Eukaryota; kingdom Viridiplantae; phylum Streptophyta; class Magnoliopsida; order Asterales; family Asteraceae; genus Artemisia; species Artemisia argyi. The sequence goes on from CM060707.1 coordinate 131,148,573, forward strand.
AAATGGCTCTCGGTGGCTTTTTTGCAAATTTACATAATGTTAGTGGTTTTTTTTGCGTGACTTTTTGTCTCGGTCCCATTTTTGCGATTTCGTGATAGTTTAGGGACTATTTTTGCATTTTACCCTTTAAAATAAAAGCTTGAAGGTGATATATCTAAACAGAGCCACTTGTTTTGGAAGAGATTATTATTGAAACCCTTGGAAGCTCAAAAAAATAAAATAAAAATAATAATAATTAAAAAAAATAAAAATAAAATAAATAAAAAACTGGATACCAAACGGGCCCAATATATGAAGATGTAACAAAATCTTATCTATACTACATATAAAGCAAATTAGACATTCTCTCTTATTAATTTTTTAAGATTTTCATATTTAAATTTTAAGTAAATTACAAGTAATAAAGCATAAAGCACATCTATGTAAAGCACAAAATTTTAAAGTCACCATATCTCTTACATATGTACAATTAATACACCCCTAAACCAATTAATACAATTCATACAACACAAAGCACAAGTATGCAAAGCACAAAACAAAATAAAAAAACACTATGTCTTACATACAATTAATACATAATTTAAAACACCTCATCACCCATATATACAACTAACTATGCACAATATACCAAACAAGGGCAAATGATCCCTGCTGTAAACAGCAAGGATTTATCTGCTGTAAAAGCTAACTCAGGGACCATTTATACACATCAAGCATGTTATCAAGGACCATTTGTGTTGAATCAGAAACTTTTTTTGCACTATATTGCAGATAAGTCCCTGCTGTTTACAGCAGGGATCATTTGCCCACCAAACAATTAATACTTTTGCTTCTACACACATCCAACAGCCCAATTAATACCACATCACCAATTTTAAGATTTCCACCGCACGCAGCAGCCGCCCAAATTATGAATTTTGCTTTTGCTTCCACACATCCCTCCACTCCATGTTCATGCTTCCTTCCATAAAAATCTTTTAATCCATATTAAACGTAAAAGTATGAATATAAAAGTCTTACAATTCAATAAAAGGGTGTTGAATAATTTTACCCATATATGAGAAAAAAATCGTAAAAAACCATGTAGACATCACAGATCGAGTGTGCCAATTTGTTTGGACCTTTTGTGAAATTTTATATTGATAAATAATCTGAGTGTAAACTAACAAACATCCCACACTTGGATTGGATTGCAAATATTGAAACGCCATTAATAAAACAAGACTATTTTTTTTCACAGACGAAACTTACATTCCTCCTGACTTTGGTTTAAACCTTTTTCACATATTGAGACGAAACTTACATTCCTCTTAAATTTTAAACCTTTTTCACATAATATTTGACTATTTAAATAAAATATTAAATTAGTTGCATCAATAACTTTTTCTAAACGTAACATATCTTACCGAAATCGTACCCGGTGGGTGGAGAGGTTTCCGTGGTTTCGTAGGATATCTTCGTGGATCTACAATAGTTTTTTTTTCTTCTTTGTGTGTGGTTGCTGAGAATGATTTTAGTGGATCTACAATTATTTTCATGGGTTTCTTTTTGTGGATCTACATTTTACAACAGATCACCACATCATAGCCACCAACGACAAAAAAAAAACACCACTACTGGAAAAAAAGGCGGTTCGGGGTGTATGATGACGATGAGAATGGTTGAAGAAGATGGTTGTCGTAGTCGTTGATTAAGATGACGATGGTTGAAGAGGATGGATTTTTTTTTCGATGGCGGCTAGGATTTTTTAGGAGAAAGAGAGATTTTTTTTTTTTTTTTTTTTTATTTATTTATTTTTTTTTTGAGCAAGGATAAAGAGAGATGAATATGATTCTTATAAGTAATCCTTATTGTCAAAAATTAGAGTGACACTTTTTTAGGGACAATACACAATACCTAAATTGCCCTTTCAGTATTTTAAATAACGGCATAATCTTTTACGGTAGTTATTCACATTAAGAGCACAATTAGTTATAGCTATTGATCAATTCAAGTACAACCATCTAATACAACAATATTCAACCATTTGACTTTTTAACATTTCATTTAATGTATACAAAAAGCACCCTGTTGGCGTATGTGTCCGAACGGTACAACCTTCGGACTTTATTCCCTTCTCCGGTAATGAACCCTTCGGATAATCATCCATATGCCGGAGGATCCCTCTTCTACACGAAGGACAATAGCATTAATTACGGTCACGCTGCCATCCCAGATTTTCAGGGATCGTGTCACCCACGTGATCTGACACCTACCTACCATGTACAGCGTAACACTGTTTGCTCCTTCCCGAGGTAGAGCAGGTAGCGAGGTGAGGTAGTATAAATACCCCCACCTCATTTATGTCACACAACTAACATACACATTGCATTTACTCTCAACTACTCTTTTACCCTTCGTATCATACATACTTACTCTCACACCGGAGGTGGGTCCTGGGAACACTCCCGGGGCGAGCCTAACGTGTGCTTCTTGTGTGCAGGTCTCTGTGCTTATCTGAAGGTCCTATACAAGAAGTACATCCTCACAAGATTTTACCTTAACAAATTGGCGCCATCCGTGGGACCCGTTATTCATTCTACCTAGGAACGATGACTGGTCCTCCTCCCCCACCTTTCCATACCTGGCTTTCATCAGCCGGAGGGAGTGGAGTAAACACCAACCCGGACAACACAAACAACCCATTGAACGATTCCCCAAACCTTCAAGAGTTAATTATTGGGCAAATGGCATCCCTGACCGACCTGATTAGGAGGCACAACGCTCTAGGAGAAAATGTGCTCAGGCCGATACGTTTGGACTTTGGGGATGAAGGAAATGAAGTCCGAAGGGAAAAGGTAGTTGAAGTGAATGAAGATTTAAGCAAACCATTCAAGGAGGCATCACGGTCACCATTCACTAGCCGGATCGTGGAATTTGCTGGAGAGAAATATACAATGCCTTTAAACATGAAATTTTACGATGGATCTACTGATCCGAACGATCATCTCACCCGGTTCACTGGAGCAGCAAACCAGGGGCAATGGCCAATGCCCACTTGGTGCCTAATGTTTCAACAAACCTTGGATGGAGCAGCTGGAGGGTGGTTTGAGCGGTTAGAACCCGGCAGTATCAACAGCTGGAATGAATTAAGAGAACAGTTTTCCACCCGATTTGCCCTTCGGAGAAAATGTACGAAAGATCCAACGGAAATTACCAAGATTGTCAGAAGAGCTCACGAGTCGTTGGCAGACTTCAAGGAAAGATGGACCGACGAAGCCAGCTACATCAGTGGTGTTCCGGAGATCATGCGCATTTCGGCTTTCATGAATGCTCATAGGTGTCCAACTTTGGCTAAGAAATTCTCGGACAGGGTACCTCGCACGGTAACAGAAATGTTTGCAAGGGTGGATGATTTTATCCGGGCAGAAGACGCATACCGGAGCACAGAGTTACCCCGGGGGGAAGGGTTTGAGTCAAACAGAAGGAGAGGTTTCAAAGATGACAAATACCGGAATGAAAGGAGGAACGAGCCTCGTCACAAAGATGCGTATCACCCGTATGTGGCCCCTAGAAAGGACTTGAACCGTAACGATTATTATCGTTCAGATCGTAGACCAGTGGGAGCCTTCAGGGAAGGACAACAGCGTCCCGGACTGAACGCGCTCACAAAACCCCCAAGGGAGATTCTAGCCACAGAACGTCATCTGAATTTACCGGCCCCCCGACCCACGGGCGGTAAACCCTCGCGTGAAAACATGGGTAAGTTCTGTGAGTATCATAAAGAAGCTGGTCACTTGACCAACCATTGTCGAGAGTTGAAGAAGCAACTAGAAGTAGCATTAGAGTCCGGTAGACTCGATCATTTGTTAAAAGAATGGAAACAGAGAGATACCGGAAGAGATAGAGAACCGGTGAGAAACTATGACAAAGGAAAAGACAAAGTGATTAACATGATAAGCTGTTCCGGGGGGGGGGGGGGGGGTGAAACGAAGAAGTCACGACCATGAGGAAGTATGGATGAAAGCGTCAATTATTTTCCCTCCGGTCATGACGGAGGATCTCTCCGATGAGCCCCTCATTATCGAGGGGGACATAAGTGGGTATCTTGTTCGACGGATATATGTAGATGAAGGGTCGGCGGTGAATGTTATGTACGAACACTGTTTCAACAACCTTAGCAGTGACATCAAGAACAGGCTCAAAGAAACCACCACTTCCCTCGTGGGTTTCTCCGGAGAGACAAGCAAACCGTTGGGGAAGATCGAGTTAGAGGTATGCTTCGGTGACCATGGCAAGTACCGAAGAACAATGATGAGTTTCTGTGTAGTTAACTCCCCCTCACCGTACAATGTGATCTTGGGAAGAACTGGGCTGAAGGAAATAAGGGCCGTACCATCCACCATACACTCAATGATCAAGTTCCCCACTCCCAAGGGAATAGCAACTTTAAGAACCCGTCCGTCAATAATATCCGAGTGCCGAAGGTTAGAGGAAAAGCAAATGATCGAGGGACCTCGATTTGAAGAACCTCATGAAATAAAAGACGGAGGGGACATAACAGCAACAACCGAAGAAATCTTGGTTAACCCTGCCTTTCCGGAGCAGTTGGTAACCATCGGAAAGAACTTTTCCCGAGAGGGTCGCAGAAACCTTATTGAACTATTAAGGAAAAACAAAGATGTGTTCGCATGGCAGCCGTCGGATATGACGGGAGTTCCTAGATGGTTGATAAAGCATCGGCTAAACGTCAATATGGTAGACACACCGGTAGCACAAAAGAAACGAAGTCTCTCGGCAGAGAAAAATCAAGTGGTGATGAAGGAAGTGGAGGAATGGTTGAGGGCAGGAATAGTCAGACCCGTCAAATATCCGACATGGATCTCGAATCCGGTTCTAGTGAAGAAGTGTGACGGAAGTTGGAGGATGTGCATCGACTTCAAAAATCTCAATTCCTCATGTCCGAAAGATTATTACCCATTACCGAAGATTGATTGGAAGATAGAGTCGGTGGTAGGCTATAGATACAAATGTTTCCTAGATGCCTACAAAGGATATCACCAAGTTCAGATGGCCGAAGAAGATGAAGAGAAAACAGCGTTTTACATAGAGCAAGGCACGTACTGCTATACCAAGATGCCCTTCGGTCTCAAGAACGCTGGAGCAACTTACCAACGGTTAGTAGACTCAGCTTTCCAAAGTCAAATAGGAAGAAATCTGGAGGCTTACGTAGATGACATGGTAGTCAAAAGCAAGACCGAGAAAGAAATGTTAGCAGATATCTCTGAAACCTTTTATAACCTCCGGCAAATAAACATGAAGCTAAATCTGAAAAACTGTTCCTTCGGTATGGAAGAAGGGAAGTTTCTGGGCTACATTGTAACGTCCGAAGGGATCAGAGCTAACCCAAGGAAAGCCACGGCGATTGCCGAGATGAAATCTCCGTCCACTTTGAAGGAAATGCAAAGCCTAGGTGGAAAGTTAGCAGCTTTGAACCGTTTTTTAGCCAGATCCGCAGAAAAATCTCTCCCATTCTTTGAGACTTTGAAAAACATCACAAAGGAAAATAAGGACGAGTACAAATGGACGGAAGCGGCGGAAGAAGCATTCCAACTACTGAAGCAATTAATCCTGAAGCTCCCATTATTAACCACCCCTAAGCCAAAAGAAATCCTATATGTTTACCTAGCTGCTTCTGGTCAAGCGATAAGTGCCGTTCTCCTAACTGAGAGGGACGGAAGACAATTACCGATTCATTATGTCAGCCGTACACTACAGGAGGCCGAAAGGAATTATTTGCCTATCGAAAAGTTGGATTTGGCACTCCTGCACGCATCTAGGCGACTGAGGAGATATTTCGAAGCGCACCCAATCAGAGTCATAACTGATCAGCCCATCAAGCAGATTTTAAACAAAGACGAAGCATCAGGAAGACTGACTAAATATGCCGTGGAGTTGGGAGCATACGATATAACGTACATTCCGAAGAGTTCCGTAAAGGGGCAAGTGCTCGCTGATTTCATCTCGGAAATATCAGTTGACCTTAAGGGAAGGAATGGAATATCACTAACAAAAGAAGTATGTGATGTATCAAGTTCGGACGAATGGATTTTATATATGGACGGAGCATCTAGCACGAAGGGTTCAGGGGCAGGGCTAGTCCTAATTGGTCCTGACCAAGTCGAACACACCTATGCTCTCCGTCTAAACTTCATAAGCACCAATAACGAAGCAGAATACGAAGCGCTTCTCGCCGGCCTACGAATAGCAAGAAAAATGAATGTCGAAGCTCTGGATGTCAGAGTAGATTCCAAGTTAGTGGCAAGTCAAATAAACGGAGAGTTTGTGGCATCCAAGGAAAGTATGATACGGTATCTGGCGAAAGCAAGAGAGCACATCGGACTGTTCAAAAAGTTCAGAATCCGTAACATCCCGAGATCGCAGAATCAAAAGGCCGATGTATTAAGCAAGCTAGCTTCTGTAGCCTTCAACCATCTCACTAAAGAAGTCTTAGTCGAAGTACTGGAGAGGCCTTCCACGTCGGAAGAAGAAGTTAAAGCTATTGTGGAAGAAGAAAGCGACAATTGGATGACACCAATTATAAAATGTTTGAAAACCGGCATCTGGCCAGAAGATCTTAACGAAGCAAGAACTCTCCGGATGAAAATTCCCCACTATGTCATGGAGGGGGACGTGCTGCTCAAAAAGACCTACCTAGGTCCGATGGCTCGTTGTGTAGGACCCCTACAAGCTAATTATATCATCCGAGAGGTTCATGAGGGTGCTTGCGGCATGCACTCCGGGCCAAGAGCGGTTGTGGCGAAGCTCATCCGTCAGGGATACTACTGGCCAACCATGCACAAAGACGCTCGGGAAGAAATAAACAAATGTGACTCTTGTCAGATTTACTCCCCGGTACCGAAACTGCCTAAAACTACGTTGACTTCCATCATGGCGCCATGGCCCTTCTATGAATGGGGGATGGATGTGCTTGGTCCACTAACAGAAGCCCCTGGGAAAGTGAAGTTTGTAATAGTAGCAATAGATTATTTCACTAAGTGGATTGAAGCGAAACCTCTTGCGAAGACGACAGGTAAGGAGGTTAAGAAGTTCGTCTGGGACAACATAGTTTGTCGGTTCGGACTGCCAGCTATCATAGTCACGGACAACGGCACAAATTTCGTGAACGACCCTTTCAAAAGCTGGTGTGCAAAGCTAAAGATCAAACAAATAAACACGGCCGTAGCGCATCCTCAAGCAAACGGTTTAGTCGAAAGAGCCAACGGAAGTCTCATGCACGGTATAAAGACAAGGCTAGGCAGGGCAAAGGCCGGATGGGTCGATGAGCTACCCAATGTCTTATGGGCTTACAGAACTTCTCTAAAAACAAGCAACGACGAAACGCAATACAGCCTCACATACGGAAGTGAAGCCGTTATACCGGCCGAAATTGGAATGCCCACACACCGAACTATGACGTTCAACCCGGACGACAATGAAGAAGAGCAACGTCTGAACCTAGACTTGCTACAGGAAAGGAGGGAAATGGCCGCGATTCGGGAAGCGAAGTACAAGGCGAAAGTTGAGCAATACTACAACCAGAGGGTCCGTCCGGTTTCATTCAAAATGGGCGACTTTGTCTACAGAAGGAACGAAGCTAGTAGAGTGGAAAATCAGGGAAAACTAGGCCCGAATTGGGAAGGCCCTTACCGAATTGTAGAAGCATATCACAATGGATCATACAAACTTGAAACAACGGAAGGCCGAAGTGTTCCCCGTACTTGGCACGCTATTAACCTCTGGAATTGTTTCCGGTAAATGTACAATGTAACAGCTTTGTTCTGGTAGTAATCTATACTTCTCCAGTATCCGGAGAAGAATTTTCCCCATCCATCTAGTATGTTTGTTCTCATCAAAACGGATCGTTATTTTACACCGTCATGATTTAAGTTACATTAACATTAAACGGATCGTTATTTTACACCGTTAGTCAAACGGATCGTTATATTACACCGTTGTGATTAAATCATATTAAAATCAAACGGATCGTTATCTTACACCGTTGTGATTAAATCATATTAAAATCAAACGGATCGTTATATTACACCGTTGTGATTAAATCATATTAAAATCAAACGGATCGTTATCTTACACCGTTGTGATTAAGTCATATTAAAATCAAACGGATCGTTATCTTACACCGTTGTGATTAAATCATATTAAAATCAAACGGATCGTTATCTTACACCGTTGTGATTAAGTCATATTAAAATCAAACGGATCGTTATCTTACACCGTTGTGATTAAGTCATATTAAAATCAAACGGATCGTTATCTTACACCGTAGTGGTTAATTTTACTAAAATCAAACGGATCGTTATCTTACACCGTTGTGATTAAATTATACTAAAATCAAACGGATCGTTATCTTACACCGTTGTGATTAAGTCATATTAAAATCAAACGGATCGTTATCTTACACCGTTGTGATTAAGTTATACTAAAATCAAACGGATCGTTATCTTACACCGTTGTGATTAAGTCATATTAAAATCAAACGGATCGTTATCTTACACCGTTGTGATTAAGTCATATTAAAATCAAACGGATCGTTATCTTACACCGTTGTGATTAAGTTATATTAAAATCAAACGGATCGTTATCAACAGATCATGATTTTATACGCGTTTAAATTCAATGACAACCGCGGTGAAAATGTTGGAGCAAAGCAGTTCGTTAAACCTGCACTCATGCCAGCGGAACGATATTACATTAACAAAAATGGTTCGGTATATAACCGTCATTCAGGGCACTAGTTATGATTACAATAAAATCAAACATGTCCAAACAAAAACATCCTAACACTAGTGGTTATTTGGTTCGGAGGGACCCGTGCCAGTTGCGGTCTTTTCAGGAACAACTGAACCTTCCGGTAACAAATTCATCAAGTCACCCAAAGGAAGACGGTAGGACTCAGCAACCTTCTTGACATACGGATACTCGGCATCAAAGATCTTGTTAAATTCGGCCTTCCATAAGGAGGGGGCTTCTCGATTGAGGTTTTTGACCTGCCCAAGTATCCTCTCCACGTCCTCTTCATCTCGGGCAACCTTGACCCCATCTTTAAAATCGGCCTTCACGCCGTCAACAAACCCAGCCGTATAAGAAAGGCTATATACCTTCCCCATACTCTTTTTGTACTCTCGACTCTGGAATAACCGACGGCAGACTACCGGTAGGAGTTCTTTCACTGCGTTGTGTCGCACGACCTCCGACTGAGCAACACTGGCAGTTAGTTGTTTGTTCTGTTCTTGCAGCTGGCTGCACTCAGAGGATTTGTTAGACAACTGCTCTTCGAGCTCTTTGATCCGAGCGGCTTGGGAGGAGGCCGTTGAACGCCATTCATTTTTATCCCTCTCCATCTCCTCTAACTGCTCAACTAGACCCTCCTGACGAGTAGAAGCGGCACTTACTTCATCCTCTAAAGCATGGAACTCTTTGAGCAGCTTATCAAAGTTCTGGGCCTTGGCATCACGCTCCTCCTCGACCTCCTTCAGCTTACCGGGCAAATCAACACACCCATTGTGAGTCTCCGTCAACTCTCTGAAGTCTCGGTTCAGTTGGCTGAAACGTCCCAAAAGCTCAGCTTGAATAATGATCCCTGAACCAACGTTGATGTAAGCTTGACGAACCAGATGATTGTCGGTAATTTCTGAAACAGCCTCTCGCTCGGCAGGGGTGGCCAGATGTTCCATCATCTCTCGGCATGCTCTAAAAGAGTTCATGCGAACATCATCTCGAAGGGTCCACCCAGGGACAAAATACCCTCCGGTCCCATCGGAATTAGCTGTAAACAAAAACAAATAAGAACAGACAATAACCTACGGATAGACCCATGTAACTCGACAAGCATAGAAGAAACATACCGGGTTGCAAGGGAGGAGAGGTTCTTGAGGGCCCAGCGGAATGGGAAGCAGGACGCTTGGAATGAGCTGTGTGAGCAGAAGCATCTGTGAAGAGAGCAAACAATAAAAAAAAAAGGGGAGGAAAGGAGGAAGATGAAAAGAAGAAAGCATAAAAGCAAACAAGTGGACATATGCTTACCAGGGGAAGGGGGTCTCGAAAAACCCTCAAGATTCTCCTCATCGTTGCGACCGGCACCTTCGGCCAAGTCATCTCTCAGACCCTCCGCGGCATGTGGAATGTTTTGCTCTTTGGGGATGGGAGGATCTTTACTACCGGTTCCCACATTGGCCTGTGGCTCGGCCTGATTCAACGGAGCAACATCCAAAGTCTTATCTCCAGAAGACACAACCTCCTCTTCCAACACCTTTCTCCTACGCTTGGTAGCACCCTTCGGATTGTCAGCAACTTTCCTCTTCGGAACAACAATCTTCTCCCTCTGCTTTCTCTCCTTTTACTCCCGAGCAGCGACCACATCGTCATCAGCAACTTCAACCACCTTTTGTAAGTTACTCTTGGCAGGAACCTTCTTCTCGGGAGAGAGTGGTTTGGTGGTCTTGTCAGGACGAACATAATCATCAGATAAGGGGATCTCCCTTGCTAACAACAGATCCCTCCAAGTCCGGAAGCTCCAAATACTCAGACATTGTTATAACTGCAAAAGAGTAGACAAATAAGCACAAGTCAAGAAAAGAAAGAAAGATACGTAAGAATAAAAGTAAATCATTACCATGCCCCTCGGCATCCTTTATAACCAATTTGTGCCCGGTAATACGGAAAACATTGCAAAGCCCATATTCATACAAAAGGCTGGACGGTGTCTTCCGAAGAAGAATCGTCTTTTCGGCAATTTTCCGGGCATCCCTCAAAGAGTAACCTTCCGGGAACCTGTCTGAGATCTTAGAGTCTTTGTGCCTCCAAGGCATAGCATACGGAATTGCCCTACGGTCTATAAAAAAGAAGAAATCTTTCCAAAACTTCAAACCCGTTAACAATTCGTCAAAACACTTCAAAGCTCTCTTTCCGGTTCGGCTTTCAAAAGAAAACCAGTTGCCCTGCTTACATAACCGGTAGAAAACCCTAAAGAGAGGGACGGTGGGCACAACGTCTAGACTATAGCACCGAACCTCAAAGAGAGTAACCCTATTTAGACCTATGGGAACCAGCTGGGAAATATGTACCCTAAAATAACTTATCACGGCTAGAAGGAAGGAAGAAAAAGGAATTCTAACCCCTCCCAGCTTGACTTGTTGGATATATATACCTATTTTACTGTCCGGCAACTCATTCATAGTAAATCCATCTGGAGGAACCATGGGATGTAAATCGCTCGGAATACCATACTCTGTACAGAACTTATCTAACGTGTGCTGGGATAGTTTAGAAGGATGGAGGTGCATGTCAAACTTACCTACCGGTTTTGCCCTACTGGTTGAAGGACCTTCGTCCGGAATATTCATCTCGGCAGGCTCGCTAACAGCCATTAAAAGGAAAGGAATACCGAGGGATGCTTATATGAAAAGGAAAACTGCAAAATAAAAGTAACGCACCTCGGTGAAAACTCGGCAAAAACAATGTAAAAACGCTCCGGTAATAATAATACGCAAAGGAAATTAACGAAACGGCAAGTGCAAAATGAAAAATACAAGGGCGCTATTTATAGGGGAAAGCCTTGAGAAGCGTGAAGGTCGTGTCGAACAGTACATCATGACGTGGCGTAACGTGGACTGTTCGATATCTGCAAGCGAGGTTAGTGGCATCCAGCTGTAACCGAGTAATAATATTATTTTAATCGGCCCATGGGCCACTTGAGTCCTAAAGCCCGATATGAGCCCGCCACGCTAAAAATCACTCGGACTATCAAGTATTGAACCATCGGTCCACAAACCAATACTCCAATACTGGGGGGGACATGTTGGCGTATGTGTCCGAACGGTACAACCTTCGGACTTTATTCCCTCCTCCGGTAATGAACCCTTCGGATAATCATCCATATGCCGGAGGATCCCTCTTCTACACGAAGGACAATAGCATTAATTACGGTCACGCTGCCATCCCAGATTTTCAGGGATCGTGTCACCCACGTGATCTGACACCTACCTACCATGTACAGCGTAACACTGTTTGCTCCTTCCCGAGGTAGAGCAGGTAGCGAGGTGAGGTAGTATAAATACCCCCACCTCATTTATGTCACACAACTAACACACACATTGCATTTACTCTCAACTACTCTTTTACCCTTCGTATCATACATACTTACTCTCACACCGGAGGTGGGTCCTGGGAACACTCCCGGGGCGAGCCTAACGTGTGCTTCTTGTGTGCAGGTCTCTGTGCTTATCCGAAGGTCCTATACAAGAAGTACATCCTCACAAGATTTTACCTTAACAAATTGGCGCCATCCGTGGGACCCGTTATTCATTCTATCTAGGAACGATGACTGGTCCTCCTCCCCCACCCTTCCATACCTGGCTTTCATCAGCCGGAGGGAGTGGAGTAAACACCAACCCGGACAACACAAACAACCCATTGAACGATTCCCCAAACCTTCAAGAGTTAATTATTGGGCAAATGGCATCCCTGACCGACCTGATTAGGAGGCACAACGCTCTAGGAGAAAATGTGTTCAGGCCGATACGTTTGGACTTTGGGGATGAAGGAAATGAAGTCCGGAGGGAAAAGGTAGTTGAAGTGAATGAAGATTTAAGCAAACCATTCAAGGAGGCATCACGGTCACCATTCACTAGCCGGATCGTGGAATTTGCTGGAGAGAAATATACAATGCCTTTAAACATGAAATTTTACGATGGATCTACTGATCCGAACGATCATCTCACCCGGTTCACTGGAGCAGCAAACCAGGGGCAATGGCCGATGCCCACTTGGTGCCTAATGTTTCAACAAACCTTGGATGGAGCAGCTGGAGGGTGGTTTGAGCGGTTAGAACCCGGCAGTATCAACAGCTGGAATGAATTAAGAGAACAGTTTTCCACCCGATTTGCCCTTCGGAGAAAATGTACGAAAGATCCAACGGAAATTACCAAGATTGTCAGAAGAGCTCACGAGTCGTTGGCAGACTTCAAGGAAAGATGGACCGACGAAGCCAGCTACATCAGTGGTGTTCCGGAGATCATGCGCATTTCGGCTTTCATGAATGCTCATAGGTGTCCAACTTTGGCTAAGAAATTCTCGGACAGGGTACCTCGCACGGTAACAGAAATGTTTGCAAGGGTGGATGATTTTATCCGGGCAGAAGACGCATACCGGAGCACAGAGTTACCCCGGGGGGAAGGGTTTGAGTCAAACAGAAAGAGAGGTTTCAAAGATGACAAATACCGGAATGAAAGGAGGAACGAGCCTCGTCACAAAGATGCGTATCACCCGTATGTGGCCCCTAGAAAGGACTTGAACCGTAACGATTATTATCGTTCAGATCGTAGACCAGTGGGAGCCTTCAGGGAAGGACAACAACGTCCCGGACTGAACGCGCTCACAAAACCCCCAAGGGAGATTCTAGCCACAGAACGTCATCTGAATTTACCGGCCCCCCGACCCACGGGCGGTAAACCCTCGCGTGAAAACATGGGTAAGTTCTGTGAGTATCATAAAGAAGCTGGTCACTTGACCAACCATTGTCGAGAGTTGAAGAAGCAACTAGAAGTAGCATTAGAGTCCGGTAGACTCGATCATTTGTTAAAAGAATGGAAACAGAGAGATACCGGAAGAGATAGAGAACCGGTGAGAAACTATGACAAAGGAAAAGACAAAGTGATTAACATGATAAGCTGTTCCGGGGGGGGGGGGGGGGGGTGAAACGAAGAAGTCACGACCATGAGGAAGTATGGATGAAAGCGTCAATTATTTTCCCTCCGGTCATGACGGAGGATCTCTCCGATGAGCCCCTCATTATCGAGGGGGACATAAGTGGGTATCTTGTTCGACGGATATATGTAGATGAAGGGTCGGCGGTGAATGTTATGTACGAACACTGTTTCAACAACCTTAGCCATATTCACTGGTCGTATATGTAGATGAAGGGTCCCAGTTGAATGTCGGCCCAATTTGGTTTATAAAACACTGGTCGTATATGTCGCCTTTCCCGTATTCATGTTTTCTATTCATTAAACACCCTTTGTTATATTCAGCATCGTAAGAAACAATGGGCATGTACCTCTTAATTCTATAATATTATCATCATTCTTTGCAGAAAACATATAATCCTACATTACTCGTAGAAAAAAATATTTTCAGGGTACCTGCCGCTGCAACGCGCGGGTACCCTGCTATATATACTAAATATTTTCATGTTGATGAGCCAATGACTTTGAGTTGGTAGAATTTAATGTTTCATCTCTAACGGGATAACTAGTATTATATAAGATAACGGGTCAAACAGGTTGGAAGTCAGCCAATGAGTATTGCAATGCAAAGAACTATCTAAGTCATTCTTAATAGATATTATTGTATAAATAATATATTTTGGTAATCGTAATTGATAAGCTAGTAATTTGTCAAAAAGTTAGACAAAAGGTGTTTATGGCTATGTTGTTATCTCAGTCAAAAATCTCGTATCGTTCAAGGCACGATATTTGAAATATCGGTTTTCGCGGTGAGATATCGGTTTTTATATTTCTAGGAATATTATATTTTATATATATTTCTAGGAATATTATATTTTATATATCTAGTAACCAATTAAGCATAAATTGACTAAATGAAGAAAAGAAGCATTTAGTTACCTGTTGTTACTCTGGTTGATTTAAGAAGAAGAAAAAACCCAGAAAAGAATTAAGAATGTCGCATGTTTTATGTTATCTGATTATTCTGATGTCGCATGTTTCAATTAGGGGATTTAGGGTATAAAGTTGGGTGGGTTATAGTTTAATTAAATTGGGCTAATAGTCAGTTGGGCTGAAAAAAAAAAACCCAGAAAAAGTCAAAAAGTCAATATCTCGCCGATACCAAAATATCGCGATTCCAAAATATCGTCCAAATATCGGCCAATATCGCCAATATTATCGGATCCGATATTTTGGGGCGATATTTTGATCCGATATATTTTTTAGGGGCGATACACGATATATCGCGATATTAACTACATATGTTTATGGTCAACTCAATCTGACCAAGAAAATTACCCACTTTGACCTCTTACCAAAACACCTATTTGCCACCTCTATTATGAACTGAACCATTAAGAGATTCACTTTGGTATCTTCGGTTCCACGATTCTTGTAGCGGAAGTCCCACGGTGAACATGAGGCGAACAGGCGACTGAAGACACAGTTTCTTATAGAAATGGAAGGATGTGACAGTGTAAATGATAAAGTTCTACTCATTGGTAACCTCAAAAACCTTAAATCATGTGCGGTCTGTATACATCTTATAACTTTGTGACATTTCCAGTTATTTCCTATCCCAACTTGCTAGCGAATTTCCCAAGCCTATAAAGAATTGAACGAATCATTGCTATTTTTCATGTTCGAGGTTCCATTCTAAACAAATTTGGAATTAAGGACTCAAGATTTTATAAAAAATATTATGTTTACTAGTGAATTATGTTGGTAATTTTAGTGTTATCAACTATTTTAGGTGATTGTGCTTTACTTCAGATCAAAGGACTTATTCTAATTAACCCCATACATTCTGATATATTTGGCAGGTGCAACAAATCGACCACAAGATCTAGATGAGGCTGCTAGGAGACGACTGACCAAGAGACTTTATATTCCACTCCCTTGCGCAGGTTCAACATTGACTTATCTTCTAAAGGCTTGTTTGGCCCAAATGTTCAAAACTGGGCCATTTGGGGTTATGCCGGGTTGTTGATCTGCTAACACTTTTAGGACCCATTACATTGCCATCAATTAGTTTATTTTTTTACATGTTACTATATCATTCTTGGTAATAAATAATCAAATTAAAAAGTGATTTTATATTCATTATTACAAAGTTTTAAGAGAAATCGAATAGAAACACCCGACCTGCACATTTTGCCACCTTTGGTTTATTTACTTCTACAATTTCTTATTCAACAAATATGAGGCTAATAATCTCTTTGTGGTAAAGAAGCAAGAGCCTGGATTATAGAAAATCTTTTGAAGAAGGACGAGCCTTTCAAACTCTCAACAGAGAATATGGATATTATATGCAAGTTAACCGAAGGTAACAATTCTTTTTTCCTGATTATCTTCTGTAAATTTTTATCGTATATTTAAATTATTTTTCCTTAATTTTATACATGGCTTACGTTCTTCTTCTTTGAATTGTTTCAGGCTATTCAGGATCTGACATGGAGAATTTAGTCAGGGACGCGTCCATGGGTCCATTAAGAGAGGCTTTGACACAAGGCATTGAAATCACTAAACTTAAAAAGGAGGATATGAGACCAGTAGCTCTACAGGTATTTCGTTTATATTGAAAAATGAGCTTGTTCAATTCTTAATTTTTAATTTGCATTTGTATATACTCTCATATATTGTAGGACTTCAAGGATTCGTTACAAGAGATGAGACCTTCTGTTTCTCTCAATGAACTTGGCGCATATGAAGATTGGAACAATCAATTTGGAAGCTTATCTTCATCAAGTATGTATTTTTGAAGTAATCTATATTTAGCTCCTTAATAACGTAAAATGGCGCAAGTTTGGTTCACATTGTCAATTTTGAAACTTGTAGAAACATGTGTCTCGAGTCGACAAGCTAGTGGATTGTCTGATGAAAAAGTCAAAGATAAACCTAGCAGGAAAAGAAAACAAGCTAGTGGATTGTCTGATGAAAAAGTCAAAGATAAACCTAGCAGGAAAAGAAAACAAGCTAGTGGATTGTCTGATGAAAAAGTTGGCAATGATGTATCTTTGATCACATTACGGTCAAGAAAACTGTCAAGAACCAAATAAAATGAGATCCCTTATCCCACTGGTCACAACACGGTCAAGAAAGCAGGAAAAGAAAATTCATAATGAAATTGATCGTTTATACAAAGATACGAGTTGCATGACTGAAGAAACTTAACGGATTTACTTCAAACATTGTCAAGAGATTATGAGTTAAATATGATATTTAGGTATTTTCTTAAATTGGAGATTGTGGTTTTGAACTATTGGTAATTCATGGAAAGTGATACTGGATCAAACTATCAACAATCCGTAAACTAACATTTTTAGTACTTTTAGTTATCATAGTCAAAACAAAATTGTACGTGTGTTACTCTCCTAAGAGTATGAATAACAAGATTGAAGGTTTAAGCAATCAAATACAATAATTGCTTGAACAAGAATAGTAACTCGAAGTGAAATGATTAATGGATTTGTTATTCAAGAAATGAGTGGTTACAAGATAGTAAGATAGAATCAATGATCAAAAATTGCTTTCAAATGTGTAAAGTGAAAGTATTTAAAAGGAATACAAAGGGCGGGAAATTCAGTTAAAGGGTTGTTTGGTTTCAAGAACTTGTCATGTGCCACGCACATGACCTCTGTTTTTATCTTATAACATTCCATCCGTCTTCAAGGCTTCCTTGTCCTCAAGGATCAAGCACAAATTCTGGAAAACGTTGGACCACATCTACTAAATCATCCCATGTAGCATCATCAACAGTTGAATTGCTCCATTGTATTAAACCAAACACTACCATTCTATTGCCTCTCTTAACCGTCTTCCTTTCTAACAACTTCACAGGAGTAGCAGCTATAAGTCCCTTAGCATCACATTGAGGAAACTCTCCCATAACAACATTTTCTGAAGGACATGGCTTTAACTGAGACACATGGAAGACTGAGTGAACTTTAGCATATTCTAGAAACTTTAGCTTATAAGCAACTCTTCCCACTTTCTGCATCACTTGAAATGGACCAAAGAACTTCGAAGATAGCTTATGTTGCCTGCCTTGCCTAACAGTCAACTGCCTATAGGGCTGGAGCTTCAAATACACCCAATCATTTACCCCAAACTCCCTATCAGACCCATTTTTATCAGCTTGACTCTTCATTCTTGCCCGTGCTTTATTCAAGTTGAATTGCAACAGCTTAATTGCTTGCTCTCTTGCATGCGAAGTCCTATCCACCTTTTCAACTGCACTATCCTTTGCCATATAAGGAATGTGTAGAGGAGGCTTTTGGCCATAAACAATCTCATAAGGTGTGGTGTTGGTTGCACTGTGATAGTTTGCATTGTACCAGTACTGTGCCAAGGGTATCCATTTCACCCATTCTTTAGGTTGTTCACCAGTCATGCACCTCAAGTATGTTTCCAAACACTTGTTTACTATCTCAGTTTGCCCATCTGTATGTGGGTGATAGGCAGAAGAGAATTTGAGCTGAACTTGTAACATCTTGAACAATGATTGCCAAAACAGGCTCATCAAGATCTTATCTCTGTCACTAACAATTGTTTTAGGTAAACCATGGAGCTTGTAGATGTTATCTAAGAACAATTGAGCAACCTGAACTGTTGTGAATGGGTGACTAATAGGTAGAAAGTGAGCATATTTAGATAGCCTATCAACCACTACTAGTAAAGCACTTTTACCATGAGACATTGGCAGTGATTCAATGAAATCCATAGAGAGGTCTTGCCAAATACCTTCTGGAATGGGCAAAGGTTGAAGTAGACCATGGTAAGAGGATAAATCAGGTTTAATTCTTTGACACACATCACTATTTCTCACCTATTCTTTAACCATTTTCCTCAAACCCTTCCAATAGAAATAGGTTGTCAACCTCTTTGTTGTAGCCTGCACACCTGAATGACCACCAACAGCTGAACCATGAAAATGAGCAATCAACTTTGTCCTCAATTCCAAATCTTGTCCAACCACGCATTTGTCCTTCTTTCTCAATTGATCATTCTGCTACACATATTTGCTGCCAATTAAAGTTTTAGCCTTCAAGCCTTCAATAACAGTCTTCAATTTTGGATCATTAGTCCAAGTTGCAACCACTACATCCATCAACTCATTTGATGTTCCACCAGTCAATAGACTAAACAACTCACCTTGTCTTTCAATCTAGATAAAGCATCAGCAGCAGGATTGTCCTTACTCTTCTTATGCTTATTTTCATAATCAAATCTAAGGAGCTTTGGTAACCATTTTGACTGAAAAGGAGTTGTGATTCTTTGATCAAGCACATATTTAAGACTAAAATGATTTGTTCTTATCTTAAAATGCCTGTCAAAAAGGTATCCTCACCACTTTTGTAGAGCAAGTACCATAACTAGTAACTCTTTATCATAGGCAGAGAGTGACTGGTGTTTGGGTGCTAGAGTTTTGCTTAAGTAAGCTATGGGATGACCATTTTGTTGTAACACTGCACCCACCCCATAACCAGAAGCATCTGTCTCTATTACAAACTCTTCCTCAAAATTGGGAAATGCTAACACAGGAATGTTGACCATAGCATTTTTTACGTTTTCAAAGGCTTGTTGTGCTTCCCTGTTCCATAAGAAGGCATTCTTTTTGAGCAAGACAGTCAAAGGTTTACTAATTTCTACATATCCTTTAATAAATCTTCTATAGTACCCTATGAGACCCAAAAATCCTCTACACTGCTTCAAATTAGTAGGAGTAGGCCACACCTTCATAGCTGAGATCTTACTTGGGTCAGTAGAAACTCCTTGAGCAGAAATTACATGTCCCAGATACTCAATTTTTGTTGTGCCAAACACACACTTACTTTTCTTGGCAAATAAGGTGTTTTCTCTCATTAATTGCAAGACCATCCTTAAGTGTTCAACATGAGCAGATAAAGAAGGACTATACACTAGTATATCATCAAAAAATACCAAAGTGAACCTTTTAAGGAAAGGTTTAAACACTGAATTCATTAGAGCTTGGAATGTACAAGGGGCATTAGTTAAGCCAAAAGGCATAACTACAAACTCATAGTGACCTTCATGAGATTTAAAAGCAGTTTTGTACACATCTTGTTCACAATTCTAATTTGGTGATAGCCTGACCTGAGATCCAGCTTTGAGAAGACCTGAGCACCCTGCAACTCATCAATGAGCTCCTCAGTCACAGGTATTGGAAACTTATCTTTCACAGTGTGTTTGTTTAATTTCCTGTAGTCAATGCACATTCTCCATGACCCATCTTTCTTTTTGACCATGACACTTGATGATGAAAATGGACTATTGCTTGGTCTAACTACTCCTGAATCCAATATCTCCTTAATCATAGCCTCAATTGTGTCTTTCTGAGCTAGTGGGTATCTATATGGTCTAATATTGATTGTGACATTTTCTTCTCTCAAAGAATTTTATGATGAAAATCTCTATGAGGTGGTAACTCCTTTGGCATAGCAAACACATCCACATATTATGTCAATAAGCTCTGTATCTCCTTATTAATCAAGGCATTATCTTCACTATCACCTTGCATCAAATGAAGAGTAGCACTTTGCCCCATATAACACATGGATGAAACTTGAGGTTGTTGGTTCAAAAGTTTTGGCAGTTTCTTTCCTTCCAACCAAGCCAATTCAGACTGATTGGTGCCCCTTAGAACCAATTTCTTCCCTTTATACATAAATTTCATGTGAAGTTCTTGGAAATTCCAAAGAATGGTGCCTAAGGTGGATAACCACTGGATTCCAAGTACTAATTCACAACCCCCTAAGGGTAACAAAATGACATCTGTGGTGAACAATACTCCTTGAATCTTCCACTGGAACCCCTTGACCATATATTGACTGGTCAACTTAGTACCTCCAGCTACTGAAACTTGCAGAGGACAAGTGTTTCTTATTCTACATCCAAATTTATTAGCAGTGTACAAATCCAAAAAATTGTGTGTGCTGCCTGAGTCCATCAAAATATGCAATATCTGTTTCAACACATGACCTTTGA
The DNA here is from genome assembly GCA_030686995.1 of Artemisia argyi. Lineage (NCBI taxonomy): Eukaryota > Viridiplantae > Streptophyta > Magnoliopsida > Asterales > Asteraceae > Artemisia > Artemisia argyi. The sequence continues at coordinate 131,169,362 of CM060707.1, forward strand.
CTCTCATGGTGTTGTGTGTGGGTACACTAGATAATGCATTCAAAGATATTTGTGGCATACATTGTTGTGCTTCTTCCTCCCAAACCTGATCACTTGTCTCTTCATCAACATCCTCTTCTCCCAAACACTCCTCCAACTCAGCTTCTTGCTCACCTCTAAATCTCCAATGTGAACATTTGACCCTCACACTTACAACCAGGCATGTACTTCTTATCACAATAAAAACATAGATTTTTGGCCCTTTTTTCAGCCAATTCTTTTTTACTCAATGGCTTCCTAGGTGCAAACACATAATTCACAGGTTGTTTGGCTATATTGTGAGAAACATTTTGACTTGCAGGCATGGCCACAGTTTGATTAGTATTTCTAGCAGGATAGGTCACATTCCTATTAACATTCCAATTGTTACAAAAAGTTCTAGTATTTGACAACAATAGAGTGTTCTTTTTCATCACTGCCAACCTAGCCTCCTCAATTTTTGACCAAGTGATGAAGCGAAAAGTGTACCGCTTTATTTAAGCCCTAAATCGTAATTATTTGATCAAATATTGCCCTAAATCGTTCCTTTTGTCATTTTAGGTACTTTTGGAGAGAAATCTGAAAAAGGAAGCATTTTGGACGTTTTTGGAGGGTAAAAGTGAAGAAAACGACAAAATCTCAAATTATTGCTGGGAACAGTACTTGACGGCGTCAAGCTTGGCAAAAGAGGTGGATATGGAAAATACACATGACGGCCCAGAACTATTTCAAGGCAATTTGGCCTGACGGCATCACCAAGGCCGTCAGGGTCAAAATACACGTGACGGCCCAGAGTAAATTTACACATGACGGTGTCAGGATTTAACCTGACGACGTCAGATGATATAGAGTGACGACGTCAGGAAGAAGGCTTACATAAGAAGAAACATTAGTAAAACCGTCACATGTTGATCAAGACAATCATAACTTACGCGCGGAGTAGCTGACACTGTTTTGGCCATAACTTTTGCATACGAACTCGGATTTGAGCGATTCAAAAAAGGAAACGATCGGGACGAAAAGATCTACAATTTGGTGAAGAAAATTTGGTCTTGACACCGTCAAGGTTGGTCTGACGCCGTCAAGATGGGCCGGGCAGAAAAGTACCTATAAATACAACCTTATAACTTCATTATTTGTAAGCCCCCAACCCTAGGTCCGATTTTAGGGTTAGGGTAGGTGTTTTTACAACAACTTAGAGGGTTTAAATCACTCCAAAAACATCTTGTATTGGTTTGTTGATTCTATCTTAATTATGTTTTCCATTATCATTGTTGCTTGCTCTTCTTTGATGATGTTTTGCTAATTCACCTTGTGTTTACTAATGATTGTGTGAAACTTGTATATAATTGATTAGATCTTATTGATTCCTTGTTGATGTTTGTGTCTATCTTCATCAATTAGGGTGTGACACTTCAATAGGTCTAATTGGTTTAGCTTATAATTCTTGTTTCCTATTGTTTAATTGAATGATATTGATGTTAGGCTTAAGAAAACTGGCAGACTTCCATTTGGTAACTTGCTTGAACGTCTTAAGAAACATGATCGGAGGTGTACTATGATTTATTGGTTGTATTTAATGCGTAGGCAACTGCTAGTGATACTACGTTAGGAGCTACTAGTCGGCTCGACCTAGAATGAAGTAGAAGTCTATAGAGTTAGAGAATATCGTACACGGTCCTATGAATGGTATTAAGGAATATAACCCGTCAATTAAAACAAGGTGTGACAATTCAATAGGTAGAATTGGATAGGTAGCAAGGAGTAATACATCATAGGTAGATATGCTTCACTTACCTTGTAGAACCCTAGTTTACTTTTCTTGCACTTTAGTTTGATTGGTAGCTTTTGGGTTAGTTGATTAGCAACTAATTCCGCCCATTCCTTCAAAACCCGAGATTTTACTTGCTTTCATAAAATATAAAAATACAAAAAGAATCATCCCTCACCTCTAGACCTAGTTTAGTAGGCTTTCTAATCCTAGCGAACACTATTCCTAAGTTGAACGATCAATCCCCCGGTACTTGTCACTATACTATACTACAACGATTAGGTACACTGCCTGGCAGGGATTGCAAGCTTCTCAAGATCCCTTGAGAGGTAAAACCTGTTGCGAGGGCGCAATCCCGCGTATCACCAAGCAAATTACACATAAGGCAAATTTGTTGCATTTAACATTCTCATCAACATATCAATCTCTTCCTTTAAACCACCAATATAAAGACTAATTGCTTGTTTTTCAGTCAATTCCACCTTATTCAACAAGGACTCAAAAGAATCTTGATATACCTGAATTGAAGATGTGTGCCTGAGATTCTTCAATTCCATCAATGGAGCTTCAAACACAGAATCAAACCTCTTCTTGATTTGTCTTTCATACACATCCCAAGTGGCTACCTCACCATGTCTTTTCATGAACTGTTTGTGCCAATTGAGGGCTTTGTCAAACAGATGCATGGACACCAATCTAATTCTCTGTTCATCATCATCTACATGATCCATGACAAAGAATTGATTCACCCTATACAACCATCCATTAACATCATCCCCATCAAATCTTGGAAACTCCACTTTTGTCAGTCTCCCATATTGACCCCCATTTTGACTGCCATTAGATCCACCATGACCATGAGGACCATTTGAACCACCATGACCATGATTACCACTGCTAGTGCCTTCTCCATTTCTCATCCTATTCATCTCAGTAGTCATTTCCAACATCATTCTTTGCAACTCATTGATAGCTTGTTGCATAGACTCCAGTGTGGGTTCTTGATTTCTTGTTGTATTTCTTGTTTCCGCCATTACACCAGTAACATTACCACTCATCAACAACGGAATAATGTGTACTGATTTTGTTCTGGGTTACTCAACCCAAATGCTTCTGACCAACTTGTTCAAGATTAGAGAATTTAACCACTAATGGGCCGATCTTGTGGCCGTACAAATGATTGACACTAACCAAAGGTAAACAGAACATTGAACTTAGTGGTTGTAACACCCCCTAAATTCGATTAACGACAGCGGAAGACTTAACGGGGTATTACGTAGTGGATCTTTATCATAATCATACGAAACGTTTTGAAAACACATATTTATCATTCATTTAAAATATTCTGAGTACAGAAATCGTTTTAAGAAAACCAGTCATATCTTCATAGACATGTTTTATTTAGGAGAATGATAAAGAAAACGTTTATTTAAAAACCCATGCCCGAGTTGATGCCCTTCTCCGTGCCTTGAACTTCCATGCCTTAATTACCTGAGATAACATGCTAAAAGTCAACAAAAGTTGAGTGATGTCCATAGGTTTAAGTTTAAAGGTTGAACACAAGTAGAGGTGTTAATTGTATTGATAACCAATTAACAAGTTTAAAATCAAGTTTGTTATTTCATTAAGCTCATGACACGTAACGATTAGACAGGCATCAATGTGTGATGTAAACTAATATAAAGGGGTGCCCTCAGGATAGGTCTTTGCTAGTAACCTATGAGTTGTTAAATACTGTGCACCTAGTCACTCATCCTAGCTAAACTAAACGGGGATTGTCAGTCCCAAATAGATCTATTCCCAAATATTCACGTTCACTCACAAGTGATTAAGGTTCATGATCGAGGGGCTTTTGGCAATAGCTACTTAAGCAATAAAAACATCAGGCATAGCATACTAAAAAGCTTGTGTTCGAGTTTGTAGCATGTATCTCCCCACAAAAGAGTTTAAAAGTTTAAAGAGTGGGCTATGAACTCACCTGGGTTGCTCAGTAGTACTAGTATCGTAATTCAAACGATAGGTGGAAACGGCTTCAGCACACAACCTAAGTAAAATATGGCAAGTTTTCAGAGTTTGATAGTCTAAGTCCAGTTTATCGCGAAAGTTGTTTATTATAGTGTATTGTTTGTTTAGTTGACTTGTAGCAATTAAACGTGCGTGTTTAAATGCCTGAAGTTCAAGAACAAAGTTATATTTCAGAATATAACTCGTGAGTATTGATGCATGGGATTGCGCCTAAGCAAAAGGTTTTACCTCTCGAGGGATCTCGAGAAGCTTGTAATCCCCACCAGGTAGTGTACCTGACCGATGTAGTATAGTGTAGTGGTAAGTACGGGGGATAGATCGTTCTCCACAGGGAATAGTGTTCGCTAGGATTAAAACTTAATTAAACTAGGTCTAAAGGTGAGGGATGGTTATTTTTGTATTTTTATAGTTTTTTTAGGAAGCAAGTAAAAATCTCGGTTTTGAAGGAGTGGGCAGAATTAGTTGCTAATCAACTAACCCAATTAACTACAAATGCAATAAAAATAAAATAACAAGAAAGTAAATGTGGAGAAAAACAATAATGAGAGAAACGTGTTTACTTAGATTTCACTACTCCCTAGCTATCTTTCACTAGTTGATTAGTTTGTTACAATTGCATGGATGACGGGTTATATTCCTTAATACCATTCGTAGGGCCGTGAATGATCTTCCCTAACTCTATAAGCTTCTACCTCTTCCTATGTCGAGCCGACAACTAGCTCCTAACATGGCCTCCTTAGTAGTTACTTATGCATTAAATACATCTAATTAATCATAGTACACATCCGATTCATGTTTCTTAAAACGTTTAAGCGTGTTACCAATTGGAAGTCAGCCAGTTTTCTTAAGCCTAACATCGACATCATTCATCCATAATCAATTAATAACAAACAACCAACCAATAATCAATATCTAGGTTTCATTACATCTAAGAAAACATAAAGAAAACCTAGCCTAACATGTTAAAGTAAAGACAAGCATAAGATATAATCAAACAACACATAGACATATTGAATGATTATTGGAAGACTTATCTTTATTAAAACATGGATGATAGAAGGGTGAAAAACCCTGTAAAATTCATCCTTGGGTTTTTTCAAAACCTAGCTTTAAAGTTCTCCCAAAATTCTCCTCTCTAACAAATGAAAATTAGAAAACTATAGATAGATTTTTGAGTCTAACGGCGTCACGTTATGATTCTGACGCCGTCACCTCGCCGCCAATATTCTTCTCGTATTGCCTAGATCCAGATCTGACGCCGTCCCTTGTTATACTCCTCTTGGCCGTCTCTTGTAATTTGTACGTGACGGCCTTGGTGACGCCGTCTCGTGTTATTTCCCAAAAACATTCTGGCGTGTCTCGTTATACTTTTTATCCACCTTTTTGCCGTAACGTGACGCCGTCACATGCAATACGTGACGCCGTCAGGTACTATTTCCAGCTTGATATGGAGACTTTGCCGTTTTCTTCACTTTTCGCTCAAAAAACGTCCAATATGCTTCCTTTTCCAGATTTCTTCTCCAAGTACCTAAATTGACAAAAGGAACGATTTAGGGCAATAATTGATCAAATAATCTCGACTTAGGGCTTAAATGACCCCCTAAAAGCGGTACACTTTTTGCCTTATCAAATACCCTTACATTTGAGATTTGCTTTTCCTCAAGCAAATGCGCTTTTATTCTAATCAAAATACAAGCTAGGGGTCATTTAACAATAATATAAAAGTAATTACAACAAATAATCGTTCCACTTCAACCAAAACAAGCACGGAAATTATACACTAGCACCTCACAAATAGTGTTTAGATACTCACATCTCTCGGGTGTAATAAAAGTATATATAACATTATGTAAATGGAAAATATCTCTCACTACCTGTCATAGCAAATAGATTACCATAGGCTTGGGAAAGGATCAAACCTCCACCACTTGGCGTAATCACCTAGGATAAACTATCAAAGAGGTCTTTTTAAAGGGTTATCACGTGAGGTGTAGGGATATGATAAACACGGTTTTGTTGGATAAATGCAATCTTTACTGGTGGCGAGTTAATTATCTTGGTCAATTACATGTACAATGTGGCGTTGCTAAGCTAAGACTCGACTCGACTTAAGCTAATGAAAACTAATAAAAACATAAAATAAAACTAGAAGGAAACGGGATGGTAGTCCGTATGTTTTTTTCTTTTCTTTTTCTATTTTTTTTCTTTTCCATGATTTTTTTCGATTTTTTTTCATACACTTTTACCCTACCATCTAACATAATACATCATAGGGGATTTGCATTCCCCTTACACTTGAATTTTTACATACTTTACAATCAACTATCTAATGACTCGAATCAAGATAATCAAAACACTTGGAGTACTTTTTAAGATTAACGTACATATGGGGGTAATAATTGACGTCTTCCTCAATACTCCATAACATTAGTACTTTACCCATGAGTCCCAATCATCCCAAAACAATATGTACAAGATATGACTCGACTTAGCAACCATGTAATCAATTAGACAATTAACTAAGGGTTTAAACATATAACAATAATGCACTAAAGATGAGTGCATACACGTTTAAACATATAATAATAATGCACTAAAGATGAGTGCATACACGGAAGGCTAAGGCGATTTGGGTGTACATTTGGGGTGGATTGTAAACAAATTCTTCTTTTAAGTAAAATCCTTAAAGTTAGAAACAAAAAAGATAAGCTCGAATGGGTGTACTAGGGGTATCGTGTACTAAAAATGAGTACATCGCACGGGTGTGGGAAAAATTAATTGACTTTATTAGTCAAGTAATTATGACTTTATTGGTCAAGTAATAATGATACGGGTTTAACACAAGGGTGATCCTAATGCCTTTTATCATGTAGTAAATCCTAACTACATGAATGTAGTCTCACTAGCGGTCTCGGGATGCATCACTAACGCAAGTTCTAGAATCTAAATACTACCGGTACACTCATAAGCACCAACAATGAATACTTTTTCCTAAAGATCTAAAGGCGAACCTCACATATTTAGGGTGGAAAATTTTTGAGTGGTACGGTTTTTGTGCTAGTCATACAACTCCTATCGATGAGACGCTTATTAAGGCTAAAGCTTCACTCCTAAATGTTGTAAAAAAATTAAATTTGGCACTAAAATTGCCCTAACAAGTATTTCTCTTAGTTTTATTACACACCTACTATCAAACAAACAAACTCAAGTGCAATTGCATTCTCTAAGGTATCATCATTTACCCTCCCCTTACACTTAAGCTGAACATTGTCCTCAATGTTCAATAAAAAGGATGTAAAAGTAATGAAGGTAAAAGAATGAAACCAATACTCCCCTGATTCATTTGGTGTGGATAATATGGTAACATTGTTAGATCCTCCTCCAAGAAAATGAACGTTGAAAGCTTCCCTCCAGAAATATAAACCATCATCTTGTCCAATATAACCTGTTAAACCTGAAAAAACAATCATGGCAAACCTCGCGTAAAATCGGCGGCAATCTATATATACTAAAATCCTAGAAAGCAAATAAAGATATAATGCTTGTGGAATGAATTTTTACAGATTTCCTGGAGTTTATAAAACTAAAGAATTAACAAAAACTTTACGACTCCAGCAGAAAAACAAAACTCGCAAAATTTTTTAGAATTTTACACTTGACGCCGTCAGAGTGTTCTGACAGAAATCTTATGTAAAATTTCCAAAAAATTTCTGAAAAAACTCATGCCTTAATTCCTGGAAATCCTGCAAAACATCATTATGACTCGATACAAGCATTTGACTCACACAAATACTAATATGCATATTCATTTAATATTATTGTGGTTCATGTTCAATCTCGTTCTTAAAAACAAATTTAGATTTCCCTTACACTTATCTTTTGCAAAATACCTTTATATGAAGTTAAGACGAAGTTAAACAACAAAATAAAGCATTTTCACAATTAACTTTGAAACATAATCCACGAACAATAAAATAAAACATACATACGGAAACAAATATAATCAAACAAACAAACAAACAAACAAATAAAACTTGGGTTGCCTCCCAAGAAGCGCTTTTCTTTATTTACGAGTCTTGTAGCTAGACTCAAGGTCATGGGCTATTACGTGACCTCGTCGTCAGTTACATTGTCTAGGTCATCCTCAATCTTAGTTTTATTTTCCAGACCTAGTTGCAAGCATTCTTTGTAGAAACCAAATATCCTACTCATAACATAGTCTACTCCCCTACATTTATCCTCGTCGTTCCTATAGTAGACCGCTTGCTTGTGCTCCTTCTAGATGTTTGATAAAACCCGGAATTGCTCAATCTTATAGGGCATTTGGTAGGCTATCTCATCGTTCTTATCCTTGAACTTAACTATCCATAGAGATGGGTCATAATTCATCCTAGAGGTCTCAACAAACGGCTTTCCAAACACTACTTGACTTAGGCAACCATCTATTACCGGACGAATATCTTCTACAATCAAAAATTCGATAACGTATGTGAAATTTCCTATAAAAACGTGCAATCCTTTTACTCTTCCCACAAAGTTACTCATCCAACCCGTATTGGGAATTAGCCTAGGTCCAAGTTGCTTCTTCATTACCCAATTGTAATGGATCCTAGTCATAATGTTTATGGGAGATTTAAGATCTATGTAGTCTTTCCACACATGCACATGCCCAATGTTGCATGGTATGTTGATATTAGAGGGATCACCCGCTTTGATGATTGCGAACCAAGGACGTATGGTGTCTCAGGATCATTGAATAAATCCTTATGGTATTCCCGTTCTTTCTTGGTAGGTAACCTATCAAAGTAGTCTTCTAGATTTTCTACTTCCTCTACATTCTCTTCCTTTTTATCCTCAACTTCCTTAACCTCATCCTTATGTTCAATTTCTATTCCAACTTCATCCTTATCACTTCCTTCCCTATTCTTATCGATTGGCTTAATAGTGACTACGTTTACACTTGACAAAGTGGACATGTTTGGATGATGAGGGGTCTTTAATTTGGGTTCCGCTACTAGTGTCCTTCCTTGGTGTAGTTAACACTTGGTTGTTGAGGGCTTTCAACAAGTTGTCTATTTTATTGGTCATCTCCGTTTGTTGTTGATTGAATTCGGATTCAAACTTAGCCATACGAGCTTCTTGAGATGCCATAAACTTGGATATCAACCCTTCAAGATTATTGGTACTACCATAGTTGTTGGAAGGATTGTTGTTGAAAGTACGGTTAGGGGGTGGACCGTTTAATTGGTAACGATTAGGTGGATTGGAAAAATTGTTTTGGGGCATGTTTTGGTTTTGTTTCCACCTAAGGTTCGGGTGATTTCTCCAAGAGGGATTGTACGAATCACCATAAGGGTTTGGCTCGGTGATGAGGCAAAAAATGATCCGTTTTTAGGGGGTCATTTAAGCCGGAATTGGAATTTATTTGATCAAATATTGCCCTAAATCGTTCCTTTTGTGAATTTAGGTACTTTGGGAGTGAATTCTGGAAAAGGAAGCATTTTGGACGTTTTTGGAGCATAAAAGTGAAGAAAACGGCAAAGTCTTAATTTTCCTTGCTGGGAACAGTACCTGATGGCGTCAAGAAGGTTTTGATGACGGCGTCAAGAGCAATTTTGGTGACGGCCCAGAGAAAACGTGACGGCGTCAGATCAAGGCCATCAAGAGTAAAAGTGGTGACGGCCCAGAACAGAAATACACATGACGGCGTCAGATCTGGATCTAGGCAGTCCGAGAATTTTATTGGCGGCGAGATGACGGCGTCAGAACTTTCCTCTTGACGCCATCACCTCCTGAAATCTATATATACTTTTCTAATTTTCATTCATTAAGAGTGTAACTTGGGAGGAGAATTTTAGGGTCGAACTTAATAAACCCTAACACGACTTTTACAATATTTTCAAGGGTTTTCACCCCTTGAAACCCTTCATGTTCAATTGAGATAAGTATCCTTTCAATTCATTCAATATGTCTATGTGTTGTTTGAATATATCTTACGCTTGTCTTAATTTTAACATGCAAGGCTAGATCTCTTGTGTGTTTGCTTAGATGTAATGAAACCTAGATGTTGATT
>CM060707.1:131179748-131273006 GCA_030686995.1 Artemisia argyi
TCACCGGAGCCAATGTGACCCCCTTGCGATCCGACACCATCCGGTTGGTGCAAAGCGGATGTGCATTCCATGGACTTCGTTCCGAAGATCCAAACCAACATCTTAAGGACTTCCTCAAAATCGTAGATTCCATAGACCTAGATGTTGCAACTAGAGAGACTACCCGATTACGCCTATTCCAATTCTCTCTACGGGATCAAGCTAGTCAATGGCTTGAGCGTTTACCCGCGGGATCCATCACCACATGGGATGATCTCACCACTCGTTTCCTTGCTCAATTTTTCCCACCGGGGAGAACTACTAAGCTTAGAAATGACATCTTGATATTCCAACAACGTCAAAATGAATCTCTTTATGAAGCATGGACTCGTTTCAAGGACTTACTCCAAAAAGTCCCACATCATGGCATAGATCTTTGGCTCCAAGTCCAAATTTTTTATGACCATATCGATCTCTCCACGAGGCGAGCCATTGACCAATCGGCCGGTGGTAAGCTACGTGATCTAAGTGCGGAACAATCATGGGAACTCATATAAGATCTTGCTCTCTATGACAACGAAAGTTGGAATGATCCCCGTGATTTGAACAAAACGGTCAAGGCAATATCTTTGCCTTCGAACAATTCTAGCACTCCCGACCGTAGGATCATGGAACTTGAGGACCAAGTCAAGTTTCTCATGAAATCTTACGAAGCTCCTAAGCCTTCAAGCCAAGTGAACAAAATCACTTCTTCATGCGAATTATGTAGTGGTCCCCATGACACTCGTGATTGTGTGGAACTCCCCGGAACAGCTTTTGCGGACTACGCATCCACGCGTACCGACGAAGCGGGAGATAAGTGGTACACTTTCAAGCCCGAGCCAAACACTTACGGTGATTCATACAACCCCTCTTGGAAAAATCACCCAAACCTTAGGTGGAAACAAAATCAACCCAATTCTTCCAATTCGCCTAATCGTTACCAACCAAACGGTCCACCCTCCAACCGTACTTTCAACAACAATCCTTCTAACAACTATGGTAGTACCAACAATCTTGAAGGATTGATGTCAAAGTTTATGGCATCTCAAGAAGCTCGCATAGCTAGGTTTGAAACCGAATTCAACCAACAACAAACGGAGATGACCAACAAGATTGACAACTTGTTGAAAGCCCTCAACAACCAAGCGTTAATCACACCTAGGAAGGACACTAGGGACACCAATAATGGAATCCAAATTAAGGATCCCTCATCATCCAAACATGTCCACTTTGTCAATGTTGTCACCATTAAGCCGATAGATAAGGAGATAGAAGAGAGTGACAAGGATGAAGTTAGAGTAGAAGCCGAGACTAAGGATGAGAGTAGGGAAGTTGAGGTTAACAAGGAAGAGGAATTAGAGGAGGTAGAGCATATAGAAAAATACTTTGATAAATTGCCCACCGAGGAAGAACGAGAATACCATAAGGATTTATTCGATAGTCCCGAGAGACCATATATCTTTGGCACACCCCTTATCAAAATGGAAGACCCCTCTAACATTAACATACCATGCAATATCGGGCACATGCATATATGGAAAGCTTACATCGACCCTAGATCCCCCGTGAACATCATGACTAGGACTTATTACAATTGGGTGATGAAGAAGCAACTTAATTTTAGGATGATGCCTAATAAGAATCTGATAAGTAATTTTGCAGGAAGAGTGAAGGGATTGCATGTGATTATAGGGAATCTCACCTATGAGATCGATTTTATGATAGTGGAAGACACTCGTCCGGTGATAGATGCTTGCCTAAGCCAAATAATATTTGGAAAACCATTTGTTGAAGCCACTAGGATGAGTTATGATCCGACTTTAGGGATAGTTAGATTCAAGGAAGAGAATGATGAGGTTGCCTATCAAATGCCCTACAAGATTGAGCAATACCGCCTTCTCTCTAATTTCGAAAAAGAACACAAGCAAGCAGCTTATTATAGGAATGAGGAGGATAGACGTAGAGGAGTAGAGTATGTAAAGAATAGGATGCTTGGTTTCTACAAAGAATGCTTACAACTAGGTCCGGAATACAAAACTGGTTTAGAAGACGACCTAGAGAGTGGAACCAACGATGAGGTCACGTAGTAACCCATGACCTTGAGTCTAGCTACAAGACTCGTAAATAAAGAAAAGCGCTTCTTGGGAGGCAACCCATGTTTTGTGTGATTTTATTTTTGTTTGTTTGTTATTTGCTTCCGTATGCATGCTTTGTTTTTATTGTTGGTAGATCATGTTTCTCAATTAAAATGTGGAAATACTTTACTTTGTTGTTTTGGTCTAGTCTTAACTCCACCTAAAAGTATTTTTGCAAAAGATAAGTGTAAGGGGAAACCCCAAATATGTTTTTAAGAAACAAACCGATCATGATTCTCCACAATATTAAATGAACATGTATATTCGTATTTGTTAGAGTCAAATGCTTGTATTGAGTCATAATGAAGTTTTGCAGGATTATCCAGGAAGTAGGGCCAAGTTTTTCCAGAAATTTTCCGGAAACTTAACATAAGAATTTCTGCAGGTCAATCCTGACGGCGTCAAGAATTAATTCTTGACGGCGTCACGTGTAAAAATCTGGAAATTTTACCGGTTTTGTTTTTCTAACGGAGTCTTATGGTTTTTGTGAATTATTAAGTTTTATAATCTCCAGGAGATCTGCAAACTTCATTCCACAAGCATTATATCTTATCTTGTTTTCTAAGATTTAGTAACTTATATAGGATGCCGCCGATTTTACGCGAGGTTGTCTTGTTTGTTTTCTCAGATTTACAGGTTATGTATGACAAGAAGATGATTTATATTCTGGAAGGGAAGCTTTGATTGTTCATTTTCTTGGAGGAAGATTTAACCTGGCCACCTTATTATCCATACCGAGCGAATCAGGGGAGTATTTGATTTCATTCTTTTTACATATTTCACTTTTACATTCTTTACTTGAACATTGGGGACAATGTTCATCCTAAGTGTAAGGGGAGGGTAAAAAGATGATACCTTACATATGCACTTTCGCTTGAGTTTGTTTTGTTTGATGGTAGATGTGTAATAAAACTATGAGAAATACTTGTTAGTGCAATTTTAGCGCCAAATTTAAAATTTTTTACAACATTTAGGAGTGAGACTTTAGCCATAGCAAGCGTCTCATGGATAGGAGATTGTATGACTAGCACATAACCGTATATTCAGAAAAATTTTCCACCCAAATATGTGAAGTTCGCCTTTAGATTTGATAGGAAAAGCATTTACTATTAGTGCTTATGAGTGTACCGGTAGCATTTAGATTCTAGAACTTGCGTTAGTGATGCATCCCGAGACCGCTAGTGAGACTACATTCGTGTGGTAGGATTTACTACATGATAAGAGGCATTAGGATCACCCTTGTGTTAAACCCGTATCATAATTACTTGACCATTTAAGTCATATTACTTGGCTAATTAAGTCAACTAATTTTTCCCAAACCCTTAGCGTTGTACTCATTTTTAGTACACGAAACCCCTAGTACACCCCTCCGAGCCTATCTTTTCGTTTCTAACTTTAAGCATTTTACTTAAAGGAAGAATTTGTTACACCCCACTTAAATGTACACCCAAATCGCCTTAGCCTTCCGTGTATGCGCTCATTTTTAGTGCATTATTGTTATTTGTTAAACCCTAAGTTAACTTTCTAATTGATTACATGGTTGCTAAGTCGAGTCATATCCTTGTACATATTGTTTTGGCACGATTGGGACTCATGGGTAAGTACTTATTTTATGGAGTAATGGGGAAGAACATCATTTATTACCCCCATATGTACGTTAATCTTAAAAGTGCTCCAAGTGTTTTGATTTTCTTAATTCGAGTAATTAGTTTAGTTTATTGTAAAGTATGTAAAGATTCAAGTGTAAGGGGAATTCCCATTCCCTATGATGTATTATTTTGGATGGTAGGGTAAGAGTGTATGCAAAAAAAAAAAAAAAAAAAAAAAAAAAAAAAAAATCAAGAAAAGAAAAGAAAAAAATAGAAAAAGAAAAAGAGAAAAACATACGGACTACCATCCCTTTTCATTCTATGTTCATTTTATGTTTTTGTTATTTTTCATTTATTAGCTTAAGTCGAGTCTAGTCTTGGCTTAGCAACGCCACATTGTACATGTAATTAACCAAGATTGTTAACTCGCCACCAGTAAAAACTTCCTTTATCCAACAAAACCGTGTATTTCATATCCCTACACCTAACATTACAACCCTTTAAAAGACATCTTTGATAGTTTATCCTAGGTGCTTACACCATGTGGTGGAGGTTTGATCATTTCCCAAGCCTATGGTAATCTATTTTGCTATGACAGGTAGTGAGAGATATCTTCCGTTTTCATATTGTAATTTATACTTTATTACACCCGAGAGATGTGAGTATCTAAACACTATTTGTGAGGTGCTAGTGTATGACCTCCGTGCTTGTCTATTGGTCTTTAGTGGAACGATTATTTGTTGTAATTACTTTTATGTTAGTGTTAAATGACCCCTAACTTGTATTTTGACTAGAATAAAAGCGCATTTGCTTGAGGACAAGCAAATCTCAAGTGTAAGGGTATATGATGAGGCGAAAAATGAACCACTTTTAGGGGGTCATTTAAGCCCGAAATTGAATATATTTGATCAAATATTGCCCTAAATCGTTCCTTTTGTGATTTTAGGTACTTTGGGAGAGAAATCTGGAAAAGGAAGCAATTCGGACGTTTTTGGAGCATAAAAGTGAAGAAAACGCCAAACTCTTAATTTTTCTTGCTGGGAACAGTAGGTGACGACGTCAAGAAGGAATTTCTGACGGCGTCAAGAGTAATTTCCATGACGATCCAGAACTGATTTGAAGGCGTCACAAAGTAGGGCGTCAAAAGTAAAATTCATGACGGCCTGGAAAACGCTAACACATGACGGCGTCAAAAGTAGATCAAGGCAGTCCGAGAATTATTTTGGCGGCGAGGTGACGGCGTCACAAGATTTGTCTTGACGCCGTCAGACCCTATTTCCTATATATAGTTTTCTAATTTTCACATTAAAAAAAAGAGAAGTTTTGGAGAAACCCTAAGTACGAACTTGGTGCGAATTTTACAGGTTTTTCAAGGGTTCTAAGCCCTTGATACCTTTCATGTGTAATTGAGATAAGTATTCTTTTAATTCAATCAATATGTCTATGTGTTGGTTGTCTATATCTTGTTCTTGTCTTAATTCCATCATGCTAGGCTAGATCTATCTTGTGTTTGCTTGGATCTAATGAAACCTAGATGTTAATTATGTGTTGATTACTTGTTTATAGTTTGTTTTGGATGAATGAATTTAATGTTAGGCTTAAGAAAACTGGCAGATCTCCAAATGGTAACATGCTTGAACGTCTTAGGAAACATGAACCGATGTGCACTAGGTCTTTATTGGTTGTATTTAATGCATGAGCCACTGTTTATAATCCCTATGGTTGTGCTGGGCATGGCATAGGAGGAGATAAGAGCTCATAGGATTGGGGAGTTAAGTGCGCCACCCCATGAATGTTATTAAGGAATACAATCCGTCATCCATGTAACTATAACAAGTAATTAACGTGTAAAAGATGTCTAGGGAGTAGTGAAATCTAAGTAAACACATTTTCTCCACTTATTGCTCACAACCTTAGTATAATTTAGCTTATTTTCATTTCTTGTATTTTATTTTGATTGCATCTTTAGTATTGGGTTAGTTGACTAGCAACTAATTCCGCCCAAATCCTTCAAACCCGAGATTTTTACTTGCTTTCTAAAAAATATAAAAATACAAAAATAATCATCCCTCATCTTTAGAACTAGTATTTAGGTTTTCTAATCCTAGCGACACTATTCCTAGCTGAACGATCAATCCCCCGGTACTTGTCACTATACTATACTACAACGATCAGGTACACTGCCTGGTGGGGGTTGTAAGCTTCTCAAGATCCCTTGAGAGGTAAAGCCTGGTGCGATTCCCACGTATCAGTACATAAGCTTTATTAGGAGAAATTAGTAATCCCAAACACCCCCTTATCACTTTTAGCTAAAATTTTGGACATAAACATAAATGGAGAAAATATAAGTAATAAAAAACGTCCCCTTATAAGTTCAAAAAAAAAAAAAAGTCCCCTTATATCAGTCAGCTATATATAGTACAAAGGCATAAAAGTAGTAATAATAATAATAATAATAATAATAATAATAATAATAATAATAATAATAATAATAATAATACTACGAAATACCCACTTTATTACTTGGAGTTACCTCAACCAAAAAATAAATATACACCCCTAAGTGATTCCCCACCATAGTTATACTCCTCCCGACCTTGGTTGTTAGTCCAGTGTTCTGAAAGGCTCAAGGCCCACTAAGGCGCAAAGGGGGGCAAAGAGCCTCGAGTCGAGGCGCATTTCAAGGCGCGGGATTCATGAATGCGAGGCGCACTAAAAACATTAAGTTTTTTTATAACATATATGACAATTTATGTAGCTTAAATAACATAAAATAACATTTAAATACTTATTGCATGACACATATTGCCATTATAAATATTAAAATGGATTAGTTGTCACTTCTAAAAGGGAAGTGATTTGCACACTCCCAAAAATGATTGGCACACTCAAATTCTGAGTGTGTTGACATTTATACCCTTACATTGTTTGGACTTATTCTTATCCTGTAAGGGTATAAATGTCAACACACTCACATTTTGAGTGTGCCAATCATTTATAGGAGTGAGCAAATCACCTCCCCTTCTAAAATGGATCAACTCTTTGGCTCGATGACCTATATAAAGATTAAAATCCATATTAGACTAAATATGCTTGTGTCCTACACTTGTAGCTTACGTCTAACAAAGCTCACAATTTTACCCAAAATATCAAGCAAGCAACATATTAATATTCAAGGTACAATGCCATATTTTCATGATAATATGTCGTAAAGAAAATACTTAATGAAACAAAGTAACTTCTTAAACAAAATTTCAATCAATAAACATAAAATTAATTCAAATTTACAGATCATACAAATACTCACCTTATGACTTAAAAGGCCCATGTATCTTATCTTAATATTAAAAAAAAAAAAAAAAAAAAAAAAAACCCTGTTACATCTCCTAGGCGCAAAAAGCCTCAAGGCACGCGCTTTTTGTGGGATTCATGCATGTCGTGAGCCTCGATCTGAAAAAAGCCCAAAGGCTAGAGCCTTGCTCCGAGGCGCGCCTAGGCGCGATTTTGACAACTATGGTTGTTACCCCTCAGCCTTTGATCCTGGAACTAGCCAGATTGTACATGGTGATTTAGATGGTGATGGTGACGGTACCGGTGATTTAGATGGTGATTTTGATGATGCTTATGACGAGCAGGGATATAGTATATGATTCTATTTGTTTTGACATCCTTTTGTTAATTGCATTCTCGTATTAGTATTTAGGTTAATTGTATCGTTATATTTGAATACTATGACTTTGTTTAGTTGTTTTGGAATGAATAAGTGAACGGATGAATTTTGTATCAGGTTTGTTTTTGGTATATTTTTTCGAGAAAAAATTCCAAAAAAAAATATATGCAATAGTAGCTACTGCATTTTTTTGTTGTGCAAACACATCGTCGTCGCTAAAGGTGGCATAAAAGTGTCCACACTTATTTGTAAAAGCCACATTTCGACGACACGTGTTGTCGCTAAGGCAGTTCCCTCAAAAAAGTGTCCACACTTGTTTGTAAAAGCCACATTTAGGGACGACATGTGTCGTCGCTAAGGCGGTTCCCTAAAAAATAGTTACTCCCTTCGTCTCAAAATAATTGTCCCCCGACAAAAAATACACAGTTTAAAAAAATCATAATTAATACTGCTTTCTCTCTCTCTCTCTTACTTTTTTACCAAATGACAGGTTTGCCCTTAACTAATTAATTAACACTTTTTTAAATATTGTAATATCAATTTCAACAAAGGGTAATATAGTAAACTTGATTAAACCCCCTTATCTATTTTTGATAAGAGACAATTAAATTGGGACATCCAAAAATAGTAACATGGATAATAAAAATGGGACGGAGGGAGTATTATTTTAATTATTTATTTTTATATATTTATATAATTAAATAATTATTTAGATAAATGTTTTTTTATAAAAAATTGATAAATACATCTAGTGACGACGCATGTCATCACTAAAGACTTTTGGACCCCACTTGGTCAAGTTTTTGTGTTGAATTTTTTTGGGCCCCAATGGTCGTCGCTAAAAGCGTTTATTGGTTGTCGCAAAAACCCTTAGCGGCAAATCTATGGCGACGCGCCAACATGTCGTTGCTAAAGCCTTTAGCGACGACATGACTATACTTTTAACGATCCGTCGCCACTAAAAGTTGAAATCGTTGTAGTGATATATGCCACAAATCAACGATCAAGGTCGAGTTAAACTCTTTAGTTTGTAACTTTAAAATTCAAGTTGGATCATACACTCTGGTCTCTATAACAAACAAGTTAAACAAACTTTCACATAAATCATGGTATTAACGGAAGATGCCTTAACAAAGTCTTCACCTACGAACACGTTAATTATATATAAGAGTCATTATAGCAAAACTATAATTGAAAATAATTGCCTAATTGGTAATCCAAAAGTCAAAACTTAATATATGATTGAAAATGATTTATAAAAAATATAAATCAAGAAGTCAAAACTTTCTATGATCATTTAGGGAATCATATGTTAATCATTTGTTGACAGCGGAATCACATGCTAAGTTACTAGTACGGAGTACTATACATATAGTTGCCATCAACTTTAGAGTTTTGTCTCACTGTCTCTTTTATTACAACTTCGCATTACAATTCTTGGGTTGACATGTTTAAACAAGGTACAAAGACAAACAAGAAGGTCAGTAATGGATCATTCCGATCGCTTTTCATGCATGCAGACAGTACAGACAAGTTTCTGATGGCTGTTGGGCTTTTGGGTGCCGTTGGCGATGGAGTTGGGATGCCAATAATGTTGCATTTCACCAACATCATCATGAACACCATTGGAGAATCATCTTCGTTATCCAAGGATGTCTACACTGGCACAATTAATAAGGTTTCAATTAAACTATGCATTGTTATATTATTACCAACTATACTATGGTTGACAAGATGGAAAACTTGTTGCCGCTAATTATTGTATAACCCAAGCTTATATATACTGATTATGCTTTACGAATCTAATGGTGTTTAAAATTCTTATGTACAGAACGCCTTAATTCTTTGTTACTTGTCTATTGCGAGATGGTTTGCATGCTTTCTTGGTAGGTTTTAATTAGTCCATTTTATTTTTTATTTTAGGTGTGTTAGAAAGCATAACATCTAAAGAGTTTTGTCACAGAGGGGTATTGCTGGTCGAGAACAGCAGAGAGGCAAGCATCAAGGTTAAGATTAAGATATTTAAAAGCAGTTTTAAGGCAAGACGTGGCGTATTTTGACTTAAATGTTACAAGCACATCCAAGATCATTACAAGTGTTTCCAGTGATAGCCTCATCATACAAGATTTCATCAGTGAAAAGGTACGTATGCGAACTTTCTATGTTGATTTAGTATCCCGAACACATGGGTTTAGCTTAAATTGTAATTTATTATCGTAAATGCAGATGCCAGTGTTTGTGATGAATATTGTAGATTTTGCTGGCGGGTATGTTGTAGCATTTATATTACTATGGAGGCTAGCAATTGTTGCAATTCCATTTATTATGGTTCTAGTTATACCTGGTCTGATTTATGGAAGGGTTCTGATGAGTTTATCAAGAAGGATAAGGGAGGAATATAATAAGGCTGGTACAGTGGCAGAGCAGGCCATTTCTTCTGTGAGGGTTGTATATTCTTTTGTGGGTGAACACAAGACCATTAGTGAATACTCTGCTGCTCTAGAAGGCACTTTGAAGTTAGGTCTAAAGCAAGGGTTGGCTAAAGGACTTGCGATTGGGAGCAACGGTGTTGTATTTAGTGTATGGTCTTTCTTGTGTTGGTATGGCAGTAAATTAGTTATTCACCATGAAGCTAAGGGAGGTACCGTGTTTTCTGTTGGCATTGCGATCACCTTTGGCGGACTGTAAGTTTCTTTTATTCTTCTTGTATATATTTTAAATTAATTTAAGTTAATATGAATGCTACCCAAGTATCATATGTTTTATTTAATTTCTTATTTACCTTTACACTGCTTTTGCATAGCTTGTTGTCCTTATAACAAAGTGCTCTAAACATATCTTAACAATTCCTAATGACAGATCGTTGGGTTCTGCATTGTCGAACCTGAAGTACTTTTCCGATGCTATGGCTGCCAGCAAACGTATAAGGGAGGTTATCAAAAGAATTCCTGACATTGATTCAGACAACATGGAAGGGGAGATATTACAAAAAATCTCTGGGGATGTTGAATTCAAGAACATTAAGTTTGCATACCCATCAAGGCCAGAATCAGTAATACTTAAAGACTTTAACGTAAAAGTTCCAGCTGGGAGGACAGTTGCACTGGTTGGTGGGAGTGGGTCCGGTAAGTCAACCATAATAGCATTGTTGCAAAGATTTTATGATCCTCAAGGAGGAGAGATTAGAGTGGATGGGGTGAGGATTGATAAGCTTCAACTAAAATGGTTAAGATCACAGATGGGTTTAGTGAGTCAAGAACCCGCTCTGTTCGCAACCACCATAAAAGAAAACATACTTTTCGGAAAGGAGGATGCAACCATGAAAGAAGTGATTGAAGCTGCAAAAGCTTCAAATGCTCACAGCTTCGTCGTACAGTTACCACAAGCCTATGACACTCAGGTTCTTTCTAATTCCTTTATTCTTTGTCTGTAATAATAACAAAGGCATAGTTTCAAGTTTCAAGTTTCAACTGTATCAAATGTGTCCATTAAATAAAAAATTTCAGCTTAAACCTTAACAAATCTGTGTCAGTTCTTTTAGCGTGAAAAGATTAGAAACTCAAAAGTACCTGCTTGTAAACTGAAAATAGATGATACCAAGAAGATTCAGCATTAACATATGCGATCACGCCTGCTCATATTTTTGGTCATTGATAGCTCTCGATCAAAGCTTAAATAAAAAAGATAGATGTCACAAACTTTACTGATATTTATCTCTACCATTTACTTTCAACACTAAAATAAATAAATACTACGTAACTAACAACATGGAGTAGTGGCCAATAACTTCCCATGATGTGTAGTTGACAAAGATAAATGGAACATGTGTTTGGAACATGTTGTTCTGAATATCTCTTGGCTTATCTGTCAAGGTTTATTGTATCTTATATACAGTTTTGAATCATAGATTACTGTTTACTAGCATAGTATTACCCAATTTATTGTTGGCAATCAAATTAATCATCTACTATAAGTATATATTTGTCTTAAAAAAACTATAAGTGTAAATATATTTTTATCATATCATATTTAGAGGCCGTGCAGAGATGATCTCTTAATTTGCTATTAATATGAAAATACTCCGTTAACTATAAGTATCGATAGAGAAGTGAGTTGCAAAATTTGGTTCATTTGGTAGAGGCATTAGTAAAATAACTAACGATAACTAATTATTTTTGTAACATTCTTTAATTCAAATCGAATCTAAACAAACAAACCTGTTTGACTTTTCTCTGTATGGATAGGTTGGTGAAGGAGGAGTTCAAATGTCAGGTGGGCAAAAGCAAAGAATTGCAATTGCCCGTGCGATAATCAAATCGCCTCGTATTCTTCTCTTGGATGAGGCAACAAGTGCACTCGACACAGAATCAGAGCGATTAGTACAGAAAGCTCTTGATCGTGCAACTGCTGGTCGAACCACCATTGTCATAGCTCATCGTCTTTCCACAATAAGAAATGCAGACGTGATAGTGGTAGTCCAGAATGGAAAAGTGGTCGAGTCAGGTCCCCATGATGACCTCATTCAAGTTGAAAATGGATTCTACACATCACTCGTTCGCCTCCAAGAAGCCAAGAAAAACGATGAAGCCAAAAATGTTCCCTACCTACCAGGACCTACATTTGTCTCGTCGTCTTTTGGTGTCCGCAACCATAGCAACAGTCAGAATTCGATGGTGATTGGCTCGAGCTCTGCAAACTTAATTAACAGCAGTAAAGGCGGCAAATTTTCCTCACACCCGGAAAAAAAAATTCTAGTGCCGTCGTTCAAAAGGATTTTAGCAATGAATGGTCCTGAATGGAAGCAAGCGTTGTTTGGGAGCATGGCTGCAGTTTTATCTGGAGCAGTTCAGCCACTCTTTTCTTTCTTAATGGGGTCAATCATAGCAGTGTATTTCTTGGAGGATAAAGACGAGTTAAAGCACAACACGATGATTTATGCATTGTGTTTTACTGGTTTAGGAGTTTTCTCGATGGTAATCAACATCATTCAGCATTACAACTTTTCAGTCATGGGTGAGCACTTAACAAAGAGGGTCAGAGAAAAGATGTTGTCAAAGATCCTCACCTTCGAAATTGGTTGGTTCGACCAGGATGAAAATTCAAGTGGAGCTATCTGTTCCAGGCTCGCAACTGATGCAAATGTGGTATGGTTTCCCTTTATTCATTTGTTATGCAAAAATGCCAAAATAACATTACATGCTAGATGTGTGACATTAATAAAAGGTTTTCCACGCTTAAAATGCTTTTTCGTATATATATTGCTTAGTTGCATAACGTCATTCATTTATTCTTGGATCATAGGTTCAGTAGAAGATATATCTTTATCTGTGACTAGAATTTAGTGACTATCCACAATTCATCAAGAAAAGGACCATTTCGTGACTAGATAAGAAGTCTTCACAAAGCTTTGTCATTAAGTTTTCACTGGCAGTACTTATGCCACCAGACATTTTTGATTTAGAATAGTCATGAAGGTTAGTGATGACTATAAATTTTTCCACCCATATAAATAATATATGGAGTAACCGTTAGTTACGAAAATGTAATCTGATATGATAAATGTTGTGACCAAAAGTGACCAACTAGATTTTGGATACTAATCAGTCACAGTCACCAGCTTTACACTAAGTTCGCTGCTGTTAGTTCTATTCTTGTAGTGACTTGTCGTTTTTAATTTGGTACCTTAAAGGCTTAGAGTAACTGACTAAATAGTATGTCAACAATGTTTTGATAGGTACGTTCGTTGGTGGGAGATCGCAGTTCACTTGTGATTCAAACAATTTCAGCTGTAACTGTTGCCTGCACAATGGGGTTAGTTATCGCATGGAAATTGGCATTGGTTGTGATGGTGGTTCAACCAGCTATTATAATATGCTTCTATTGTAAAACTGTTCTATTAAAGAACATGTCACGAAAAGCCATGAAATCACAAGTTGAAAGTAGCAAGCTTGCAGCAGAAGCTGTTTCGAATCTGCGTACAATTACTGCGTTTTCATCTCAAATAAGAATCCTAAAAATGCTTGGAGAGACCCAAAAAGAGCCAATGCGTGAAAGCATTCGACAAGCATGGTATGCTGGATTCGGGCTCGGGTTTTCTCAATGCCTAACGGGTTGTGTTTGGGCTTTAAGCTACTGGTATGGTGCGAAATTGATTAGCGAAGGCCAACTTGATGCAAAAGCGTTTTACCGTACGTATTTGATCTTAATAAGCACAGGAAGAGTCATTGCGGAAGCTGGAACCATGACGAATGATCTGTCCAAAGGGTTTGATGCAGTGAAGTCTGTGTTTGCCATATTGGACCGTTACACCTCTATAGAGCCTGAAGAATCTGATGGTATCAAACCCGACATCATTACAGGCCATGTGGCGATATGTGATGTTCACTTCGCGTACCCTGCTCGGCCTGACATAAAGATTTTCAAAGGGTTCTCCATCAATATTGTAGCAGGGAAATCAACAGCGTTGGTTGGTCAAAGTGGGTCCGGTAAATCAACGATAATTGGGTTAATTGAGCGTTTTTATGACCCGGTGAAAGATGTTGTTGAAGTGGATGGGAGAGATATAAGGTCGTATCATTTAAGAACTCTAAGAAAACATATTGCACTAGTAAGCCAAGAACCAGCTTTATTCGCGGGTACTATACGTGAAAATATCATATATGGGGTTTCCAAACAAGTTAGTGAATCAGAGATCATAGAGGCCGCAAAGGCCGCCAATGCTCATGATTTCATAGCGGTTTTGAAAGATGGGTATGATACTTGGGCTGGTAATCGAGGGGCACAACTCTCTGGCGGACAAAAACAACGCATCGCTATAGCCCGTGCTATACTGAAAAACCCCACGATTTTGTTACTAGACGAAGCCACTAGTGCACTAGATAGTCAATCAGAGAAATTAGTGCAAGATGCGCTGGACCAAATGATGGTGGGGCGCACAAGCGTGGTGGTGGCCCACCGGTTGAGTACCATACAAAGTTGTGACACAATTGCGGTCTTGGAGAAGGGAAAGGTGGTCGAGAAAGGGAACCATGGTTCATTGCTAGCAAAAGGGCCAACTGGAGCTTACTATGCCTTGGTTAGTCTTCAAAAAGACCAAAAGCCTAGTAGCATTAATCATACAACGGACTAATGTATGGTGAATAATAACGTTGCGTTATAACTGGTAGATCGCAAGTGATAAAGTTAACAAATCACTACTTACTTTTATTTATATTTGAGACAACCTACCTGGACTTACGAAAAAAATGTAGAAACAAAAGCAACACCTACATAAAAAAGCTCGTGTATATCAACATCGAGGTAAATAATAGTGATGATGTCCTGATGTAGCAAATTCTTTCTGATAAACAATGTTTTCATTGTACCTTCTTCAGCTAATTAATTACTCTTGTAGTTATGATTATCCAGCACAAACCACAACCAATATTGTTAAGTTGAAGGCAAAATGAATTAAAATCATTGAACTTGACTCGATTGAAGTAAATCAAAAATCATACATTTTACCAACATATACTGCCAATAAATTGACAGCTTTAACCAAGCACGGGGAGTTTGCAATATCCAAAATGAAGGGTTCAGTATGAGTATTGATTTTAGTATTATAAGCTGCGCCGGCCTAAAACATACAAGTAAATCATGTGATTCCGCTTGTTTGCTACAGATTTTGTCCGTACAAAAACCGATATATATGATACATTTGAATGTTTAAATGTATAATACAGGCTGTATCAAATGAATACATGTATAGCCATCCATGTTGAAGATCATATCAGATATAAGCGCTTTTATATAATATTAGACTGAATCTTATGAAGATGGTAATAATAAATAGAGTAAACTGCTAAGTCCGTTAACTTTGCTCATTAACGGAGGTGGATTAGAGTAGTTAACTTTGCATACATTTGGATTTGGTTAACACGCTTTAGTATAATATGTGAGCTTGTTTGTTTCCACATTGCTCATTAACAGTGGTGGATTAAAGTAGTTAACTTTGCATACATTTGGATTTGGTTAACACGCTTTAGTATAATATGTGAGCTTGTACAACAGAACAAACCTGAGATACAGAGATAACAAAATGGAAGAATGGTGGATCACCATAACCTGCTAAACATCATCCATGCTCGTAGTAGTTTGAGTGAAATAGTACTAATTAAACTGATATAGTAGAAATGATGTCTATGTCATTATGAACAAATGGGATTTCTAGTGAAACAAAGTATATACTTTATGGAAAAATGAATTATTAACACAATTAAACCAACTACTCGTGTCTCAACCGAGAGTTGAACCCACTCGTTGCTGACATATGCTATTAATTTTTCGACTGACAAAGTGTAAAATACATCGGGTCACTTATTGGTAACATTAGTCTGATCAATCTGATTATGTTTAGTTTAACAGAGTTGACCCCACAGGATGTAAAATGTCAAGTATCTGTATAAGTTGGGTATAAAAATTGAGTTTCACTTATTTATAATGATAAGCTAGACCAAAAACCAACCCACTTTGATTTACAAGGTTTCTTACTGTGCCCACAATTGTTTGTGTTTATTCCTTAAAACTTTTGTTCGTGTAAGGCCTCATAATCTTCATAACAGGGAGATAACAGCAACAAATAGATTATTCCGATCGAATAGTTTTTCACTATAACTCTGACCTGTTTGATAGTGTCCTCGCATGATGAATGATTACCCTAAAGGTCATAGTAGGGAACTGTTTACATAATTGTTTACTAGCATATGTTACGATGCATGCTTCTGTTTCTCACTTTCTTGATTTATGTTTTAATGGATCCAAGTTCATTGACTTGATGCACATATGTGAATTGTTGCTATAATGAACCACTATAACTTCTTTGTGCAACATGGCCATAATGGTACCACAGATAACCATTAGATACATTCCCAATGGTTATCGGTACATAGAGTTGAAATATGCAAGAAAATTGTCGCTGAATCTATATGTTAGTCGCTATTATAAACCAATAACCTCAGCAGCATGAGATTTTGGAGGTATGTATTGATTTTGTTTCTAATAATTTTTTGTTGTAATCCATACAAGATTTGTTTTTTTTGGAAGTCATGGTTTCTGACTTTTTGGCGTTTACTTCAATATTTTATTGCAAAGTTAAAGAAAAGTACATATTGATTTTGTTTTACTTCAATTCTTGTGATCCTCTAAGCTGATTGTATAGTCAGTAGAATTAGGCTTTTGAAGATTAACCAAGGAGTAGTAAGCTCCAGTCGGCCCTTTCGCTAGCAATGAACTATGCTTACCTTTCTCAATCACCTCCATTTTTCCAAAACAGCAATCGTGTCACAATTTTGTATGGTACTCAATCGGTGGGCTACTGCTGCACTAGTTCGACCCACCATTCACTCGAGTGCATCTTGCACTACTTTCTCCGACTATCTAGTGCATTAGTTGCTTCATGCAACAAGAAAATTGTAGGGTTTTCTCAATAATGCATGAGCTATAGCAATGCGTTGTTTTTGTCCCCTAGAGAGTTGTACCACTCGATCACGACACCATATATCATACCCATCTTTCAAAACCGATATACAATCATGAGCATTAGAAGCTTTTGCAGCCTCAATAATTTCCAATTCACCAACTTCCTGTTAAAATATCTAAGGTTGTTTGTTTTAAAATAATATTTAGAAGATATTTTGTTATCTTAGTCATAAAGGATACTTCACTATTAAGTATCCTTATCTCTTAAGATATTAGATATTTTGTACACTTAAAATATCTACCTAGTCTTAGCTATTAAGAAGCTTACCTACTAAGAATACTTAGAGGCAAAAGAAGCTTATGTACTAAGTTTTGTAAGCCTATAAATAGGAGTGTAATACAAAGCTGGAATATATAACTCCAGCATTCAATTCCCATTTTCAATTTACTCTCTATCATTATATCAACAAGTCTGCTACTTAATTCATATCTAAGTGCAGAATTTATCAATCATTTACAGTGGTATCAGAGCTTCTATTCTTAAGGGGCTGTGCTATTACTTGAGTAAAATAGCTTTGAGATTCCACAAAAAATTCAGCCTAGACATGGCATCTAGTGCATCTACTGCTCTTGCAATTCCAATATTTTCTGGAGTGCATTATCACATTTGGGCAGTAAAAATGAAGACATATTTGAAATCTCAAGGTTTATGGAAGGTTGTAGAGACTGATGAAAGTCCTCCAACACTCGGAGATAACGCAACAGTTGCTCAGTTAAGAACTTTCGAGACTTAGTCGTTAAAGAAGGACAAGGCACTAACCTGTTTGCATTCAGGTATCGCCGATCAAATTTTCACCTCCATAATGGACTTGGAGACACCAAAAGCTGTGTGGGATAAACTCCAAGAAACCTTTGAAGGTATTGATAGAGTAAAAGCTGTCAGATTATTAACTCTCAAAAGAGAGTTTGAATTATTAAGAATGAAAGACGACGAGCTGGTGAAAGATTACTCATCAAGGATGATGGACGTGGTTAATCAAATGAGACTTCATGGAGAAGTTGTGAAAGACCAGAAAGTAGTGGAGAAGATGATGATTAGCGTTCCTTCAAAGTTTGAAGCAAAAATTTCTGCCATAGAAGAGTCATGTGACCTAAATACGCTTACTGTTTCTGAACTAACTAGTAAACTCCAAGCACAAGAGCAAAGAGTTTCTGTTAGATCAGAGGAGAAAGCTGAAGGTACTTTTAGAGTATTTTCTAAAAGTAACAAGGCAGGAAATTCCAAACAGAACATTTCCAAAAGAGGAAGTTTCAGCAAAGGAAACAACAGAGGTTCTACCTCCCAAAACTCTTCTCCAGCACTAAAGAAAGGTATTTTTCCTCCATGTAATATTTGTCAAAATATGAACCATCAAGAAGCTGATTGTTGGTTCAAAGATAAACCAAACTTCAAGTGCAACTTTTGCAATAAGTTTGGACATGTCGAGAAGTATTGTAGAACAAAGAAAACTCAAAGCAGCACACAAAGAAATCACCAAGCAAATGTTTCCGAAGAAGATCAGGTTGATGATGAACACTTGTTCATGGCGTCGCATCTTGATAAACATCCGGGCAGCCTTACTTGGCTTATGGATAGTGGATGCACAAGTCATATGACTACAGAAAGGTCTTTCTTTATTAGTCTCGACACCACAGACAACCCAAGAGTGAAGCTGGGAGATGGATATTATGCTCGAGCAAAAGGAAGAGGTACTATAGCTATCAACACAAAGAAAGGTACCAAATACATTTCTAGAGTCTTATATGTGCCTGAACTTGATCAAAATATGTTAAGTGTGCCACAAATGATAAAGAATGGCTATGGTGTTAATTTTAAGAAGGACTCGCGATGCGTTATCACTAATTCTAGTGATACTGAAATAGCTAGCCTTGATATGGTAAATAATAGCTATTATTTGAAGTTTGATGTAGCAAATACTAGTGCTTTTAGTGTTACTGAAGATGATAGTATGAAATGGCACAAAAGATTTGGCCACTTCAATTACAGAACACTTAAGCATATGTATACTACTCAATTGGTGAAAGATATGCCTCCCATCAGCGAAGTTGATTCTAAGTGTGAAGGTTGTGAACTGGGGAAAAGTCGCAGGTTGCCCTTCTCAAGAGCTGGTGTGACGAGAGCCACCCACAAGTTAGAAATTGTTCATTCTGATATTTGTGGTTCTATGTCTACACCATCTTGGAGCGGTAATAAATATTTTGTTCTTTTCATTGACGATTATACCAGAATGTGCTGGGTTTATTTTCTTAACAGCAAAGCTTCGGTATTTTCAATCTTTAAAAGTTTCAAGAAACTTGTTGAAGTACAAAGCGGCAGTACTTTGCGTATTCTCAGAACCGATAATGGTGGAGAATACACATCAAATGAGTTTGAAGAATTCCTTCGACAACAAGGAGTAATTCACCAGGTTACAGTTCCATACTCGCCACAACAAAATGGTGTTTCTGAAAGAAAGAACAGAACGGTTATGGAGATGGCGAGATCAATGTTGTTTGAGAAGAAACTACCAAAGACATTTTGGGCCGAGGCGGTAGCTACATCTGTATATTTGCTGAACAGATTAGCAACAAAAGCCGTGAGTGGTAAGACTCCAATTGAAGCTTGGTCGGGAATCAAACCATCGATTCAACACTTAAAAATCTTCGGTTCTATCGTTTATTATCACATTCCAGACATCAAAAGATCAAAGCTTGATGCAAAAGCCAGAAAAGGGATCTTTGTCGGGTATGCAACAGAGTCAAAAGGATACCGAATTTATGATCTCACTGATAGTAAAATTGCAATCAGTAGAGATGTGACTTTTGATGAAGGAGCCTACTGGGACTAGAATGCGGAAGTTAAAAGGCATGTAGATATGTTTTCAGAAGAAACACGTCATGATGAAGTTGATATTCCCGAATTTGACATTGAAGATACAACTGACACTGATGTGTTAAGAACAAGACCGCTTGTTGATGTTTACGAGTCGTGTAATTCTGTTACTGAACCTGAAAGCTATTTGGATGCCTCCAAACATTCTCAATGGATTGAAGCAATGAAAGCTGAACTTGAAATGATCATGAAAAACAAGACATGGAAGCTTGTTGACTTGCCAGAAGGGAAAAATGCAATAGGTGTGAAGTGGGTCTACAAAACAAAATTTCAGCCTGACGGATCAATTTACAAGCATAAAGCAAGATTGGTCGTGAAAGGTTATTCACAGGTTGCTGGTGTAGATTTCGGAGACACTTTTGCTCCCGTTGCTCGTCATGATACAATCAAGTTATTATTAGCTATGGCTGCTCAACGAAATTGGAAGATTCACCATCTTGATGTCAAATCTGCATTTCTCAATGGTGAACTTGAGGAGGAGATTTATGTAAGACAACCTGAAGGTTTTGAAGTAGTCGGTCAAGAAGAAAAAGTTTATCGACTCTACAAGGCACTTTATGGTCTTAAGCAAGCACCAAGGGTGTGGTATGCAAAGATCGATGCTCATTTTCTGAATCATAACTTCAGGAGGAGCTCAAGTGAGTCAACTCTTTATGTCAATCAATTTAATTCTCAAGAGAGGCTGATTATCTCTCTTTATGTTAACGACTTGTGATTGGAAGCAACGATGATCTTGTTGCACAATTTAAGAAACAAATGGAATCTGAATTTGATATGTCAGATTTGGGACTAGTATCCTATTTTCTGGGCATGGAAATCACACAAAGAGTTGACGGTGTTCATATTTCTCAAAGAAAGTATGCTAGTGATATGCTGAAGAAATTCAAGATGTTCTTATGCAAACCAGTTGCTTCGCCACTAGTATACAAGTGCAAGTTGTCAAAAGATGATGGAAAGAAGCTTCTAAATCCAACTCGATATAGAAGCATTGTTGGGAGCCTACTTTACTTAACAATCTCAAGACCAGATTTAGCCTTTGCAGCCAGTTTTCTATCAAGGTTTATGACTGAACCATCTAGTTCTCATTTGGGAGCTGCAAAGAGAGTCTTAAGATATGTGAAAGGTTCTCTAAAACTTGGAATTATGTTCAAAAGAAACAGAGATGTGATACTTGAAGGATATGCTGATAGTGATTGGGCCGGAAGCATTGATGACTCAAAAAGTACTTCTGGTTATATTTTTACTCTTGGTTAGGGTGTATTTTGTTGGAACTCCAAAAAGCAAGGCGTCGTCGCACAATCTTCTGCAGAAGCAGAATATATAGCTGTTGCAAGTGCTGTAAATCATGCTATTTGGATTAGAATATTGTTGTCCGATTTGGAGCTAACACAAGAAGGTCCAACTGTGATCTACTGTGATAACAAGTCTGCTATTGCTATAGCAGAAAATCCCGTTCAACATGGAAGAACAAATCATATAAATGTCAAGTATCATGCCATTCGAGAAGCTGAGAAGAATGGAGAAGTTAAGCTGAAGTATTGCACATCTGAAACTCAACTAGCAGATATGCTTACCAAGTCAATTACCGGAAAGAAGCTAAATTACTTCAAAGCTCAGCTTATGACATCAAACAACAATCTTAAGGAGGAGTGTTAAAATATCTAAGATTGTTTGTTTTAAAATAATATTTAGAAGATATTTTGTTATCTTAGTCATAAAGGATACTTCACTATTAAGTATCCTTATCTCTTAAGATATTAGATATTTTGTACACTTAAAATATCTACCTAGTCTTAGCTATTAAGAAGCTTACCTACTAAGAATACTTAGAGGCAAAGGAAGCTTATGTACTAAGTTTTGTAAGCCTATAAATAGGAGTGTAATACAAAGCTGGAATATATAACTCCAGCCTTCAATTTCCATTTTCAATTTACTCTCTATCATTATATCAGCAAGTCTGCTACTTAATTCATATCTAAGTGCAGAATTTATCAATCATTTACACTTCCACTAAAGCCCCGTATTAATGCTTTGACGTATAGTACCAGAGAACAACATTGGCTCTTGGCACACGAGTGCAATAGATTTCCTCAGTGTTCTTAAATGGTATGACCTAATATCCCATCCATTGATTTTAACAACACCTTTAATCGGGTCATAAAAGCACTCGATTAATCGAATAATGGTCGATTTCCCTGTACCACTTTGTTTAACCAATGCAGTTGATTTGCCAACTTCAGTATTGATGGAGAACCCGTTGAAGATCCTAATGTATGGCCTAGCAGGGTATGCAAATTCAACTTCGAGTATCTCCACATGGCCTGTAATGATATCGGGCTTCTTACCACCAGACCTCGGGATCTATCAAGGTGTGACGTTCCAATACTGCAAACATTGACTAAACTGCATTGGATCCTTTGGATAGATATTTTGACATAGTTCCAGCTTCCCCAATAACCCTACCAGTATTTACATGCTTTTTCCCCAATATGACCCATCACTAATCAATTTTCCACCATACAATTAGTCTAAAGCCCAAGTCACTACCCCAATTTATGGTTCTTGCGACTGGTGGCCTATAGCGATGACTGATGTCATCACTATAGGTCCCCTAAACGACAAAAAATCCACATTCTTAGTCCCGTCTTTGACCAAAACTTTTAGCGACTACGTTATAACCTCTAGCAACGTCAATTTAGTCACTACAAGTTAGCTAGATGACAAAATGAGTGCATCTTGCATATTTGACTTTGTCTATTATCTATAGCTACTACATGTGGTGGCTATAGGTATTGCAACAGTCAAATTTATTTTCCGGTGGAGCGAAAAAACCCGCCAAACCTATAGCGACGACATGCTATAAGTCGTCGCTATAGGTTTGATTTATTAAATTTTATTTTTTAAATAATTTTAAATTAATTATAAATGATTTAAGTTAAGTATTTGATAAAGAATTGAATGGCAATGGATTTCACTTTCGGTTCGGAAGAAGACATTGGTTTTCAGTAACGCATACATGAAACTTCCAAGCCTTTGAGATCTTAGCAATCTTAACACTCTCAACTTAAGTACTTCACGATGCTTATTTATCTTAACACTCTTGATGAGGCGAAAAATGATCCGTTTTTAGGGGGTCATTTAAGCCCGAATTCGAATTTATTTGATCAAATAATGCCCTAAATCGTTCCTTTTGTGATTTTAGGTACTTTGGGAGAGAAATCTGGAAAAGGAAGCAATTCGGACGTTTTTGGAGCATAAAAGTGAAGAAAACGCCAAAGTCTTAATTTTCCATGCTGGGAACAGTAGGTGACGGCGTCAAGAGTAACTACCTGACGGCGTCAAGAGCAAAATTCCATGATGATCCAGTACAGATTTGAAGGCGTCACGAAGTAGGGCGTCAAGAGTAAAAGTCATGACGGCCTGGAAATGATTAATACTTGACGGCGTCAAATGTAGATCAAGGCAGTCCGAGAATAGTTTTGGCGGCGAGGTGACGGCGTCACAAGGATGGTCTTGACGCCGTCAGACCCCTTTTCCTATATATAGTTTTCTAATTTTCACATTAAAAAAAAGAGAAGTTTTGGAGAAACCCTAGTACGAACTTGGTGCGAATTTTATAGGTTTTTCAAGGGTTCCAAGCCCTTGATACCTTGCATATGTAATTAAGATAAGTGTTCTTTTAATTCAATCAATATGTCTATGTGTTGGTTGTCTATATCTTGTTCTTGTCTTAATTCCATCATGCTGGGCTAGATCTATCTTGTGTTTGCTTGGATCTAATGAAACCTAGATGTTAATTATGTGTTGATTACTTGTTTATACTTGTCTTGGATGAATGATTTATATGTTAGGCTTAAGAAAACTGACAGATCTCCAATTGGTAACATGCTTGAACGTCTTAAGAAACATGAACCGACGCGCACTAGGTCTTTATTGGTTGTATTTAATGCATGAGCCACTGTTTACAATCCCTATAGTTGTGCTGGGCATGGTGTAGGAGGAGATAAGAGCTCATAGAATTGGGGAGTTAAGTGTGCCACCCCATGAATGGTATTAAGGAATACGATCCGTCATCCATGCAATTATAACAAGTAATTAACGTGTAAAAGATGTCTAGGGAGTAGTGAAATCTAAGTAAACACATTTTCTCCACTTATTGCTCACAACTTTAGTATAATTTAGTTTATTTTCATTTCTAGTATTTTATTTTGATTGCATCCTTAGTATTGGGTTAGTTGATTAGCAACTAATTCCGCCCAAATCCTTCAAACCCGAGATTTTTAATTGCTTTCTAAAAAATATAAAATACAAAAAAGAATCTTCCCTCACCTTTAGAACTAGTATTTAGGCTTTCTAATCCTAGCGACACTATTCCTAAGCTGAACGATCAATCCCCCGGTACTTGTCACTATACTATACTACAACGATCAGGTACACTGGCTGGTGGGGGTTGTAAGCTTCTCAAGATCCCTTGAGAGGTAAAGCCTGGTGCGATTCCCACGTATCAAGTTTTTGGCGCCGCAGCCCGGGGAATAGTTATTGTCTAGGTTAGAATCTCTTTTTATTAGGTCTACTTGCTAGATTCCGTTCTAGTAAGATTTTATTTTTATTTTTAGGTTTTCTTTAATCTATCATTTTCTTTGTGCCTTTGTTAGTAAATTAAATTCATTGACTATTCCGTTCACCATTATGGAGAACGCTAATCCACCAAGTCCGACACTAGAGTTTTACCAGAAAAAATATAATTACACCAGTTTGGATATACCAAGATGGACGAATGAAATGAGGAGGACATGATCTTATATTGATTTTATTGAGTACCTTGAGAAAAGAGGCCAAGGGCATAAGACTTTTAAAGGATTCACCTTAGGAGCTCCATCAACCCCTCAAAATGCCTCATTTAGTGAAACCTATGCACCATATGAGCCATCACCTAGGATAGTTTCGTATGAGCCACCTAGCTGCATGTCATGGTTAGGCCCTACCATAATACAGGATGAACACATAGGTGACCTTGATGTGATGGAGAATGTATCCGAACATGATCACATTGATAAAAAAGACCTAGGTTTTATGATCGATGATGATGAATCTCAAGAAACACATGATGAATCTTTTGGGCAATTTGTATATAGCAGTCAGAATACTGAGGATGATCCTTATGATTCAGATATAGAAGTTGAGATGCCTAGAGAAGCACGTGAGATACTTGGAAAAATGTTAGGGTTAGATTATAATAAAACACATGTTGAGGATATAGGTGATCTTGACACTAGGAATGATGAAGTAGAAAATCTAAGCCCACCAAGTACCCCACAAGTCCTACCATCATTTGAGGCACACACACTGCCCGTGACTTACCCGGGAGAAGTAGAAGAGACTATAGGAGCCCCAATAGAGGTAGAGCCCTTCGACCAAACACAACTAGATGAAATAGGTTTGAATACTTGTAATCACAACCTTTCACTTAGTTCTAGGGAAGTTCCTAGTTTTGATGAACCGGAGCCTCAACCAAAACCGTTACCTAATCTTCCATCCTTGGATGAAAATTTAGGAATTGAAATAGGTTCCTATCCACCCATCAAACCATATAGTCCGGGTAGTCCTAGGATAAAGGTAGTGGACTCTAAGCCTTGTAGAGAGGAAGCCCATATAGGAGTGGAAAATGACCTTACATGCTTACATCACCCATTTATGATTGATAACAAGAAACATTATGGGTTTAAACCAGGTTTATTAGGTCAAGATGGATCCCCAACTAGGAGCCTCTCGAAGTTGATAGAAAATGATCCCTTTCTAGGAGAAAATCTTAATCCACCCATTAACCCAATTGAATTAGGTAAGGTTATGACGATATGAGCACACATCTTTGAGCATATAATCAATCCACCACTTTTTCCTCACGTGGCATATTTCCACCCTAAGGGTGTATATCGCTACTTCCATCCGCAGTTAATCCTAAGTGTAGGGAAAACCACCCCTATTTCCGTTAAATAAGGGTAGAGTCTAGCTACAAGAATCGTAAATAAAGAAAAGCGCTTCTTGGGAGGCAACCCATGTTTTGTGTGATTTTTATTTTTTGTTTGTTTGTTATTTGCTTCCGTATGCATGCTTTATTTTTATTGTTGGTTGATCATGTTTCGCAATTAAAATGTGGAAATACTTTACTTTGTTGTTTTGGCCTAGTCTTAACTCCACCTAAAAGTATTTTTGCAAAAGATAAGTGTAAGGGGAAACCCCAAATATGTTTTTAAGAAACAAACCGATCATGATTCTCCACAATATTAAATGAACATGTATATTCGTATTTGTTAGAGTCAAATGCTTGTATTGAGTCATAATGAAGTTTTGCAGGATTTTCCAGGAAGTAGGACCAAGTTTTTCCAGAAATTTTCTGGAAACTTAACATAAGGATTTCTGCAGGTCACTTCTGACGGCGTCAAGAGTTTACTCTTGACGGCGTCAAGTGTAAAAATCTGGAAATTTTACCAGTTTGTTTTTCTAACGGAGTCTTATGGTTTTTGTGAATTATTAAATTTTATAATCTCCAGGAGATCTGCAAACTTCATTCCACAAGCATTATATCTTATCTTGTTTTCTAGGATTTAGTAACTTATATAGGATGCCGCCGATTTTACGCGAGGTTGTCTTGTCTATTTTTTCAGGATTTACAGGTTATGTATGACAAAAAGATGCTTTATATTCTGGAAGGGAAGCTTTGATTGTTCATTTTCTTGGAGGAAAATTTAACCTGGCCGCCTTATTATCCATACCGAGCGAATCAGGGGAGTATTTGATTTCATTCTCTTTACTTTTTCACTTTTACATTCTTTACTTGAACATTGGGGACAATGTTCATCTTAAGTGTAAGGGGAGGGTAAAAAGATGATACCTTACATATGCACTTTCGCTTGAGTTTGTTTTGTTTAATGGTAGATGTGTAATAAAACTATGAGAAATACTTGTTAGTGCAATTTTAGGGCCAAATTTAAATTTTTTTACAACATTTAGGAGTGAAACTTTAGCCATAGCAAGCGTCTCATGGATAGGAGATTGTATGACTAGCACATAACCGTATATTCAGAAAAATTTTCCACCCAAATATGTGAGGTTCGCCTTTAGATTTGATAGGAAAAGCATTTACTATTAGTGCTTATGAGTGTACCGGTAGCATTTAGATTCTAGAACTTGCGTTAGTGATGCATCCCAAGACCGCTAGCGAGACTACATTCGTGTAGTAGGATTTACTACATGATAAGAGGCATTAGGATCACCCTTGTGTTAAATCCGTATCATAATTACTTGACCATTTAAGTCATATTATTTGGCTAGTTAAGTCAACTAATTTTTCCCACACCCTTAGCGTTGTACTCATTTTTAGTACACGAAACCCCTAGTACAACCCTCCGAGCCTATCTTTTCGTTTCTAACTTTAAGCATTTAATTAAAGGAAGAATTTGTTACACCCCACTTAAATGTACAACCAAATCGCCTTAGCCTTCCGTGTATGCGCTCATTTTTAGTGCATTATTGTTATTTGTTAAACCCTAAGTTAACTTTCTAATTGATTACATGGTTGCTAAGTCGAGTCATATCCTTGTACATATTGTTTTGGGACGATTGGGACTCAT
Source organism: Artemisia argyi (assembly GCA_030686995.1). Taxonomy (NCBI): domain Eukaryota; kingdom Viridiplantae; phylum Streptophyta; class Magnoliopsida; order Asterales; family Asteraceae; genus Artemisia; species Artemisia argyi. Next base: position 131,207,183 of record CM060707.1, read on the forward strand.
GGGTAAGTACTTATTTTATGGAGTAATGGGGAAGAACACCATTTATTACCCCCATACGTACGTTAATCTTAAAAGTGCTCCAAGTGTTTTGATTTTCTTAATTCGAGTCATTAGATTAGTTTATTGTAAAGTATGTAAAGATTCAAGTGTAAGGGGAATGTTCATTCCCTATGATGTATTATTTCGGATGGTAGGGTAAGAGTGTATGCAAAAAAAAAAAAAAAAAAAAAAAAAAAAACAGAAAAAGAAAAAGAGAAAAAAACATACGGACTACCATCCCTTTTTCATTCTATGTTCATTTTATGTTTTTGTTATTTTTCATTTATTAGCTTAAGTCGAGTCTAGTCTTGGCTTAGCAACGCCACATTGTACATGTAATTAACTAAGATTGTTAACTCGCCACCAGAAAAACTTCCTTTATCCAACAAAACCGTGTATTTCATATCCCTACACCTAACGTTACAACCCTTTAAAAGACCTCTTTGATAGTTTATCCTAGGTGCTTACACCATGTGGTGGAGGTTTGATCCTTTCCCAAGCCTATGGTAATCTATTTTGCTATGACAGGTAGTGAGAGATATCTTCCGTTTCCATATTATAATGTACACTTTATTACACCCGAGAGATGTGAGTATCTAAACACTATTTGTGAGGTGCTTGTGTATGACCTCCGTGCTTGTCTATTGGTCTTTAGTGGAATGATTATTTGTTGTAATTACTTTTATATTAGTGTTAAATGACCCCTAACTTGTATTTTGAGTAGAATAAAAGCGCATTTGCTTGAGGACAAGCAAATCTCAACTGTAAGGGTATATGATGAGGCGAAAAATGATCCGTTTTTAGGGGGTCATTTAAGCCCGAATTCAAATTTATTTGATCAAATTGTCACACCCCCAAAATACCTGAATGGCAGCGGAATGGAATACCTGGGAGTGACTGTCATAGCACCATAGTTTACCGTTATATTGAACGACCTAAAGTGTTGTTTAGAAAATACAGCGTTTGATCATCAAATCATTCAGAGTTTACAAAGCTTAGGTCTCAAAAGAGTTTGCCAAAATAGTTAAAATAAGTTCAACAAGATCAAACGTTTCATAAGTGCAGAAAATATAGTGAGACGCGTCGACTCCGCGACTCCATGAAGGTCCAAATGTATGCAACATGAGCTACCTTAATAACCTGAGAAATACATTGCGAAAACGGTCAACATAAAGTTGGTGAATAATCATAGGTTTATAAGTTAAATCGTATGTACAATAACCACAAGTAACAGTAAAGTACTAAAATGTCAAAAGTGCTACATTGTCTCTTAAGCTCATGGCACCGAAGCTCGACGTACTAAAATTGGCCCCGAAGGAGTGTTTATCAGGCACTCTAAATATTCAGACATGAAATGCATTCGTTTTCCTTATGGAGCAACCCAAACATGAATGGAGGAGTCACCCTCGATAGATCTATCCACTCACTCTCGCTTGGCAATATAATTAACGGTCCATGATAATAAAGGGGACTTGAAGTGATAGTACTAACAACTTAAGCAATGTATGGAATTTAATACTTGGGCATGTACAAAAATAATTGTGCAATGTATTCTCCCCCGTGGGATTAAAATCAAATAAGTACTAAAAACGGGGCTATGAGAACTCACCTCGAAAGGATGGTACAACGATGGTACAATGATGTAAAAGTAGTCGGGACAATGAGGCGTGAATACTAGCCGCAACCTAAATGGATAATCGCGATCTAATTAAGATCAAGCCGTAATGAAATGAATGCACATGCACATGATACCCATACCACTCGTAATTTGGAAATACTAGTTATCGTCATAGTAAAATAGTTTCCATACTTAGGAAAATAAGTCCATATATAGAAGTATATAACTTGTCGTATTATCTCGTATGAAAATGTTAGCGTTAAATTCCTTGTATCGAAAACCTTAAGATAACGTCGTTAAGTCGTATAAATATTCTCTTGGGCCATACGTATTCATTTGTTAAGAATATACTCCTTCGTATCATTTCTAGAAAAAATATACCATTTAGTGCGTAAGTTATTATTTTTATTGGTGAGCATATATATATATATATAGTTTTGACGATGTTAAAACGCGTATAATTTGGTCGTTTTAAGTTCATTTTCCTCGTTCTTTATGTCCACGGATTCGTTTTAGTAAGTACTAATATATTTTTGATAACTCGGCTCCTCTAGGTTATGTTTAATGCTTCTATTTGTCCGTCGAAAATTTCCAAACAGCATGTAGTTTTTCAGGAAATAGTTTTCGCCAATTAATTTGCAAAAATCATAACTTCTTCGTTATAAGCTCGTTTTAATCCGTTCTTTCGCCTAAAGTTTCGTTTTTGAAAGTATTTTCTAAATATTTGGTCAAAAATTACCCATCATTAACTGATTTTCCCACGAAATAAAAATAGGGACAGTAGGTCAATATGTAGTTTCAAAAACCATTTCTAGGGTTCTAATCTAGTTCCATCTTCAATCAAACCACTTTCAATCACCACAAAACTAATCTAATACTACCATACACCTTCTTAGGGTGTCATGGGTTCCTAAACATCACAAACCAAGAAGATCAAACAAGGATCTAACTATAATCACTTACTAAGGTTTAAAAGTTAAAAGTTTATAAAATAAAGTGGTATAAGCTATTATATGCATGAGTTCTTGTAAGAAAAGTATATAACCATAGTAATAACTTGTAAAAATTATAAAAATGAGTTTTTTTTTAACTTACTTTGAAGGTTTAGGGAGTTTAGATGATGAAAAACCTACTAATCCTTGAGTTTCTATTTCAAAACTCCAACAAGGATGACTAAGTGGACAAGTTTATATCTTGATCTTGGAAAATTTGTTGTTCTTGCTTCTTGATCACCCTAGATCGATTCACACAAGAGAGAAAATGAGAGAAAAGAAAGTTTACTTGCACTTGGATGATAATTGTGATAAAATGGGATGAAATGGTGTAATTTATACTTAGAGACAAGAATTTGGTGAGCATTAAATTTGGTTGGTGAATTAGGCTCATGAGATGGCTTAGGAGGGGGGGGGGGGGGGGTTCACAAAGGAGGGAAAAGGGGGGGAATATTGGGTGATTTAATTAGAAAGTTAGTGGTAAGATTGTGTAGTATTAGTTGGTTTTAGGTTTTATCGGGTACCGGGTTTGCTAGAAATAAATTTTATTGAAGTTATTCGGGTCATAATAAAGTCGTAAAACTTGTAAAAATATGTTGGGTATAATTATTGAGTGTTTAAATAATTATAGTTTAACTTCTACGAAAACCATTGTCATTTTAGTAAACTTACGTTAATAATTAAAATGAATCTCCAAAATACCGGGTAAATCAATATTATAATTTTTATATTATAAAAATGAATATATAAAAATATATTGGGATCATAGTCGGGAGTGTCGGACGTGTTAGTCACATTATTGGTCGCGTGTTAACGTTTATATAGAAATAAATATACGTAAAAAGTCAATTATACCAAAAGTACTAATTTAAATATCCTACGAGTGGAATAGTATGCAAGTGCCATAATGATGATATGCAGACTATTTCTAGTCTGTATGAGATGTCCCAATGATAATGCATGAATTCGCTCCTGAACCAATACGGTTACGCGAATTTTGAATACCCGTAAACTAAGTTTACGATGAAATGAGTAATGCACGTGAATAGTGGTTTTCTCTCGGAAATGAATAGTGTCAAGTGAATAGTAAAATTTCTGAATGTTTCTCGGAATGTCAAATTGACCTCAAAAATGGTGAATAGTGATCGATGAATAGTAAATGATGAATAGTAACTTGTGAATAGTAAATTGTCGAGGTTTGGAAAATGACCGGAAATTACGAGTTGTGACAGTCTTCCCTTCTAACAGGAACTTCGTCCCGAAGTTCAGTTTTGGTTGGTCTCTGAAGTATGTTTGGTAAAAAGACGTGGATACTTGAGTTGCATTTGGTCTTCCCGTTCCCAAGTAAATTCGGGATCTCTTCAAGAATTCCAGCGAACTTTCACGATAGGAATTCGACTTTGCTTCAACCGTTCGACCTCACAGTCCATGCTTTCTACTGGTTCTCTTACCAAGTTTACGTTTGTCTTTGGGTTGGATTCCTTTCCAAATGGGATTATGAGTGACTAATCTGAAAGTCATTTCCTGGATTTGAATAGGTGAAACATAGTTGTGTAATCCGGTTGTTCTCTAACAAGGCTCAAGTTTGACGGCCACTAGGCCTTCTCTGTCTGAAATATTACGTGGTCCAGTGTATATCGGGTTTAACTTTCCTAGTTTTCTGAATGATATCATGCCTTTCCTAGGCAGAACTTTCAACATGATCCGGCTACCAATTTGAAGTTTTAATGGTTTACAACTTATAGAATTTGTAATTGATTCTTGACTTGTAGGAAATTTCTGGTTATTTCATGAATGCCTACTGGAATAGTGAGTTTGGCTTTTTCCGAGTTCGGTTTGTCAATAGATGATCAGTGCTTCTTCAGGTTTATAATGTAATATGAGTAATATATGTTGCTGAACTCCGTCAGAACTCAAATCTTATATGTCAGCTGGTCGATTCTAACATGAATCTGAAATGGTCCAATATACTAAAGGTTAAATCCCTCGTGTTACTAAAATCGTATCATGCCTCTCCAAGGCAAAGCTTCCAATTTAGTTCGTTCTTTCACGTGAATCTAGTTAATTTGCTGTTCAAGGATACCCAATCCGTATGATGTGCGTCATGTACCAACCTGACTTCTACCAGTTTCTCGTTGCTTGTAACTGGTTCTTGACTTGTGAAATTTCCTTTGTTGTTCCATGGTTTAGTTCTAGACCAGTAAATTTTAACTTTCCGATTTCGGTCTGTAAACGGGTAATTGGTACTTCGACCATAAAGTGCCTCAAATGGTGTAGTCTATATGCTCGCGCGATAACTATGGTTGTAATAGAATCCGATTTATGGTAAATGGTTAGTCCAACCATTTCTAGAGTCAATCACTCATACTCTGAGTATAACTTTCCTATGTTTGAATCGTTCTCTCGTGCTGACCATCGGTCTGAGGATGATAGGCGGTGTTTACATCTTAATGAGGTTCCGAAGGAAATCTTAGAATGATTGCTAGAAATCTGAGGTGATTCGATCACCTTTATCGGGAATAGTTGAAACGGTTACAATGAATCTGGTGATTAATTCTACAACGTTACGTCGTCCGAATTCGGCGTTATTCGAAGAAGATAAAATATGGGTAATAATTTTGATTCCTCGTGTTTTAGTCTAATCGATTGCTAAGACATGTGTCATTCTTTGCCTACTGTGCTTGGTCTTCATTACTGACGTTTGTAATCGTTCTATGGTGTTCCTCCTAATTTCCTTCATCACATATTCCAATATTCCTTATTGTCAAATCACAAGGCCCTAAATGCATAAGCGACGTAGCATGGTGATTGGTTCTCAAAATTTATTTCGCGATTTTTGAGTTTTTGGTCGAAATCCTTTTCTGAATAAACGAATTTAGAAAATGGAGCAAATGGTTTACTAAATAATATCTTTCTTGATGATTCAAAATTCAATAGTTAAGAAATGTGACGCGGTTTTCAAACATGTTGTGAATAGGACTGTTTACCAAAGTTTGATGTTTACATATTTCCCATTGTACAATGGTTTAGCTAAATATTGATTAAAGGACCGTATTTGTTCAAAATAGGAAATTCAAAAATTATTTTCTACAAGATATGTGATTTGTATAAACACAATTTTTAAATCGACTTTACTTAAAGTGAAAATACTAACAAGGATAAAACAGTAGGATAGGTAATGTTCGCATAATGCATAGATGTCTGATGTTCGGTTCTTGATATTGGATGGTGCCTATTGGTGGTTATCGGGCAGAACTACAAGCCTAGGTATTCAACCAACTTAAGTCTTGAGATGGTTTATCGTTGAAATTGCCATCATGCTGGCAATATGAGGGTTTCAATTGGTACTATGTCGATGAATTACCGTATTGTCTTCACATGTAGCTGGGGAGATATGTTTGGGCCTGATGCCTCTCTTGATGTATAGGTGAGGTTATTTAGAATTTCTTGAGAACACAATGCCTTAAGGGAATCTATATCGATACCCTTAACTCAAATCAATTTTCCTTGGGGAAACTTATTATAGGGAAGTTTGCGTTTCGATGAGGTCATGTTTAATCAAATCGCTCTACAGTATCGGTTAGGAGGCTTGGTTTATTCGCATGGTGTTGCTTAGCGTACCTTCACAATGTGTTCGATCCTGTAGCTCAGTCTAGTTAGTACCTTTGAATAAATAAATTGGACAACTAGGTCAGAGATGGTGAGTCGGATGGTCTCGTGGTATCTTAGGATTGTTGTTGAGTTATGAATTTTTCTTGTTATATACTTCTAGTCCTGGTTAGTAGTTCTGTAATCCTTTTATTGTTTTTCTGGTATCGAGGAATCCTACTTGTAATTGATATGGAAAGTCTCTCCTAGAGAAGTCAATGGAACAATCCAACTTAATGGCTAAGTGGGGGACAGGTGGGGTAAGTATCCAGGGAGAGTTTGTCAGAAAAAGATACTTATAAAAGAGTTTACTTGTTTAAAACGTTTTTAAACGAAGATTGTTATTAGAAATACTTTAAAAAGTAACTATTTACTTCATGGCATAATCCTTCCTGAAGTATACATAGGTGATCAGGCTATGTATAGTTGAAGACTAATGATGCGATGTTTGATTTAGTCAAAATAATATTACTTTTCTCAAAAGTTTTAGATGGTGTTCAACGCATTCTTATCAAAAATGGTATCCTGATATTTCCTTTCAAAGTAATATAAAAATTGTTTCGCGTAGTACTAGTAAATATTTGGCGTAATATCGGAAAAATCAGTTTATAGAGTGGTAACAAAATAGCATACTTTAGAAATTCTGTAAAACAATTTCCCCATAAGGTAGTAAAATAGTTTGAAACTAATTTCGTTGAATGGTTTATTGGATACATGGGTAAATCCTATGGAATGGTAATAATCTACTAATCCGTCAAATACGAAATCGGCTTAATCTCTAATAAGGCAATGACATAATGTTACGAAACGATTGAAAATTGAACGATTGGGATAGAAAGCGGAGTAAACGAAGGTTATGGTTATCATAGAGGTAACAAAAGATAGTCATTACATTGGATAGGAAAGTGCTTAATACAACTAGGTTACATCAACGTACTTATGGAAAGTACCAAAAGAAAGTACAACCCTAGAGGGCTCAAACTATGGTTTTACAACATGAAATGCCTCCTCCAGTTCCGGTCTCTCAACACCGGGCATTCACTCTTGAAGTGTCCCACTACTCCACATTCACGGCAGATTACCGTGAGTTCCTGATGCTTTGCGAGGGTGGGAGCCTTGCAATCCTTGGCTTTGTGTCCGACCTTTTGGTAGTTTCCACATTGAGAGGGGCAAGATCCTTTGTGATGAAACTGACACTTGTTGCACTCGGGTAATTTACCTACATATCCTTTCTTTTGGCTTGACCCAGCAGCAAAGGTCTCCACCACTTGTTGTATCTTAAATGGTCGTTGAGTAGCATTAGCATCCTGATTACCGACCCATTTTCTCTTGTTGTTATTATTTTCTCCTGATGTCTTGTCGCGAACTATGAGTTCCTTTGTTTCGATTGCCATCTGGATAGCTTCAGACATGGCATTGGGTTCACATGCGATGACCATCCTACGAATTTCAGGAGAAAGTCCTCCGATGTACCTTTCAAGTTTCTTGCTTTCCGGTTCATCCATTGCAGAGCCTAGTCGAGCAAAATCATAAAAATAAGCAGTATACTTGACAACATCATCTCCTTCCATGGTAAGGTTTAGTGTTTCTTGTTCAATTGCTTGTAATTCGCTTTTCACACAGAACTTCAAACTCATCATCCTTTTTAGTTTCTCCCAAGAGTGTGAATAAGCAGCATCAACTCCTACTACCTGGACATACTTAGTCCACCATTTATGGGCATGCTTCTGAAAAGTGCAAGTGGCGAACTTAACTTTGTCTTCCTTACGGCAGTCACCACTTTGAAAGATTGTTCCTAATTCTTCGAACCATTTGAGAAATTCCTTTGTGTCTATATTTCCGCTAAAGGAGGGGGGATTACAGCCCATAAATTCCACGTGAGTAAGTTCCTTGGTGAGGGCGATAGTTACGTTCCTGGCGATGGATTTTCCAACAGCAGCTTGCGTCATGCTCGGAGTGGTTTGCTTAAATCTATTTCCATAAAATCATAAGAATCCATGAGAATCTATAGGTAATAAAAATCATCATATTCATAACTCATGAATAACACATGAAATTTTTGGTCTACATGGACCGATATCAAAGATAGCACAACCATATCCATATGGTAGAGTCAACACTTGGTGATTCTGTTGAACAACAAACAAACTACCACAAGTTTCTTCGAACTATGCCACACCTCTCATGGCTAGGATAATGGTAAAAGCTAGTAAAGATATAAGTCTAGTCTAGAGACTTCCTGGCGTTGCGGAGGTTCCTGTTGAGTCCGCAATTCTTGGTATTATCCACAAGGCGTTATCTAATTCATGGCAAGTGAAAATGGAAAAGGAAACTGACAATGGTGGTATTCTAAAGGATGAGAATAACATTGATGACGATGAAATCCCAGTGATGAGTTAGGAGATAATGGTGATAATAGTGAATGGAATACTACCCTCTTTCGCGCTATCTCGCGACATCAAAGAGGTAAAGCTGAAGTATGCACTATGGGACGACCAATAGTGTAATAAGTAACCAACTGTGGTGGTAGTACGTAAGTAGCAAGCGTCCTACTAGTGAAGGAAAGAAAACATGCAATCTCCCTTGTAATAAGCATCCTAATAAGTCCATTAAAATTAAGTCTGAATACTCTACCAAACGGCATTCTATGTATAGGCTGAATGAGAACCTTGCTCTTATGACAATTCAATAGTGCTAATGGTGGTGCAAGTACAGCTGGTGGTATAATGGTAGTGGAAGATGACAAGGCATCTTAAATGTCAGAATCCGACGAAAGGATAACAGCGTTGGTATCTGAAGACATGTCACTTGTGAACCAGGTCAATATAATCATATATATATGAGTATGGGTATGAATAACTCGAACAGTGTGTGCGTAAAACAACATGAATAGTGAATATGCACCTATGATGAAATGATGAGATGCTATGATGATGCGGTTATAGTCTAGGGTCCAAGATACATCCTAGTTCGCTATAACCTTAGCTCTGATGCCAATCTGTCACACCCCCAAAATACCTGAATGGCAGCGGAATGGAATACCTGGGAGTGACTGTCATAGCACCATAGTTTACCGTTATATTGAACGACCTAAAGTGTCGTTTAGAAAATACAGCGTTTGATCATCAAATCATTCAGAGTTTACAAAGCTTAGGTCCCAAAAGAGTTTGCCAAAATAGTTAAAATAAGTTCAACAAGATCAAACGTTTCATAAGTGCAGAAAATATAGTGAGACGCGTCGACTCCGCGACTCCATGAAGGTCCAAATGTATGCAACATGAGCTACCTTAATAATCTGAGAAATACATTGCGAAAACGGTCAACATAAAGTTGGTGAATAATCATAGGTTTATAAGTTAAATCGTATGTACAATAACCACAAGTAACAGTAAAGTACTAAAATGTCAAAAGTGCTACATTGTCTCTTAAGCTCATGGCACCGAAGCTCGACGTACTAAAATTGGCCCCAAAGGAGTGTTTATCAGGCACTCTAAATATTCAGACATGAAATGCATTCGTTTTCCTTATGGAGCAACCCAAACACGAATGGAGGAGTCACCCTCGATAGATCTATCCACTCACTCTCGCTTGGCAATATAATTAACGGTCCATGATAATAAAGGGGACTTGAAGTGATAGTACTAACAACTTAAGCAATGTATGGAATTTAATACTTGGGCATGTACAAAAATAATTGTGCAATGTATTCTCCCCCGTGGGATTAAAATCAAATAAGTACTAAAAACGGGGCTATGAGAACTCACCTCGAAAGGACGGTACAACGATGGTACAATGATGTAAAAGTAGTCGGGACAATGAGGCGGGAACACTAGCTGCAACCTAAATGGATAATCGCGATCTAATTAAGATCAAGCCGTAATGAAATGAATGCACATGCACATGATACCCATACCACTCGTAATTTGGAAATACTAGTTATCGTCATAGTAAAATAGTTTCCATACTTAGGAAAATAAGTCCATATATAGAAGTATATAACTTGTCGTATTATCTCGTATGAAAATGTTAGCGTTAAATTTCTTGTATCGAAAACCTTAAGATAACGTCGTTAAGTCGTATAAATATTCTCTTGGGCCATACGTATTCATTTGTTAAGAATATACTCCTTCGTATCATTTCTAGAAAAAATATACCATTTAGTGCGTAAGTTATTATTTTTATTGGTGAGCATATATATATATATATATATATATATATATATATATATATATATATATATATATATATATAGTTTTGACGATGTTAAAACGCGTATAATTTGGTCGTTTTAAGTTCATTTTCCTCGTTCTTTATGTCCACGGATTCGTTTTAGTAAGTACTAATATATTTTTGATAACTCGGCTCCTCTAGGTTACGTTTAACGCTTCTATTTGTCCGTCGAAAATTTCCAAACAGCATGCAGTTTTTCAGGAAATAGTTTTCGTCAATTAATTTGCAAAAATCATAACTTCTTCGTTATAAGCTCGTTTTAATCCGTTCTTTCGCCTAAAGTTTCGTTTTTGAAAGTATTTTCTAAATATTTGGTCAAAAATTACCCATCATTAACTGATTTTCCCACGAAATAAAAATAGGGACAGTAGGTCAATATGTAGTTTCAAAAACCATTTCTAGGGTTCTAATCTAGTTCCATCTTCAATCAAACCACTTTCAATCACCACAAAACTAATCTAATCCTACCATACACCTTCTTAGGGTGTCATGGGTTCCTAAACATCACAAACCAAGAAGATCAAACAAGGATCTAACTATAATCACTTACTAAGGTTTAAAAGTTAAAAGTTTATAAAATAAAGTGGTATAAGCTATTATATGCATGAGTTCTTGTAAGAAAAGTATATAACCATAGTAATAACTTGTAAAAATTATAAAAATGAGTTTGTTAACTTACTTTGAAGGTTTAGGGAGTTTAGATGATGAAAAACCTACTAATCCTTGAGTTTCTATTTCAAAACTCCAACAAGGATGACTAAGTGGACAAGTTTATATCTTGATCTTGGAAAATTTGCTGTTCTTGCTTCTTGATCACCCTAGATCGATTCACACAAGAGAGAAAATGAGAGAAAAGAAAGTTTACTTGCACTTGGATGATAATTGTGAGAAAATGGGATGAAATGGTGTAATTTATACTTAGAGACAAGAATTTGGTGAGCATTAAATTTGGTTGGTGAATTAGGCTCATGAGATGGCTTAGGAGGGGGGGGGGGGGGGGGCGGTTCACAAAGGAGGGAAAAGGGGGAATGTTGGGTGATTTAATTAGAAAGTTAGTGGTAAGATTGTGTAGTATTAGTTGGTTTTAGGTTTTATTGGGTACCGGGTTTGCTAGAAATAAATTTTATTGAAGTTATTCAGGTCATAATAAAGTCGTAAAACTTGTAAAAATATGTTGGGTATAATTATTGAGTGTTTAAATAATTATAGTTTAACTTCTACGAAAACCATCGTCATTTTAGTAAACTTACGTTAATAATTAAAATGAATCTCCAAAATACCGGGTAAATCAATATTATAATTTTTATATTATAAAAATGAATATATAAAAATATATTGGGATCATAGTCGGGAGTGTCGGACGTGTTAGTCACATTATTGGTCGCGTGTTAACGTTTATATAGAAATAAACATACGTAAAAAGTCAATTATACCAAAAATACTAATTTAAATATCCTACGAGTGGAATAGTATGCAAATGCCATAATGATGATATGCAGACTATTTCTAGTCTGTATGAGATGTCCCAATGATAATGCATGAATTCGCTCCTGAACCAATACGGTTACGCGAATTTTGAATACCCATAAACTAAGTTTACGATGAAATGAGTAATGCACGTGAATAGTGGTTTTCTCTCGGAAATGAATAGTGTCAAGTGAATAGTAAAATTTCTGAATGTTTCTCGGAATGTCAAATTGACCTCAAAAACGGTGAATAGTGATCGATGAATAGTAAATGATGAATAGTAACTTGTGAATAGTAAATTGTCGAGGTTTGGAAAATGACCGGAAATTACGAGTTGTGACACAAATAATGCCCTAAATCGTTCCTTTTGTGATTTTAGGTACTTTGGGAGAGAAATCTGGAAAAGGAAGCAATTCGGACGTTTTTGGAGCATAAAAGTGAAGAAAACGCCAAAGTCTTAATTTTCCATGCTGGGAACAGTAGGTGACGGCGTCAAGAGTAACTCCCTGACGGCGTCAAGAGCAAAATTCCATGACGATCCAGTACAGATTTGAAGGCGTCACGAAGTAGGGCGTCAAGAGTAAAAGTCATGACGGCCTGGAAATGATTAATACTTGACGGCGTCAAATGTAGATCAAGGCAGTCCGAGAATAGTTTTGGCGGCGAGGTGACGGCGTCACAAGGATGGTCTTGACGCCGTCAGACCCCTTTTCCTATATATAGTTTTCTAATTTTCACATTAAAAAAAAGAGAAGTTTTGGAGAAACCCTAGTACGAACTTGGTGCGAATTTTACAGGTTTTTCAAGGGTTCCAAGCCCTTGATACCTTGCATATGTAATTAAGATAAGTGTTCTTTTAATTTAATCAATATGTCTATGTGTTGGTTGTCTATATCTTGTTCTTGTCTTAATTCCATCATGCTGGGCTAGATCTATCTTGTGTTTGCTTGGATCTAATGAAACCTAGATGTTAATTATGTGTTGATTACTTGTTTATACTTGTCTTGGATGAATGATTTATATGTTAGGCTTAAGAAAGCTGGCAGATCTCCAATTGGTAACATGCTTGAACGTCTTAAGAAACATGAACCGACGCGCACTAGGTCTTTATTGGTTGTATTTAATGCATGAGCCACTGTTTACAATCCTTATAGTTGTGCTGGGCATGGTGTAGGAGGAGATAAGAGCTCATAGAATTGGGGATTTAAGTGTGCCACCCCATGAATGGTATTAAGGAATACGATCCGTCATCCATGCAATTATAACAAGTAATTTGATACGTGGGAATCGCTCCAGGCTTTACCTCTCAAGGGATCTTGAGAAGCTTACAACCCCCACCAGGCAGTGTACCTGATCGTTGTAGTATAGTATAGTGACAAGTACCGGGGGATTGATCGTTCAGCTTAGGAATAGTGTCGCTAGGATTAGAAGACCTAAATACTAGTTCTAAAGGTGAGAGAAGATTATTTTTGTATTTTTATATTTTTTAGAAAGCAATTTAAAATCTCGGGTTTGAAGGATTTGGGCGGAATTAGTTGCTATTCAACTAACCCAATACTAAGATGCAATCAAAATAAAATACTAGAAATGAAATTGAACTAAATTATACTAAAGTTGTGAGCAGTAATTGGAGAAAATGTGTTTACTTAGATTTCACTACTCCCTAGACATCTTTTACACGTTAATTACTTGTTATAATTGCATGGATGACGGATCGTATTCCTTAATACCATTCATGGGGTGGCACACTTAACTCCCCAATTCTATGAGCTCTTATCTCCTCCTACACCATGCCCAGCACAACTATAGGGATTGTAAACAGTGGCTCATGCATTAAATACAACCAATAAATACCTAGTGCGCGTCGGTTTATGTTTCTTAAGACGTTCAAGCATGTTACCAATTGGAGATCTGCCAGTTTTCTTAAGCCTAACATGTAAATCATTCATCCAAGACAAGAATAAACAAGTAATCAACACATAATTAACATCTAGGTTTCATTAGATCTATGCAAACACAAGATAGATCTAGCCTAGCATGATGGAATTAAGACAAGAACAAGATATAGACAACCAACACATAGACATATTGATTGAATTAAAAGAACACTTATCTCAATTACATATGTAAGGTATCAAGGGGTTGGAACCCTTGAAAAACCTGTAAAAGTTACACCAAAATCGTACTTAGGGTTTCTCCAAAACTTCTCCCTTTACTTCTCTCTTTTTTGTGTAAAAATTAGAAAACTATATATAGGAAAAGGGGTCTGACGGCGTCAAGACAAACATTGTGACGCCATCACCTCGCCGCCAAAACTATTCTCGGACTGCCTTGATCTACATTTGACGCCGTCAAGACTTAATCGTTTCCAGGCCGTCATGACTTTAACTCTTGACGCCTTATTTCGTGACGCCTTCAAATCTGTACTGGATCGTCATGGAATTTTGCTCTTGACGCCGTCAGGGAGTTACTCTTGACGCCGTCACCTACTGTTCCCAGCATGGAAAATTAAGACTTTGGCGTTTTCTTCACTTTTATGCTCCAAAAACGTCCGAATTGCTTCCTTTTCCAGATTTCACTCCCAAAGTACCTAAAATCACAAAAGGAACGATTTAGGGCAATATTCGATCAAATAAATTCGAATTCCGGCTTAAATGACCCCCTAAAAACGGATCATTTTTCGCCTCATCATATACCCTTACACTTGAGATTTGCTTGTCCTCAAGCAAATGCGCTTTTATTCTACTCAAAATACAAGTTAGGGGTCATTTAACACTAATATAAAAGTAATTACAACAAATAATCGTTCCACTAAAGACCAATAGACAAGCACGGAGGTCATACACAAGCACCTCACAAATAGTGTTTAGATACTCACATCTCTCGGGTGTAATAAAGTGTAAATTACAATATGGAAACGGAAGATATCTCTCACTACCTGTCATAGCAAAATAGATTACCATAGGCTTGGGAAAGGATCAAACCTCGATCACATGGTGTAAGCACCTAGGATAAACTATCAAAGAGGTCTTTTAAAGGGTTGTAATGTTAGGTGTAGGGATATGAAATACACGGTTTTGTTGGATAAAGGAAGTTTTTCTGGTGGCGAGTTAACAATCTTGGTCAATTACATGTACAAGATGGCGTTGCTAAGCCAAGACTAGACTCGACTTAAGCTAATAAATGAAAAATAAAAAAAAACATAGAATAAAAAGGGATGGTAGTCCGTATGTTTTTTTTTCTTTTCTTTTTTCTTTTTTTTTTTCTTTTTCTTGATTTTATTTTATTTTATTATATATATATATTTTTTTTTGCATACACTCTTACCCTACCATCCAAAATAATACATCATAGGGAATGGGTATTTCCCTTACACTTGAATCTTTACATACTTTACAATCAACTATTCTAATGACTCGAATTAAGAAAATCAAAACACTTGGAGCACTTTTAAGATTAACGTACATATGGGGGTAATAAATGATGTTCTTCCCCATTACTCCATAAAATAAGTACTTTACCCATGAGTCCCAACCGTCCCAAAACAATATGTACAAGGATATGACTCAACTTAGCAACCATGTAATCAATTAGAAAGTTAACTTAGGGTTTAACAAATAACAATAATGCACTAAAAATGAGCGCATACACGGAAGGCTAAGGCGATTTGGTTGTACATTTAAGTGGGGTGTAACAAATTCTTCCTTTAAGTAAAATGCTTAAAGTTAGAAACGAAAAGATAGGCTCGGAGGGGTGTACTAGGGGTTTCGTGTACTAAAAATGAGTACAACGCTAAGGGTGTGGGAAAAATTAGTTGACTTAACTAGCCAAGTAATATGACTTAAATGGTCAAGTAATCATAATACGGGTTTAACACAAGGGTGATCCTAATGCCTCTTATCATGTATTAAATCCCACTACACGAATGTAGTCTCACTAGCGGTCTTGGGATGCATCACTAACGCAAGTTCTAGAATCTAAATGCTACCGGTACACTCATAAGCACTAATAGTAAATGCTTTTCCTATCAAATCTAAAGGCGAACCTCACATATTTGGGTGGAAAATTTTTCTGAATATACGGTTATGTGCTAGTCATACAATCTCCTATCCATGAGACGCTTGCTATGGCTAAAGTTTCACTCCTAAATGTTGTAAAAAATTTTAAATTTGGCGTTAAAATTACACTAACAAGTATTTCTCATAGTTTTATTACACATCTACCATTAAACAAAACAAACTCAAGCGAAAGTGCATATGTAAGGTATCATCTTTTTACCCTCCCCTTACACTTAAGATGAACATTGTCCCCAATGTTCAAGTAAAGAATGTAAAAGTGAAAAAGTAAAGAGAATGAAATCAAATACTCCCCTGATTCGCTCGGTATGGATAATAAGGTGGCCAGGTTAAATCTTCCTCCAAGAAAATGAACAATCAAAGCTTCCCTTCCAGAATATAAATCATCTTCTTGTCATACATAACATGTAAAACCTGAGAAAATGGACAAGACAACCTCGCGTAAAATCGGCGGCATCCTATATAAGTTACTAAATCCTAGAAAACAAGATAAGATATAATGCTTGTGGAATGAAGTTTGCAGATCTCCTGGAGATTATAAAACTTAATAATTCACAAAAACCATAAGACTCCGTTAGAAAAACAAAACTGGTAAATTTTCCAAATTTTTACACCTGACGCCGTCAAGAGTAAACTCGTGACGCCGTCAGAATTGACCTGCAGAAATTCTTATGTTAAGTTTCCGGAAAATTTCTGGAAAAACTTGGTCCTACTTCCTGGAAAATCCTGCAAAACTTCATTATGACTCAATACAAGCATTTGACTCTAACAAATACGAATATACATGTTCATTTAATATCGTGGAGAATCATGATCGGTTTGTTTCTTGAAAACATATTTGGGGTTTCCCCTTACACTTATCTTTTGCAAAAAATACTATTAGGTGGAGTTAAGACTAGGCCAAAACAACAAAGTAAAGTATTTCCACATTTTAGTTTAGAAACATGATCAACCAACAATAAAAACTAAGCATGCATACGGAAGCAAATAACAAACAAACAAAAATAAAATCACACAAAACATGGGTTGCCTCCCAAGAAGCGCTTTTCTTTATTTACGAGTCTTGTAGCTAGACTCAAGGTCATGGGTTACTACGTGATACGGGTGAGTTCCTCATTGAGGACATCTTTGGGATCAAACTTAGGTTTCAACTTACTATCGGTTTCCTTAGTATGGTATGACCTTTCAAACTTTTCTCCATCCGGATCATACAAAGTCATCCTCATATGCCATGATCCGTCACCTTCATTAGGTGGCTTGTCCCACCTCCATTTACATTTGTCTCCCTCTCTTTTCCATTTATTTATCTCTATATTAATAGGCATTACGCTTAAGAACTCAATCATCTTCCTAAAGACTAAAGGGTCCTCAAAGGGATCTAGCTCTTCATCTCTAGCTATGAGTTGTTCTACCGAATGTGTCTTTTCAACGAAATCCTTTTCTAGATAAAATGGGCATTGAGGTCCTATGAAGTTCCTTTCTATCCAAGGTCCATATCTAGATGGTATCCTATTCATCTCTACCCAATGCGGTGTCGGTTCATCATCACAATCATAACTATGCTTCTTTACATCGTACACCGACCAAGTATCACCTTCACCTACCGCTATCTTAGACTCCTTACAATCTATCATGGCGCTAGCGGTTGCTAAAAATCCTCTCCCTACCAATAATGGGCATGTAGTGTCACTAACCATGTCTAAGACGTGAAAATCCGCTAATATAGTTAACTTTCCTACGTGAACAATTACATCCTTAATCATTCCAACCGGGTGGGCAATACTCCCATCCGCTAGCCCTATCAATACCTCCGTTTCCTCTAACTTTCCTAGCTTAAGAGCGGTGAATAAGGATAAGGGAATCAAGTTGAGGCTTGACCCTAAATCGGCTAGTGTGTCGAAAGCTTTGGATCTTCCTATCTTACAAGGCAAAACAAATATACCCGGATCATCAAGCTTTTTAGGCAACTTGTTTTGAACGAAGGCGGTCCCATTTTTACCTAGCTTAAACTTCTCATATTTTTCTAGGAGGGCACTATAGTAAGGAGCACGCGCTAAGACATCAATGACGGGACGTTCAAGGTGGAGTTCTTTGAATTCATCGTCAAGGTCTTGCGTAGGGGGTGTTTCAACTATACTTTTGACCGGTTCTATATTGGGTGTTTTATTTGATTGGTCCTTTTGAAGAATTTGGTTTTGTTTGAAACACGTGCTCGTTGATTTAACCGAGTAGTATTGTGGACACGAAGTGGGTGACGAAACTGAGGATATGGAATTAACGGTTAGTTTTGGATTCTTGACCGTGTCGCTTGGGAGTGCTCCCATTTCTCGGTCATTGAGAACTTTCAACAATGCGTCAATTCTAGTGGTCATCTCGCTTTGCTTTTGTTTGAAATCGGCTTCAAACTTAGATATGCGTACTTCTTGAGATGCCATAAACTTTGACATCAATCCTTCAAGATTGTTGGTACTACCATAGTTGTTAGAAGGATTGTTGTTGAAAGTACGGTTGGTTGGTGGACCGTTTGGTTGGTAACGATTAGGCGGATTGAAAGAATTGGGTTGATTTTGTTTCCACCTAAGGTTTGGGTGATTTTTCCAAGAGGGGTTGTATGAATCACCGTAAGTGTTTGGTTCGGGCTTGAAAGTGTACCACTTATCACCCGCTTCATCGGTACGCGAGGATGCGTAGTCCGCAAAAGCTGTTCCGGGGAGTTTCACACAATCCCGAGTGTCATGGGGACCACTACATAACTCGCATGAAGAAGTAATTTTGTTCACTTGGCTTGAAGGCTTAGGAGCTTCGTAAGATTTCATGAGAGACTTGACTCGACCTTCAAGTTCCATGATCCTACGGTCAGGAGTGCTAGAATTTTTCGAAGGCAAAGATATTGCCTTGACCGTTTTGTTCAAATCACAGGGATCATTCCAACTTTCGTTGTCATAGAGAGCAAGATCTTCTATGAGTTCCCATGATTGTTCCGCACTTAGATCACGTAGCTTACCACCGGCCAATTGGTCAATGGCTCGCCTCGTGGATATGTCGATATGGTCATAAAAGATTTGGACTTGGAGCCAAAGATCTATGCCATGATGAGGGACTTTTTGGAGTAAGTCCTTGAAACGAGTCCATGCTTCATAAAGAGATTCATTTTGACGTTGTTGGAACATCAAGATGTCATTTCTAAGCTTAGTAGTTCTCCCCGGTGGGAAAAATTGAGCAAGGAAACGAGTGGTGAGATCATCCCATGTGGTGATGGATCCCGCAGGTAAACGCTCAAGCCATTGACTAGCTTGATCCCGTAGAGAGAATTGGAATAGGCGTAAACGGGTAGTCTCTCTAGTTTCAACACCTAGGTCTATGGAATCTACGATTTTGAGAAAGTCCTTAAGATGTTGGTTTGGATCTTCGGAACGAAGTCCATGGAATGCACATCCGCTTTGCACCAACCGGATGGTGTCGGATCGCAAGGGGGTCACATTGGCTCCGGTGAGCTCAATGGTGTTTCGGTAGCCTTGGTGGCTAGGTCGGGAATACTCTCCTAAGGTTCGAGGCCTAAGGGGTTCTAATGGTGGGTTTTGTTGTGGTGGGATGACGGGTTCAAAGATGTTCCCGTTGTCCATGATGTCGGGTGGTTACGAACAAAGACACAAAGAATTAAGATTGACTAAAGAGAACCTAAAAATAAAAATAAAATCTTACTAGAAAGGAATCTAGCAAGTAGACCTAATACAAAGAAATTCTAACCTAGACAATAACTATTCCCCGGGCTGCGGCGCCAAAAACTTGATACGTGGGAATCGCACCAGGCTTTACCTCTCAAGGGATCTTGAGAAGCTTACAACCTCCACCAGGCAGTGTACCTGATCGTTGTAGTATAGTATAGTGACAAGTACCGGGGGATTGATCGTTCAGCTTAGGAATAGTGTCGCTAGGATTAGAAGACCTAAATACTAGTTCTAAAGGTGAGGGAAGATTATTTTTGTATTTTTATATTTTTTAGAAAGCAATTTAAAATCTCGGGTTTGAAGGATTTGGGCGGAATTAGTTGCTATTCAACTAACCCAATACTAAGATGCAATCAAAATAAAATACTAGAAATGAAATTGAACTAAATTATACTAAAGTTGTGAGCAGTAATTGGAGAAAATGTGTTTACTTAGATTTCACTACTCCCTAGACATCTTTTACACGTTAATTACTTGTTATAATTGCATGGATGACGGATCGTATTCCTTAATACCATTCATGGGGTGGCACACTTAACTCTCCAATTCTATGAGCTCTTATCTCCTCCTACACCATGCCCAGCACAACTATAGGGATTGTAAACAGTGGCTCATGCATTAAATACAACCAATAAAGACCTAGTGCGCGTCGGTTCATGTTTCTTAAGACGTTCAAGCATGTTACCAATTGGAGATCTGCCAGTTTTCTTAAGCCTAACATATAAATCATTCATCCAAGACAAGAATAAACAAGTAATCAACACATAATTAACATCTAGGTTTCATTAGATCTAAGCAAACACAAGATAGATCTAGCCTAGCATGATGGAATTAAGACAAGAACAAGATATAGACAACCAACACATAGACATATTGATTGAATTAAAAGAACACTTATCTCAATTACATATGCAAGGTATCAAGGGGTTGGAACCCTTGAAAAACCTGTAAAAGTTACACCAAAATCGTACTTAGGGTTTCTCCAAAACTTCTCCCTTTACTTCTCTCATTTTTGTGTAAAAATTAGAAAACTATATATAGGAAAAGGGGTCTAACGGCGTTAAGACAAACATTGTGATGCCGTCACCTCGCCGCCAAAACTATTCTCGGACTGCCTTGATCTACATTTGACGCCGTCAAGACTTAATCGTTTCCAGGCCGTCATGACTTTAACTCTTGACGCCCTATTTCGTGACGCCTTCAAATCTGTACTGGATCGTCATGGAATTTTGCTCTTGACGCCGTCAGGGAGTTACTCTTGACGCCGTCACCTACTGTTCCCAGCCTGGAAAATTAAGACTTTGGCGTTTTCTTCACTTTTATGCTCCAAAAACGTCCGAATTGCTTCTTTTTCCCGATTTCACTCCCAAAGTACCTAAAATCACAAAAGGAATGATTTAGGGCAATATTTGATCAAATAAATTCGAATTCCGGCTTAAATGACCCCCTAAAAACGGATCATTTTTCGCCTCATCATAATTAACGTGTAAAAGATGTCTAGGGAGTAGTGAAATCTAAGTAAACACATTTTCTCTACTTATTTCTCACAACTTTAGTATAATTTAGTTTATTTTCATTTCTTGTATTTTATTTTGATTGCATCCTTAGTATTGGGTTAGTTGATTAGCAACTAATTCCGCCAAATCCTTCAAACCCGAGATTTTTAATTGCTTTCTAAAAAATATAAAATACAAAAAAGAATCTTCCCTCACCTTTAGAACTAGTATTTAGGCTTTCTAATCCTAGCGACACTATTCCTAAGCTGAACGATCAATCCCCCGGTACTTGTCACTATACTA
The DNA here is from genome assembly GCA_030686995.1 of Artemisia argyi. Lineage (NCBI taxonomy): Eukaryota > Viridiplantae > Streptophyta > Magnoliopsida > Asterales > Asteraceae > Artemisia > Artemisia argyi. Next base: position 131,228,780 of record CM060707.1, read on the forward strand.
TACTACAACGATCAGGTACACTGCCTGGTGGGGGTTGTAAGCTTCTCAAGATCCCTTGAGAGGTAAAGCCTGGTGCGATTCCCACGTATCAACTCTCAACTTAAGAAGACATACCGGAGAGTGTACGAAACATTAAAATATTGTAACAAAACTGAATTTAACAAAATGAGAAGTTATTTTAGCACTTGACCATTTATGTTTCAGGGAGGAAAGCAACTAATTCTCGGGTAGCTGTTGTTATTGATTGATCTACCTCGACCATTATTTCAAAAACCATCATAAACATATTGGCATCATCTGCATGCATGAAAAGTGATCGGAGTGATCCATTTCTGACATTCCTGTTTATCACTCGGGTTTATAGACAAAGATGTCATTAAGCTTTCCAAAAAAGTGTGCCAAAAAGGTATTGAACTTTCATTTTGTTCACTTGTGTTACCGAACTTATAGGAAGCATAATGTTCTATAATATCAGTGTTAATCGAAGTAACTTGAACATATATTTTTAGATAACTTAAGTAACATGAATGTCGTATTTTTACAATTTTAGTGATGTTTACGTACATTTTATAAGGTCAGTGACCTCAAAATGTCATGCTTCATAAATTCACCTAAGTGAACAAAATGAAAGTTCGATACCATAGGTGCATTTTTTGAAAAGTTTAGTAACATATTCATATATCCCTTTGTCACTGTGGTCTGTTTATTCATTATTTTTCTCCCTAAAGGTTCTGTTACTTATTTCAACCGATATACTTATAATAGATGTACCTATAAGGTTGTTACTTGTTAGACAGTTAAAGGCACAGTGACATATACTTATAATAGATGTACTTATAAGGTTGTTACTTGTTAGACAGTTAAAGGCACAATGACATATGACAAACTGGAGTTTAAGGCAAGTGGGAGTGAGTAGATTAATCTATACATTAATCAGATGTATTTAGAAATCCGAAATATTTTAATTAGCATGTGGAGGGATCTATGATTATCGAGGTATCTTTTAACTAAATAACATGTTGTTTGAAAGCAATATGCTCTTTATTGATAACTAGTTTTGCTGACGAATACCACTTGTTTGTCGTTACATGATTATTGTTTAGCTGTTTAGGCATCTCAATTAAATACTAAAGCTTTAACACTTTTGGTTTTTTATGCATAAATATTTTTATACGCGAGTGATTAGCAGAGCTTATGATAGATACTATTGTTAAATAGAAGATAATTTCTGATTGGAATCAATGATAGAGTGAACTACACCTATCTCACAATATATCTCATAAATGCTTCCAACGAGAGGTGAACCTACAAATTTTAGGTTGGTGAACAAGTCACATACCACTAGTGACTAGACCAAAGACCTTGGGTGTTAGAATGAACCATTTGGCTTTTTTTTTTTTTTTTTTTCTTCACAACAGGATTTATATTAAAACAAGAATGTGTTGGCGAATTCCTGATTATTGGATGTGGCTGTAAAGCGTGTTCCAGAATAGGAAAGCTATCCTAGTTGGAGTAGAAGTCCAACAAGTTTACTTGACGTGCAAGTAGTTATCTTCCTGTAGGACTTAGATAATTATAAGGTTAAGTAAAGTGTAATCCTAGTTATAGTCTAATGCGTATTGTTTAGTCTATATATACCATGAAGGCTAAGGATTCTCATTGTAACGTATTGGAGTTTTGAGTTAGTTTCTTCAATAAAACAAACCTGCGTGTTAGGCAGTAACATACCTGTGTCGTGTTTCTTGTTCTGTGCTTCTGCTATTGTACCTCTGATTACCACAATTGGTATCAGAGTCAGGTTGTAGTGTATCGTGGAGGATTGTTGCCATGTCTAAGGGTCACAATTAGCGACCATTATCTGATTGTTATAGCAACCGGGGAACCTGCGTTGGACGAGCAAACAGGAAGTGTTATGGTGATTTGTAACTGCGATTTAAGGGTTACATAAAACCAAAATCGATCCAAGAAACTAACCTGCGTCTCAGGGGTTAGTCGTGACTGATCAGGTTGCTTAAACCTGGTCACGATACTATTCAGCAGAATGCGCCTAGTAAGATACTAGGAGCTAGGCATGAAGAGGTGTTCTTTCCATATCAGCATCACCTCCTCGATCATGAGATTATAACGTGTTGGAAGCCTCTTATGAATGATCTGACGAGATGAACCGTGGTTGATTTTGAGCGGTGATCTTTGTTCCATCTGAATGGTTGCGGATCAAGTGTATTAAGTTGTACGTTGTTTATGTGGAATGCATGCTTTTAACCGTGAAGCTTATGCTGTCACTGATGTACAATCCCATGTATCTTGATAAGTGGAGAAGCAGATGATTGTCTTTATTTCTTAATAAATAGCCGTTTTCAAAAAAGTTATAAGGTTAACCAGTTCCCGGGCTTCCTGTTAGTTGTTTTGCAGCTGAATGGATAGGTCTGGATCATTCCCGGTTGAAAGAAAGATCCGCAAGACCAAAGAGGAGGAATGTTTGGAACATAGGCCGTAGACAGGTTACCGGTGGCAGGTGTGGTGCACAATCACTAACATTGCACTGTGTTTCTTTTCAATCAAAATAAACTTGGGAAAGAGTTGCAAAGACTGGCCCGCCACTACAAAGAATCAGGCCAAAAATTTGTGGTTATACCATTACCAATTTTTTGTTTGATAAATGATTGAGGAACGAGAGATTGTGACTGTTAATTAGCGGGTGACAGATATTTTGAACAAACTAAGTGACCCAAGATAAACTTGCGCTGTTAGAGTAAATGGAGTGGTAACTTGAGTTATGAAATAACACCGCGCCATGTTAGCGCCACATCATCTCAGCACTAAATAACATAACACCAGGAAATCATAACACCAAATAACACCACTTTTTACAAATTTACAAATTCTACCCTTAAACAAATTAATTTATTAAACATTCAAACATTTTATTAATAAAACTAAACATTACAATACAAAATTAAAACATTACAATTAAAAAAAAATGACATAGTTTCCAACTTTTTGATAAGGTTTAATAAACTTATCAAAATAGCCAAACATATTTTGTTATAAAAAATTCCAACCAAAAGCCCAAGATGAATTATCCAAAAGTCCAACCCATATATTTTCTTATATAAAAGACTAACCCTAAATTTACTACACATAAACTCACGCCTCTATTATCAGAAAAGTTAGGCAGTCACCCAACACAAGATACGAACGCTAATTTTTAAGGTAGGTTATTTCTTCTTTTTGTTTTTCAGATCGATATAAAGAAAATATTAGAGCACTTTTGTTCTGGTTTTTTCTTGATGGTTTTCGTATATTAACAAAGAAGTTTAGCTTCGATATAGATCTATGATGGTTCTTAACAATTTGTAAATCTTTTAAAGATTTGAAAATGAGTTAATTAAACTGAGATCTATGTTTTCTTTTTTGGTTTGAATCAAACGGCTAGTTTGGGGGTGTTTTGTAATTTTTTTTTGTTGATCCTTCTCACGTTGTAACGCACGTTGGCAGGGTAACGTGCGTTGAAACGCCGATCCAACGCAACAACCTTGGAATTCATCATAACGCCATAACGTGCGTTGTTATAGTGCCACATAAGAAAAACGCGAGTCCTGCATTATGGCTCCCTTCCCTCTTAGTTGAAAAGTACGATTTGTACAACTTCTGCATCACAAGTGTGACTGTTGACTTAAGTCAGTAAATATTTAGAAAAGTAAACGTATTAAGTGTCTCTTCGTCAATTTAAATCTCGATGGCAAAATCAATACCATCCAAAAATATCATCTGTTCACCTATAACCGTGACCGATTAACCGATCATTCATGTTGGTAATTCACGAACAAATAACACAATCTTTATAATGTATAAACTATAAACTTTATTATGAAATTGCAAATATGAATACAACCCAGTTTCTGTTTCCTGTTTGTCCTACTTATACTACATGAAAGGGTATTATGCCGCTTCATGAACCAACACAATGGTTCAACCATAACCGACTTTAACTACCTAGAACTAACTATAACCGCCATTCGGTTATTAACTAACTAATATACATGTTTACCCCTTAGGCTTTAGTTTATTACATAAGCATCCTTAAAATTTCTAATATACTATATTTAGTTTATATCTTCAACACTCCCCCTTAAACTAAATATAGTTTAAATGAGGTCTTCATCTTCATCTTTGCAACTGGTGTATAATAACGTTGGCTCGTCATCCTCGTACTGAATCAGATTTGCCTCATCTTTCTTATTTTCCCATTTTGGACATTCATTGCTAAAATGCCCAAGTTCATTGCATTTAAAACACTTCACGTTGCTCTTGTCCCGTTGTGCTCGACCATCGCCTTGACTTCTCCCGGACCCCCGACCTTGTCCTTGGCCACGTCCAAAGTCTTTCTGGCTTGCATTTCCACAACCGCAATGTTCACACTTGTGTTCCTTGGTCTTCTCCTTTTCATCTACTTTGCTGAAAAATAGGCTACTGGATCCGTCTTCTTCTTTGACTGCCTTTTTCGTCCGTTCTTCGAAAGCTTTTAATCTCCCCACAGCTTCTTGAAACGACATCTTATTCAAATCCAAAAATTGCTCAATCGCCGCTACTATTTGAATAAACTTTTCTGGCACCGATCCTAGAAGTTTTCGAACCTGTCTCTTTTCATCCAAAGTATGTCCAAGATTGCTCGCTTATGAAGCACTCTCACTAATCTTTCCCGCATAGACATCTAGTGGTTCATTGGCACCCATTTTAACGATTCAAACTCTGACTCGAGTGTCTGAACGCGTGCTTCCTTAACCCTTTCAACTCGCACGTGTCGAACCTTTAATGCTTCCCAAATTTCTTCTGCCGAAGTAAGGCTTGCAATTTGCAAAACCATATTTTCTGGAATTGCTTGGTATAACATTGCAATTCCCATGTTGTTTTTCTTTTGATCAACTTCAGTGTCCGTTGTTGGTTCAACTGCTTCCCCGATTCCATGGACATTGAATAACGCTTTAATCTTTACTGCCCAAATCGTGTAATTCGTTGAATTGAGAACCGGGTATTGTAACGTCATTGATGTTCCACTATCCTTCGTAACTTCGTTCTTTTTTTATTGGATCCGTCGCATGCCATTGTCTTTTTCTTCCTTCCTTTTCCAATCTTGATTATCGGTTTCTTTGATTTCTGGGTATGTGATCAAACCCGCCTCGCTGTTGAAAGTCAAATCCGTCTAGCAAATAATTGCCACGTCCGCTTCCTGCTAATGACAACTATTGTCCGCTTCACCACTATTGACAATCAATCTCGCTTCTCCGCTGTTGATCTTGATCAATCCCGCTATTCCGCTGTTGATCTTAAACTACCACGTTTCTACCATTGTTTCTGTATATGAATAAAAAACAGTGCCCTTCTGATCGATTTCTTTTTCTCCCTGAATCGAATGCACGCTGTGGAAAACTAGAAGGGGGGGGGGGGTTGAATAGTTTTCCTACGTCGTTTTTAATTTTATAAAAACTTTGTTTACAAAATCTTCGATTCTAGTTTTATGTGTGATCAATATTTAAACACTTATGTACACTAAAATCTACGAAATAAATAATGACAATATAAGTAAATAAGTAAAGAGATAGAGATGGAAGGATCGCACCACAAGACAAAGGATTTATAGTGGTTCGGCTACGAAGCACCTCTTCGCCCTACTCCACTCCCCGAGCACCTAACTCGAGAGTTTTCTTCACTATGTCAACAAGCTCTCTTATGGCGGAGAAAACCTTTCACAACTTTTGCGTACACCAATTAACGACACTAAGCTAGATGTCGAGTCCTAATAGTAGCTAGAACCAATCTCACACCACTAGTCACTACACACCTTCTTCACAACTTATACACACCACAACTACTACACAACTACTCACAACTTCACTACTTCAACTTCACAACACTACTACTTCTTCACTACTTCTATTCACAACTACTAACACACCTAGATCTACCTATTACACACCTTCTACACCTTTACAAATAATTTACACAACAACTAACAATATTCACAAATCTACAATACTTCTTAACAAGATGTTGGAGGAGTATTCTTCTCTTGCACTTTGAATGATGAGGGCTTGGATCACTTGAAACAAGAACTAATAAGTTTATGATCAAAGGTTATAGGAAGATGATTTGAGAGGATTTGGACAGAAAGTTTTAGTGCAAAAGGTGAGGAAAAATTACAGATTTGAACCAGTATTTATAGACAAAAGTTTCTGACACAGGAGCGTGTGTCGGCCCCTTTAATTCATGGCCGGCCCCCTTAAAATTAAGGGGGCCACCCACCTGTAACGGCCAGAAACTTTTGTCTTTTCTGGGGAAAGTTTATTTGGTGTAGATTTAACTGATTTTGGTTAAACATTCGAATTCATATATTTATTATGAATTAAACATTTTCCTTTAATTACCAAAAGTGTTTTTCTAAATATATAAAATGTTTATACCATTTTATATAATTTGTAATTATTAAATAAACCTTCCTTTGATCATAAAATGTATTAGGCAATTGTTTATTCATACCTTAAGTGATTTAGTTAGATGTAATGATATTTTGTCACTAAATACTTGTTTACGAAATGATTTTATGTTTAATGATTTTACATTTTGTGATCGTCAAAACATAGGGATATCGAGAAATATTAATAACGTTTTTACGCATTATTTATATCAACAATCTCCCCCTTTTTGATGATTATAAAATCTAAACACATTAAATCAAAAATTATTATATATGCAAGTATTTAGTGAGTTTATATCACTTCTCCCCCTTTTGTGAACATCAAAAAGGTTATCCCGATGTCGTATGAGCTCCCCCTTGATGTGTGCTCCCCCTCTTTGTAAGGTTATAAGACAAATCGAGATATGAAATGCTTGCAAAAATATTTAGAACACACAATGTATATGATGCATGAAACAAATATAAATATAACAAGAAAACTCATAAAAGTGCTAAAATAAATCTCAACAAGCATTCATTATTTATTAGAATAGATTATGTTAAAAACATAATCATTGTTACATAAGCATATATATATATATATATATATATATATATGTGCTTTTCTTAGCAAACTATAATAGATAATACTAGGTTGCCAACTTGAGGTCTCTAGGACTTACTTGGAGATTGGAAGCATGGTGGATGAGTTTAGTGGAGATAGATATTTGTGGGAATTTTGTTTGGAGAGTTTGGAGTGGTTGATGGAGGGGAGCTTGGAGCGGAAGGGTTGGATTGTTGTGTTTGTGATGGTGGTGGAGAAGCCCTTGTGAGGAGATACTCAATCCAAGTGAAGTGCTCATTGAAAGCAATGGTTTGTTTTTTGAGAAAAATGCAACAAGGACAATTGTTAACATGATTCTCAAGTTCGACAATGTTGTTGGATGGTGAGGATGGAGTGGTGGAAGGTTGTTGAACCAAATTGCGTTGAGCAAGATGTAAGGCAAGAAGAGCACTAAGCTCATGAGCTTCTTTGAGCACCTCAATGAACTTTTTATGTTCGGAGGAAGGTGATGATGGTGGAGTTGGATTATGGTTGGGGATTGAGGCTTGAACATGTAACATAGGATTCATGTCTTGATGAGAGGGATGGATGTGGTTTTGGGATTGAGTATGTTCTTCAAAAGGATCATTTGGAAGAATTGAGTGAGATGGATGTGGAGTATTGTTGGTGAGTGAGATAGTGAGGTTTTCATGTGGCGGTAAAATGAAAGTTTCATTCGGGTGATGTGGATGTTTAGTTGTTGGTTGGTTGGAGACAACATCATTGATAGATGAGAATTTTTGACATGTATCAAGTTTTCTTCTCCACACGGGTCTGATGGTGATCCATGCACCTCTTGTAGGCTTAGATGTTGGGTGATTGGGGGATGACATGATGGATTGAGTGATGATTAATGATGAATGAGGGTATTTATAGTGTGATGATTTAGTGTTTTTGGAAGGATAATATGTGGTGGATTTGATAGACAAAATATGTTTGTGAATTTAGGGAAGTGGAGAATCAAAATAGGGTGAAATGGGGTAAAGCAGAAAGCAAACAGGAAGCCTCGACCATCAGGTGGCCGGCCCCCTTAATTAATGGCTGACCCCTTTAATTTTAAGGGGGCCGCCCAGGGCCTGGTTCCCAGATTGCCAGAAATGGTTTTCGGCAGAAATTTTTTCAGAAAGATGTTTGTTTGGAGGTTTGGTTTTGGGCAAGTCCATCTCTTTAGGCAACTAAACAAGTATTATCTTAATGAAGTATGCATGGAAAGTATACATGTAGGCAACTAAGCATATAAAATAATTTCATGCAAAGACAATAATGTAAAGGAACAAATAAGCAAGTCATATATCCTAAGGCAACTAACTTAGTGTAAGGCAACTAGTGAGTGAGAAATTAATGATGGAACAAATGTGACAAAGTGATTCTTGACATTGTTCTAGTGTGTGCCTATATGCAACAAATGTGGAGATGCGATTGCTTCGACTCCTAATGCAACGATGAAGATATCCTAAGAAGCAATCCAAAATCTCCTTGATTCTCTTTGCTTGACCCATGATTGCCAAGAATATATATTGGATTATATATTTTGACAATTCATGTGAAATTTCATGCATGATTTTAAAGAATGTTTTTAGCATTATTCAACAATGCAAGAAAGAAAAGAAATGATATTCATGTGTTTCCTAGAAGTGAGAATTATTTTGAAGTGAATTGAGCTTTTCCTTTGAAAGTATATTTATGCAAAAACAAAATATCTCAATTCTTGATTTTGTGCAAAATAGAATCCTGGACTCAGAATAGTGGAGAAAATAAGAGAGGAATGAAAGACTGATGCTCAGATGGTCGGCCCCTTTTAAGTGAGACCGGTCTCCTTAATTTTAAGGGGGCCGCCCTTATAACTTTAAGGGGTCCGCCCATCTGACGAATTTTTTTTCCAGAACATTTAAATTTTAGAAAGTTTCAAACATTTAAGAAAATTCAATCAATTTGCTCCATCATTCCTAATCCTAGACGCAAGTGGTTAAATAATTCACGCTTTAAGGGGTTTAGTAAATATGTCGGCAACATTATCTTCCGAAGCTACCTTTTCTATTGTTATGTTTCCTTTTTGTACATTATCCCTAAGAAAGTGATGACGTATTTCTATATGTTTAGTCCTAGAGTGTTGAACGGGATTCTTACTTAAATCTATGGCTCCTTTATTATCACACATTATAGGAATATTTTCTAACTTAACGCCATAGTCTACGAGAGCTTGTTTCATCCTTAGTGCTTGTTGACATGCCTTTCCAGCGCTTACATATTCAGCTTCGATGGTCGAAATAGCAAGATTGGTAGCTTCTTGGAAAACCAAGATGTTAGGCAACATCCCATAAATGTGCAAATACCACTAGTGCTTTTTCGATCCACGTAGTCTCCCATCCTAAGTGTATAGTGCCTTTAATGTATCGGAAGATACGCTTAACCGCTTCTAGGTGAGAGGTTTTGGGATCCTCTTGAAAGCGGGCACAAAGGCAAACACTAAACATGATATCGGGTCTACTTGCCGTTAAATATAGTAAACTACCTATCATCCCTCTATACTTAGTGTTATCTACGGACTCACCTTCTTCATCTCTTGTGAGTTTCACTTCCGTAGACATAGGGGTCTTAAGGGGTTTTGAGTCTTCTAGGCCAAATTTCTTAAGCATTTTCTTAATGTATTTAGATTGGTTAAAAAATATTCCATCTTTTAGTTGTTTTATTTGTAATCCTAGGAAGAAGTTTAATTCACCCATCGTGCTCATCTCAAACTCATCATGCATGATTTTGGCAAATTCATCACACATTTCCTGGCAAGTCGATCCAAATATAATGTCATCGACATATATTTGAACAATGATGATATTTGGGTCACTTCTTTTAGTGAAGAGAGTGTTATCTACCATTCCCATGGAATAATTATGCTTAACTAGGAAAGCTTTTAGTCTATCATACCAAGCCTTTGGAGTTTGTTTAAGACCATATAAAGCTTTCTTTAGTTTGTAAACATAATCAGGTTTTGCGAAGTCAATGAATCCCGGAGGTTGTGCCACATAAACCTCCTCATTTATAAAACCGTTGAGGAATGCACTCTTCACATCCATTTGGTATAACTTAAAGTCTAGGGCACAGGCATAAGCTAAAAGGATTCTAATGGATTCTAATCTAGCTACAGGGGCATACGTTTCGTCATAATCAATTCCTTCTTGTTGATTATAACCTTGGGCGAATAACCTAGCTTTATTCCTAGTTACTATTCCATTTTCATCTAGTTTATTCCTAAATACACATTTAGTTCCTATTATGGTCACATTCCTAGGATTTGATACTAGTTCCCAAACATCATTTGATTTAAATTGATTTAATTCTTCTTGCATAGCCATAATCCAACTTTAATCCTTTAAGGCTTCATTTATATTCTTAGGCTCTATTGTTGACACAAAACAACAGAAGTTATTTTTATCTTGAGCTTGTGACATAAGTGTTCTTTGATTAAGGTTGCCTATAATGTTATCTAATGGATGTGACTTTGATTCCTTAACATTTATAATTTCATTTTCTTCTAAAGTTTCTACTTCAAGATCATTGCCTAGGGGTTTAATTTTACTAACCTCAATAGCTTCTTCCTCTATTATATCATCATCTTCTAAGGGTAATGTTTTAGGTAGTGGAGGAGTTTTATCAAAAGTTACATTTAGTGATTCTTCTACTTTCATAGTATGTTTATTTAGAATTATATATGCTTTACTATTTTGTGAATATCCTAGAAAAACTCCTTCATAAGCCTTAGGGTCGAATTTAGTGAGATAGTCTTTTGTATTAAGGATGAAACATTTACTTCCGAATACTCTAAAGTAACCTATATTAGGTTTTCTACCTCTTAATAATTCATATTTAGTTTTTCCTAAGATTCGTCTAATAGAAACTCTATTAAGTATATATGTTGATGTATCTACGGCATGACACCAAAATTTTTGTGGGATAGATTGTTCATTTAACATTGTTCTACTCATTTCTTGTAGAGACATATTTTTTTCTTTCTACTACCCTATTTGATTGCGGAGTACGAGGAGCGGAAAAGTTGTGAGATATTCCATTTTCATTACAAAATTTTCCGAATTGTACTTCGTTATCAAATTCCCTACCATGGTCCCTCCTAATTGAAACTATGGAGCATCCTAACTTATTTTGTATCATTTTACTAAATATCTCAAATTTTTCAAAGGCTTTGGTTTTATCACTTAAGAACCTAGTCCACGTGTATCGTGAATAATCATCTACTATAACTAAGGTGTAACGATTGCCACCGTAGCTCCGCATAACGGATGGACCAAAAAGGTCCATATGAAGTAACTCTAAGCATCTAGTAGTGGATAACATATTTTTAGCTTTGTTACTAGCATGTGCTTGTTTTCTAATTTTACAAGCATCACAAAAGTGTTGATCATATCTTAAACTAGGCAAGTTTCTAACTAGTTCCTTAGAGGCTAAAGATTGTATTTGTTGCATGTTTGCGTGACCTAATCTCCTATGCCACAAAGTGGAGTTTTCATCTATAGTAGCTAGGCATATCCTATCTTCCGGTTTGTCTCCTAATTTCATAACATATATACCTCCTTTCCTAATTCCTCTACCTATGACTTATTATCACATATTTGACCTATACCAAGCAAGTTATAAGTTAGATTATCTACATGTTCAACATTTTCAATAGTTAGAGAGTCTTGAGAGATCGTACCTTTGCCTATGATTTTTCCACGACGATCACTACCAAAAACAACGTTACCTCCATTATATGCCTTATATGTAGAAAATAGCTTGCGATTTCCCGTCATGTGTCTTGAGCATCCATTATCCTTTATCCATTCATTGGGCTCCAAATCTACTCCTAGACATACTTCATTAGGTGCTTGAGCTACGAAACATTTGTTCTTCATTGTTTCGTCTTCGTCACTATATTTTCTTCTTCGGGTGGTTTTCCTTTTGTCTTGTGCTTTTAGTTGCTTTTTAATAATTTTCTTGAATTCTTTAACGACCTTTGCATATTCTTCATCTTCACTTTCAGAACTATAATAATCATCATCATCATTATGTTCCTTTTCGATCGTTGACTTTATACACTCTTCTTGTTTGCTCTTGGTATGACTCATGGGGTTTTCGCCATTATTAGCTTCACACACAAAATTTGAACTAGTAGTACTTGTACTCATTTCAACTAAATACTTATCTACTATACTTTCATTTTCAACTATGTTGTATACAAAATTTTCTTTGGCTTGACATTTCTCTTGATGAAAATTTAAAAGACTCTTCCACATATCATTTGCCGTTTGACAAAAAAATATTATTTCATATTCAATTCTTGGTAAAGCTTTTAAGCTTTGTATATAATCATTTTAGCTATATTGTTTTTATCAAGCACTACTTCGAAATAATTATCTTGTTTTTCAAAAACGGTTTTTGTTGGTTGAAAATCACCAATTGAAATGACATGCCAAAGATCATAATCTATTAACTTCACATAACTTTCGAATTGATTTTTCTATTCAAGAAAACTTGTATTTTCAAAATATGGTGATTTAAATGTCATGTTCCCTTCTAAATATTTTTCCGATTCCATAGATCGATTACAAGTTTTAAAATATAATTTATTTTTAAAAATCTTGTTTAACGTAGCTCTGATGCCAATTGTGGAAAACTAGAAGGGGGAGGGGGGTTGAATAGTTTTCCTACGTCGTTTTTAATTTTATAAAAACTTTGTTTACAAAATCTTCGATTCTAGTTTTATGTGTGATCAATATTTAAACACTTATGTACACTAATATCTACGAAATAAATAATGACAATATAAGTAAATAAGTAAAGAGATAGAGATGGAAGGATCACACCACAAGACAAAGGATTTATAGTGGTTCGGCTACGAAGCACCTCTTCGCCCTACTCCACTCCCCGAGTACCTAACTCGAGAGTTTTCTTCACTGTGTCAACAAGCTCCCTTATGGCGAAGAAAACCTTACACAACTTTTGCTTACACCAATTAACGACACTAAGCTAGATGTCGAGTCCTAATAGTAGCTAGAACCAATCTCACACCACTAGTCACTACACACCTTCTTCACAACTTATACACACCACAACTACTACACAACTACTCACAACTTCACTAATTCAACTTCACAACACTACTACTTCTTTACTAATTCTATTCACAACTACTAACACACCTAGATCAACACACGCATTATTTATATCAACACACGCTCTGATGCCACTGTTGGTAATTCACGAACAAATAACACAATCTTTATAATGTATAAACTATAAACTTTATTATGAAATTGCAAATATGAATACAACCCAGTTTCTGTTTCCTGGTTTTGTCCTACTTATACTACATGAAAGGGTATTATGCCGTTTCATGAACCAACACAATGGTTGAACCATAACCGACTTTAACTACCTATAACTAACTATAACCGCAATTCGGTTATTAACTAACTAATATACATGTTTAGCCCTTAGGCTTTAGTTTATTACTTAAGCATCTTTAAACTTTCTAATATACTATATTTAGTTTATATCTTCAACAATTCATAACTGGCATATGATAGTTTATTTATCTGGTTATCTGTAATCAATGTTTATTTTGAAGGACCAATATTTATCAATGTTAATAAGCTTTTACAAACATACCGAATATTTCCATGGAGAATAAATTTATTGTTAACAATTGTTTAACAAGTTAACCTTTATACTTAAGTTTTCGCAAATTTTCAAGGTAAAACGCGTAGTTCATTTCAATGAAATTCAGTCCATTGAATGATTACTGGAATTAGGCTTTTGAAGACTAAGCAAAGAATGGTAAACTCCATTAGGCCCTTTGGTTAACAACGAGCCATGGTTCCCTTTCTCAATCACCTTCCCTTTTTCCAAAACTATTATTGTGTCGCAGCTTTGTATGGTACTCAGTCGGTGTGCCACAACCACGCTAGTCCGTCCCACCATCATTCGCTCAAGTGCTTCTTGCACTGCTTTCTCCGATTGACTATCTAGTGCACTAGTGGCTTCATCTAATAATAAAATCCTGGGGGTTTTCAATACTGCACGCGCTATAGCAATGCGTTGTTTTTGCCCCCGGAGAATTGTACCCCTCGGTCGCCACACTGAGTATCATACCCATCTTTCAAAACCGATACAAAATCATGAGCGTTGGCTGATTTTGCAGCGTCTATAATCTTTGATTCACTAACATCCTCAGAAGTCCCATAAGTAATGTTTTCACGTATAGTACGTGCGAATAACGCAGGCTCTTGACTCACGAGGGCTATATATTTCCTTAATATTCTTAAATGGTACAACCTTATATCCCTTCCATCGATTTTGATAATGCCTTTCATAGGGTCATAAAAACGCTCGATTAATCCAATTATGGTCGATTTACCAGACCCACTTTGTCCGTGTTGGATTTAATCTTACTATGATGAATGAAACACAAGTAATAATATGAATATAACTTTATTGATACTTACTAATTTTCGTTCATATCGAACTTACAATAATCGACCCTATATATAGTTTTCTAACCGACACCTATGAAGCGACATAATGCTTAAACCGTTTCTATAACTGACTTTCTAAACAACATGTCGTTTGGTATAAATGACATCACCCTTAATTGGGTTTCTTAATTTACATAATGACACCCTAAACTTACACTAATTACATACTTGACATATTTAACCCAAAGTTTAGGTTAACTATCAACACTCCCCCTTAAACTAAACTTTGGTTTAAGGTGGGTCTTCAACTTGCCTTGACTTGCTTTACAACAACGTTGGTTCTCATTGCTTTGGTAAATGAGATGTGCTTCTTGCTTTTCGTCTTTATCCTTCCATTTGGTGCATTCGTATGCAAAGTGACCAAATTCACCACATTCATAGCATCTCATTTCTTTCTTGTTTTGTTCTCGACTTGTACCTCTTCCACGTCCTCTTTCTTCTTTACTAAAGTTTCTTCCTCGACCTCTACTACGTCCTTGATTACTTGAACTTGCCATTAGAAGTTTGCTTTGGTAATCTTCTTTCGGTTCATCTTGACTCTTGAGGCGTTCTTCATAAGCAGTTAGTCTTCCAACAGCTTCTTCAAATGTCATATTGTCAATTTCTGAATATTGCTCGATGGATGCCACAATTGGTAGAAACTTCTTTGGAACGGAGTTCAACAACTTTCCTACTAGTACTTTGTCTTTAAGGTTAGAACCAAGACTTTTACACTTGCTTCTTATGCTTCCCAATTTTCCCGCAAAGTCATTCACGGTTTCATCGGTCTTCATTTTTAAGGTCTCCAATTCGCTTCTTAAAGTTTGTAGGCGTGCTTTCTGAACTCGGTCCGCTCCAATATAACGTACTTTAATTGATTCCCATACTTCCTTCGCTTTCGAGTATTGTGCAACTTGTATTAGAATATCTTCCGGCAATGTTGTGAGGATCATTGCTTTTGTTGTATGCATCTTTCTTTCATCTACTTTTTCTGTATCTTCAAGCGTTTCCCAAAGACCATATGCCTTCAATATTGTCTCCATCATAATTGCCCATGTTGTGTAGTTTGTTTCGGTGAGTTTTGGACATTGAAGTGCTATGTTTTGGTCACGAGTTGGTGTAGATGATTCTCCTATCTTCATGCTTTGTTGCTTTCTTACTTGCGTACTTTCTTACTTGCTTTTGAAACAAAAGTTTCTCTTACTGGTTAAGATCAAAGATGATGTTTCGTACTTGCTTTGAAACACTATGGTTTTCTCTTACTGGTGAAAATCTAAGGTTTGTGAAAAACACTAGGTTTTCTCTTACTTACTTACTTTGAAACAATAGACTTTCTCTTACTTACTTACTTTGAAACGCTAAACGTTTTCCTTACTTACTTACTTTGAAACACCAAGGTTTCATTAAAAACGATAGGTTTCTTTCTTACTTGTTACTATGTGAACCACAATGGTTCGGTTTCTTACTTCTTACTAGTCTTGTATTTTTTCTAATTCAAAAAAACTTATTTTTGTCTCCCTAAATTGAAAAAAATATACAAAACTTAATCTTACTTTCTTACTTTTGAAAAAAAACAAAATACACTACCCCACTCTTAAATATAAATTATAAAAATTAATAAAACTTATATACGGAGTATAAAAGGATATGAAAAGTTTGATATAAAAAAAACTTACGGGGTGTGTTTTTTTTTGCTTATTCCCCCTTCAATCGATTGCTGGTATGATTAGAGTTCTTCCTTCTCCAATTGATTGCTGGAATGATTAGGGTTCCTCTGATTAGGGTTCTTCCTTCTCCGATCGATGCCTTCTCGATTTGGGTAACCACAATCGGTGGTTTTAATAACCGGTTGTGTTTGTCTTTCTCCGATCAAACTCCGGTTACAACCGTTTATGTGTTTGATCTCTTCAACGAACATGTATCCTTCTTCCTTACTTTCTTTCTTACTTGATTGATTCCCGGAATCAAATCTGCTTTATTTTTTCTTTCGGTTGATTCTTGCTTTCAATCGATCGCTACTTGTACTTGTTCTTCCCTGGATCGATTAACGTGCTCTGATGCCAATTGTTGGATTTAATCTTACTATGATGAATGAAACACAGGTAATAATATGAATATAACTTTATTGATACTTGATAATTTTCGTTCATATCGAACTTACAATAATCGACCCTATATATAGTTTTCTAACCGACACCTATGAAGCGACATAATGCTTCAACCGTTTCTATAACTGACTTTCTAAACAACATGTCGTTTGATATAAACGACATCACCCTTAATTGGGTTTCTTAATTTACATAATGACACCCTAAACTTACACTAATTACATACTTGACATATTTAACCCAAAGTTTAGGTTAACTATCAACAGTCCTACCAACGCAGTTGATTTACCAGCTTCAATATTTATGGAGAACCCCTTAAAGATCCTAAAGTTAGGTCGAGCAGGATAAGCAAAGTCAACATCAAGTATCTCTACATGGCCAGTAATAATTACGGGCTTGTTACCAGCAGGATTCTCAGGGTCTATCAAGGTGTTACGATCCAATACTACAAAAACAGACTTCACAACATAAGACCCTTTGGACAGATCCATTGTCATCATTCCAGCTTCGGAGATGACCCTGCCGGTATTTACTAAGACCATAAACATTTGCAAAAATGCTTTTGCCCCAAGATGACCATCACTAATGAATTTGCCACCATACCAAAAGCCTAAAGCCCTAGTACATCCAACAATGCTTTGGGAAAACCCAAGCGCTAATCCAGCATACCAAGCTTGCCGGATGCTTTCCTGCATTGGTGCTTTCTGAGAGTCTTCAAGCATTTTAAGGATTCTTGTTTAAGCTAAGAAGGCAGTGATTGTACGCAAATTTGAGACGGCTTCGGCTGCGAGTTTGCTGCTTTCATCTTGTGATTTCATCGACTTCTGTGACATGTTATTTAAAAGAACTCGTCTGTAATAGAAGCAGATGATTATAAGTGGCTGAACAACTATCAAAACCAATGCCAATCTCCACGCAATCACCAACCCCATCGTGCATGCAACAATTACCCCAGAGAATGTTTGAATTAGAAGCGCACATCGATCTCCCACCAAAGACCACACCTGCAAAATCATTGTTGACATACCTATTGTCTATTATTCTATGGAAATTAATGATTTGAATTAAAAGTAACAAGCCTGCAGTGAAATAAGAGTGGCTTTACACAAACTGGGAAATAGAAATGCAGAAGGAACCTTGGTGTTTGGAGAACGTTAATCATAGAAATCACATACTCTTTTAGTGCAATATATTCCATTTTTTTTCTAGCATTTTATAAGAATTATCTTTATTTGTAATCAAAGACTTGCAAACATTTGTGGTAAAATCATACCAGATTGGCTTCAGTAGCAAGCCTCGAACAGATGGCTCCACTTGAATTAGCATCCTGATCAAACCATCCAATTTCAAAGGTGAGTATTTTTGACAACATCCTTTCTCGAACCCTTTTCGTTAAGTACTCACCCATGACAGCAAAATTGTAATGTAGAATGATGTTGAATACAATCAAGAAAACTACCAAACCTGTAAAACATAATGCATAAATCATTGTTTTGTGCTTAATCTCATCATGATCGGCCAAGAAATAGACCGATACCATTGACCCAATGAAGAAGGAAAATACAGGTTGAAGGGCACCACATAAAATTTCGCAGACACCCCCAATGAGTGCTTGCTTCCATTCAGGAATGTTCATGTCTAAAAGCCTCTTAAAGGATGGCACTGCAAGTTTTTGGTCATCAAGTGAGGTAAGCTTATCTTCTTTAATGCAAATTTCAGAGTTTTCAGAGCTTGACCTACTCACCACTGATTGCCTGGGGCTGCTCGTGTTGTAAACATCAAGTGTTGAATAGATTAATGGAGGGCCAGGTGGGTAATGATTGGTGGGTTCACCGTTTTGCTTGGTTTCTTGAAATCGAACGAGTGATGTGTAGATACCGTTTTCAAGTTCAATAAGGTCATCATGGGAGCCAGACTCGACCACCTGACCATTCTGGATCACTGATATAACATTTGCATTTCGGATTGTGGAAAGGCGGTGAGCTATGATGATGGTGGTCCGACCAATGACTACATGATCAAGTGCCTTGATGTGTGCTTTTTCACACATCCTTTTTAGAGCAAAATCAGACCAAAAATACCAAATACTAACCAAATATGCCAAGAGAATGTATGTTTTTGTATTTGTGTATGTGCAGGTACGGATATGAGAAAAATGAACAAAAACGATGCCAAAACCGACAAAAACAAGCACGAGAATGGAAAGTGTCAAAAGCCGAAGCTGGGGAAGTCAAATGGTCAAAGTCAAAGCTCAAAAAGACAAAATCAACCTTGGAGTTTCATAATGTTTCAAAAATATTCCTTGGTGAAAGTTTGAAGAAATTTACAACATTGGTCCCTCATCTTTCAAAAACTGACAAAATTGGTCTCTCGAAGAAATAATTAAAGAAAAGTCAAACTTGGTCCTCCATAATTCAGAAAGTGACAATAAATACCCTTGGAAGAAATATTGGAGAATTACAAATTTGGTCCTCAAGGTTTCATAATTACAACAATGGTCCTTGGTTGAAATATACTACTCCTAAACCTTAAATACACCAACCGGATCCCATAAATTATAACCCAACAATCCCAAGCCAATCCCCTACAAAATTATTACCCAGCCCACTCCCTTAACACCCCAACCCGGCCTACAACTTATACCCAGGTCAAACCCACCCTTAACCCGGTCAATACCCACCTTAATAATAAAATACCCCACTCAAATTACCCGCCCCCCAATTTTTACTCGTACCTAGAAATCTACTGTTTCATGAACCCTAGAACCCCACACGCCCAAAATTACCTCACCTCACAAATAATTACCTCATGATTAGGCTTCTAGAATGTCTGTCACGCGTCAGTCACATGTCAGAGAATGTTAGGGGTACGTGGACCAATCAAAGAGCACACGGAGGATCACCAATTGAGGTCACATGATCCAATGGACTTAAATCAAGCGTATGATTGAAGCTAGGAATCAAGGGACGAGATGAGAGGAAAGAAGCACACATCTAGAAGGCTCCTCAAACCCTAGCTGCCTCACCACTCAGCTATATATACCTCCCTCCTTCATGTATAGTGTGTAGGTTTTAATATAGTGTTACTCTGTCAATTTCATTTCCTAGTTTGTAACTCAGCTTTTATATTAATGAAAGTTTAGTTTTATTTTATATCAAAATCTGTTTTAGCTTATTGCTTTGTATTTCTGTCTTATTATTATTCAATCAAGTCTCTTTTACTTTTGTTGTTTAAAAGTTTTTAATCTTCAGTTTTATTCAGTTACTTTTCTTATTATTGTTTATTAATCACAAAAAAAAAAAAAAAAAAAATCAAAAAAATCCTACAAAAACTAAAAAAAAATATGTTTTCATTTGTCACTTAAATCCATTTTCAGTTAGTTTATAGGTGTTTGTATAAGCTTATTCAAGCTTATATAGCTTGTAGTGAGCTTATTTGA
Organism: Artemisia argyi; assembly: GCA_030686995.1. Taxonomy (NCBI): domain Eukaryota; kingdom Viridiplantae; phylum Streptophyta; class Magnoliopsida; order Asterales; family Asteraceae; genus Artemisia; species Artemisia argyi. The sequence goes on from CM060707.1 coordinate 131,248,890, forward strand.
TAAAATTTTCTCAACATCTAAAGAAGTCAACAAAAGTCAACAGGCTCTGCTTATTGGTGGTTAAAGGCAGCCAAAAGAAGTCCATTGGCCTGTCAAAAGACAGGCTAGCTAAGTGAATCCCCCTCTATTTGAGCTGAGGGGGAATTGGAGTTGTAAGTTCCATCCATTTTCATTACTGTTTCATCTATAAGCTTAATAGTAGTTTAGATTTGATATTGATTGGTTTGCTTACTGCTTATTATAGCTTATATAGTCTAGATATTGCTTGATATTTGTTGCTTAGTCATAGTTGATAGATTTGAGTTTGATAATATCTAGTGTTCACTATTTCATTTGTTCATCTGTTACATCTGTGATTTGTAGTTTCTGAGTAGTGGTGAATCTAGATCTGTTTTTCTGAGTCTATTTGAGTGTTTCAATCATTTTGAGTTTATAAGAGTTGATTTGGAGTTCATTTGGATAAATTTGTGGTTGTTTATAGTTGAGACAGTTACTATTAGGGTGTTTGGCATAGTGTGGTTTGCTGTCATTTAGGTAGTTTCAGAGGTTAAATTTGGTTTATATTAGTCACTTAGGTTGCATAATAGTTTAGTCAAACATAAAAATCATTAGTCAATACATTAAAAGTCAGAACATCTTTGTTTCAGATAGTTTTACATAACAGTTAAGATAATTAGGTTGCGTAATCAGTTAAGTAGTTGCATAGGTATAAGATTTAGCTTATTTCAATCATACATTAGTTTAATATACCATTTTCAGTCATATTTTAGTAATCAAAATCTAGATTAGTCAAAGTTTCATACAAATTCAAAAGTCAAATTGGTTAAAACTCAGCTTTTGGTCTAAACTTTGTGGGTGGCTGTAGCATTCAATATTTGTTGGAAATACATTTGGTTTGTTGTTTTGAAAAGCTCAGCATTCATATAATACATATCAAAAAGAAAATTCACATTTGGAACTTGTTTGCTTATTTGAAAAGCTGTTTGAAGTTGACTGATTGGGCAAACTAGTGCCCTGCACATCTGTTTTTGACCATACTTCTTGGGTACTTTTAGGTCAGAGAATTGAATCTAGGATCTGTTTTCAAGGTGTTTTTGTAATCTCAGATTGGTAGTGAGCCTTTTGCCCCCATCACTTTTTACTTTTAAGCTTATTTGGTGACTTAAATTTAAGCTGCAAGTTGAGTTAGTAGAACTAGTTGCTGATTTCAATAATAGGCCTGCTAGTGTGTTTTAGTGTTTGAAATTTTGGAATTGTGGGTCATTTAAGTTCCTTAGTGCTTATTGCTGCTATTTTCATTGAACTTTAGCTTCTGGCTTATTCATTTTGGCTACTGCTTTTCATATTGCTTATTCACTTTGAGCTTATTGAGCCTGTTTGCTTTTGTATGGTGTTTCTGTGAATCATTTGCCCTAACCTCAGTCATTTAAGCTTATTTAAGTCTAAAATACTTCTGGTCAAAGTTTGGTTAAGATTTGATCAAAGTGCTTAACAATAAGCACTTCTAAATAAGCAGTTTTAAGCTAATTAGCAGTTCCAGTGCTTATTTTTCAATTTTTATATTTTTCCTAGTTTCAAAATATTATTTTAGATTTTCCCTGAAATTTTCAAAATTTTCTGAGTTGATTTGCTATTTTTCTTATTTAATTTTCATTTTTAATCACTTTTTATTACTTTTTAATTACTAAAAAATCCAAAAAAAAATCAGAAAAAGCCAAGAAAAATCCAAAAATATTTTAGAAATTCATTTTCAATTATTTTAGAATTTTATTTTTCATTTTTCTCACTTTATTTACATTTTCTTTTAATTTTTAATTAGTTAAATAGTTTTTTAATTCATAAAAAATAAATAAAAAGTCAAAAAAATATTTTTCTTTTTCTTAAAATTTTCTTTTATCATTTTTAACTTTTAAAAATTATTTTCAAGTCCGTAGGAGTAGTGTAGCTTAAAAGTCGCGTTTTATTTCGTACGTTAACGTTTATTTCGCGTTTAAGCTTACGTTTTCGATTTTACGTTACGTTTTTAGTTGCCTTATTTGAAATACGTGTTTAAGTGATTATTTGTGCTTTATTTGCTATTTCATTAGTATAATCTCATCAATATCACTTTTTACCACTTTCACGACACGTTTCACGAATCGGGAATTCGAAATTCCATTCACACCTTCGTTGGGACACGACCCGGGGAAATACTTTCCTAAGCATTTCTTCGGTTAAAAACTATACTTGAAACGACAACAATGAAATTTTGGCGCCGCTGCCGGGGAAGGTTGAAGTGAATTTTTCGTTTTCGTTTTTCGAAATTGTGTTTTGAAAACCTTCCTTGTATATATTTTCTATAAAAAAAAAATTGAAAAATCAAAAACACTTTTCCTAAAGTGTTTTCAAAAATACCAAAAAAAATAATAAAGTTACAACCTCGTCTCGACCGAAAGGAAGAGCGTTGTAAACCAAATAAGCTTCCCAATATAACAACGCGTGAAATTAATTGCTAATCGGATTACTTTGGATTCTACGACCGGATAAGCGGAAAATACGGAAGCTTTGACATTAAATTGCAAGCTGAAGAGAGATCTATTCTTCTCTCCCGTTCCGTCGCGAGTAGATTTAGAGGAAACGGTTTACGATTAACGTAACGTTTGAAAAAGAAAAAAAAACAAAAGTATAAGTTTTTAAATTTTGCTTTATAAAAAATAAAAACACAAAAAGATTTTCCTTTTCAAATTTGATTTTCCTTTTATTTTTCAAAATTTGATTTTTGTGGTGTATGAACACCCGTTCATCTTCTAAACGTCTTATTTCTCCATTATCGAACCCCGAGAGTTTGATACGTCACACACACAAAGTTCGTTTTTCAAACGTTACGGAAATGGAACAAAATAACCACAACAATCAACACCCTCCGGTGGGTGTTGTTCAAAATGCACCAGCTCCCGATCTCCGAACGATAGAGGAGCTGTGTCAACCGACAATGCACCGTAGAGGCGGTCCGATTGCCCCTCTCAATATCGAGGCTACGGATTTTGGACTTAAGCACCACATGATTCAACAAGTCCAGAATTCATGCCAATTTCACGGATTACCGGGTGACGATGCTAACAAGCATCTCGACAAATTTTTAACCGTCACCCAAAGTATGAAACAACACGGGGTCTCCGATGACGCCCTTCGTCTTTCTCTCTTCCCCTATTCTCTTACACATCATGCCACCGCTTGGTTTGATCGTTGATGAGTGTGTAAATACTCACCATTTTTACCTTTTCTGAGCTGCCAAAACATCTAAAAACACTCAGTATTGAATCAAAATAGTGAAAATATCCCAGGAAAGTGTTTTACATGTTTCAAATGCAAAAATATCAAAAACAGATGAAAAACGCACAAAGTTTGCAAAATTGGAAGTTTCAGTCCCTCAACTTTCAAAAGTTGTCAAATCTAGTCCCTGGCTGTTCTAAAAACTTGAAAAAGTCACCAAAGGTCCTTTTAAATCAAAAAGTTACACAATTAGTCCTTTGGTGCAAAGTTTCACAAAATGTCAAGTTTAGTCCCTGAACTTTGAAAATTGTCAAAAATGGTCCCTGGGATATTAAAAACTTTGAGAAAAACAAATTTTGTCCTTGAACTAACCTTTTATGGCAGGATTGGTCCTTGGTGGAAAAGTTTGGTGAAATTACACAAATGGTCCCTGAAGTTTGAAAGTTTGGCAGTTTTAGTCCCTGGTGCATTTAATATGGAAAAATCAATATTGGACCATGTACTATTCATAGCTTGGCAAAATACACCCTTGGGAACACTTTGGAAAATTGCCAAAACTCACCCCTCATTTTCGGTAAATTACAAAAATGGTCCTTGTGCAAATTAAACCAAACCGGACCCTTAAAACTATTACCTAAAATAAAACCCAAGTCCAATCCATAATCCCCTAAGCCCATTCCCTTTGCTTGGCCCAAAACTCAAACAGCCCACACCCCTTATAATAAAACACCGGGGTCAAACTTTGAGCTCGGTCAAACCTAGTCAAACAACCATCACCTTCCACCCTTCCCTCCCCCACACCCACTTGTAGGTCAAATCACCACCAGCCCACCAGCCCATCACATCCACCACCCAAACCACTACACTCCACCCTCACCTCGCATTAAATGCACCACCCCCTTGCCTGTTTCAGAAGCAAATTGCAAATGTTTCCCTTTCCCGCCAAAAACACGTGTCACATGATTAAGGTGTTGCAGTGATCCAATGGCTGAAATTAAAGGTGGGAAATGATTAGAGGCTCAAGAGAACCCTAATGGGTATCTATAAAAGGCAGAAGAAAGCAAGGAATGAAGTGTGTAGTATTTTTAGTTAAAATTAATGTCGAATTAAGTGAAGCTCTCAAATTTAGTGTAATTTTTATAATTCAAGTGTTGTAGTAGCTGTTTCATTGTAATTCAAGTATTTTCAAGTTATAAAAATCAAGTTTCAGTTCTGTTTTGAGTTATTGCCATTTATTCAAAATTCTGAAATTATCAACAAGCTTAGTGGTGAGCTTCTCGAGATCCCTTGAGAGGTAAAGCCTGGTGCAATTCCCACGCATCAAGTTTTTGGCGCCGCAGCCCGGGGAATAGTTATTGTCTAGGTTAGAATTTCTTTTTATTAGGTCTACTTGCTAGATTCCTTTCTAGTAAGATTTTATTTTATTTTTAGGTTTTCTTTAGTCTATCTTATTTCTTCATGTCTTTGTTCGTAATCTTTACCATCCGATATCATGGAAGGTGGTAACATCTTTGAACCCATCAACCCACCACAACAAAACCCACCACTAGCAAACCAACCTCTTAGGCCCCGAACCCTAGGAGAGTATTCCCGTCCTAGCCACCAAGGCTAACAAAACACTATTGAGCTCACTCAAGGAGCCAATGTGTCCCCCTTGCGATCCGACACCATCCGGTTGGTGTAATGCGGATGTGCATTCCATGGACTTCGTTCCGAAGATCCTAACCAACATCTCAAGGATTTCCTTAAAATCGTAGATTCTATAGACCTTGATGTTACAACTAGAGAGTCGACCCGATTACGCCTATTCCAATTCTCTCTACATGATCAAGCTAGTCAATGGCTTGAACGTTTACCCGCGGGATCTATCACTTCATGGGATGATCTCACCACTCGTTTCCTTGCTCAATTTTTCCCACCGGGGAGAACTACCAAGCTTAGAAATGATATCTTGAGGTTCCAACAACGTCAAGGTGAAACCTTCTATGAAGCATGGACTCGATACAAGGACTTACTCCAAAAAGTCCTTCATCATGGCATCGAACCATGGCTCCAGATTCAAATCTTTTATGATAAAGTTAATTATCAAACGAGAAGGGCCATTGATTACACAACCAATGGTAGACTTAACAGACTCAACATTGATAAATGCTGGGAAGTTCTTGAGGGGTTAGCATAATACGAAGAAGAAGGATGGGAGGACCCGATGTTTTCAAGAGAGGGAAGTCTTGATTACGTGAATGCTACCCAAGAACAGTTATTGGTGAATATTGAGAAGCAGGTTAAGGGTTTGATGAGAGCTGAAATGCCTGCTGCTGAAACCGCAAGGAGTCCTGATGTACGTGTGAGTGCGATTAGCAAATATAATTTTCCTTAACGTTCACGACAAGAGGAGTTCGAAGGGATAATGGTAACCTTCATGAATAATCAGGAAAAACAAATTCGGCACTTAGAAGCACGCATGGAAAGCACTCGTAATGCTTTTACGGACTTAGCAGACAAATTCATATCAAGAATTAAGGAAAAATCTGCACCAAGAAAGATCGAAAAAATCTTTGAACTCCCAACCCCTTTGGTGTGTGATGAAGAGGATAATGAGAAATCCTTTTCAAGTGCTTCACCCTCAATTACCCCTTACTTCTATGAGCGTCCTCAGGAGAAAAAAAACTTGCAATTTCATAACATCTTCGTTGGAAGCTTGCAAACCACGCTCCCCAATTTGTACAAGAGACGTTCCTTTGGTTTTAAACCTCGTGTGAAGAGGTTGCACCTCAAAAACACCATAGCTTTGGAAACTTCTATGGAACGACTCCTTTCCATACCCACCGTTGACCAATACGAAGATATCAACTTAACTGGAACTTTGCCCACCCCTTTTGATAACAACGCCTCTCTTCGTGACAGTAACAAATTGTTTGACCCTGGTGGACTTTACTAACGGGATGGCTACTCATAGTTTTTACTTTTGATTAGCTATCTACATAAGTGCAGGGACTGAATTTGAAATTGCCACTTAGTATTCATTAAACGGGCATCTGACGACGTCAGATTTTACTCTTGACGCCGTCACCTCGCATTCTCAGCAATAATAATCCCATTTCCATCACTTTCAACTCATACCCCACAAACCATACCCAAGTGCTGCTCCACCTCCGAATCTCCAAGATGTAATCCGACATCTTCCGTGACACATTTCCACGTGGTAAGTAATTTTTCTTCATCCTTGTTCGTTCAATTATCATTAGAACATACCAATTTTGAAAACCCCCATCATCCGAAACCCTATCATTGACCCATCTTTAGGAATCATAATGCCCTTCCTTAGGTGTTTTGTAATCATGGGTTTAGCATTAGGTAGTAGTGGTTGATTTGAATCATAAGTTAATTGCGGAAAATCTTTCATACCACAGATTTTTTGACCTCCCACCCATGTTTTCTGCATAAAGGAGTGTTTGGGTCATGGATTTAGAGTTTGAAAATTGATTTTTCCCTCGTAATTGCATGGATGAACTTTTGCTGGATCTGACGGCGTCAGGTTTTATCTCCTGACGGCGTCAGATGTGTCTGACAGCATGACTTCGTAAAACTCTCATTTTAACCATTTTCGTTCCATTTCATCTTTTTCCAGGAAAATGAGCAAACGATCCCGACAACACCGAGGGAGTTCGTCTAGATCCCAACGTGTAAACTATGGTGACTTGGTCCATAGTTGGAGTGAGTTTGATAATGACGCCACTACAACCAAGTACGCGGAACTCCTCTATCACCATATCGATGCTGGGGCAGTGATCGATTGGGAATTTTTGAGGTCCCAAGGTCTTGAGGGTGACTTCCTTGGGAGGATCCAAACTGATGCATTTACGGGTCCTCAATGGGAAAGATTGTTCAGGATGAGAGAGACGGTTTACAGTGAATTGGTAAGGGAGTTCTTTGCGACTTTTCGCTTTGATTTGGCTGAGGCTAGGACAGATATGGGAGGCACCACCATTTACTTTAGACTGGGGGGGGGGGGAGCTTAGATCGTGCTCGGTTACTGAGTTTGGGTGGAGATTAGGTTTATATACTCAGGAGGAGGCTGTTTAGGGAGGTTTCATGCAGAGGTTGTTGAATAGGGAGACGATGAGGAGCGAATTGAGGTGTTCCATGTTTTGGCCGAGTATTGGGAACGGGGTATATACCTCAACCACTGGGGCGGCCTCAATCAGGGACCCCATGATCAGGTTAGCCCATAGATGCATCACCTACAGTTTGTCGGGGCGTCATGGCACCGCTCACCGTGTCACTGCTTCAGATCTGTTCTACCTATACACCATGTTTTCAGCGGATGTATACTGTAACATCCCATTCTGGGTAGCAAGTTTTTTGAAGACTAGTGTGGGGGAGAGGGATATCGACAAGGTGTATGGAGGGATGTTTGTGACCCGTTTGGCTCGTTCTTATGGGATCCTTGTTCCCGAGATTATGGGGTACCTGAGCGACTGTGGGACATGTAGGGTGGTGAGGGCTAAGTCCATCAAGCAGATGAGTATTGTGATGGAGCTGGGGGATGGGTCCTTTACTTGGTACGTTGTGGGAGGACCTGCAGGTGTTGGCGATGATGATGATGATGATGATGATGAGGGTGTGCCCCAGCAGCCACATTACGGGGATTATGAGGTTGGGTCTGCGGATTATTACCGACACATTGGTCGGGGAGATTGGCAGGCACATCAGGGGGCATGGATGGGTCAGGTGGACGCATGGAGAACCACCACTGACCAGAGGTTTGACTGGATGTATGATCACACCATCCGCCAGATGCAGCATCTTTCCACCCGTGATCAGATTGAGCCCCCGCTACAGATCGACCCATTCCCTGGTCGCGAGATGGACTACCCTCCCTACGGGTACACCGGGCACCTCCCTCCTGGCTATGACTACCGCTATGGCCCCCCTCCCCAATGGTTTGTCATGATGTTTGTGATTTCTGAACAATTTATTCATGATTGTACGATTTGAAACAATTTGGCTTGTAATAGTTTAGGGTATGGCCTCTGTTGGCCTTGGATAATTTTTATTTTCATGTAGGATTTTAATATTTTGGGTTGTTTAAGATTTCATTTTTTTTATTTGTGTGATTTTTATTTGTTTGATTGTTATTTGTTTTCGTATGCATGCTTTATTTTTATTGTTGGTAGATCATGTTTCGAAAATAAAATGGTGAAAATACTTTATTTTGTCGTTTGACTAGTCTTAACTTCATCCAAAGGTATTTCACAAAAGATAAGTGTAAGGGAAAACCCTAAATATGTTTTTAAGAAACAAAATTGATCATGATTTCCCACAATATTAAATGGACATGTATACTCGTATTTGTTAGAGTCAAATGCTTGTATCGAGTCATAATGATGTTTTGCAGGATTTTCCAGGAAGTAGGACATAAGTTTTCCAGAAATTTTCCAAAAACTTAACGTAAAGATTTCTGCAGATCACTTCTGACGGTGTCAGGAATTAATTCCTGATGGCGTCATGTGAAAAATTCTGGAAATTTTGCTAGTTTTGTTTTTCTAACGGAGTCTTAAAGTTTTTGTTAATTCTTTAGTTTTATAAACTCCAGGAAATCTGCAAACATTCATTCCACAAGCATTATATCTTACATTGTTTTCTAGGATTTATTAGTATATATAGATTGCCGCCGATTTTACGCGAGGTTGCCTTGTTTGTTTTCTCAGGTTTAACAGGTTATATATGACAAGAAGATGATTTATATTCTGGAAGGTAAGCTTTGATTGTTCATTTTCTTGGAGGAAGATCTAACCTTGTTAACACACTATCCATACCGAACGAATCAGGGGAGTATTTGATTTCATTCTTTTACCTGTTTTACTTTTACATTCTTTAATTGAACATTGGGGACAATGTTCATCCTAAGTGTAAGGGGAGGGTAAATGAGGATACCTTATAGGATACACTTTCACTCGAGTTTGTTTGTTTGATGGTAGATGTGTAATAAAACTAAGAGAAATACTTGTTAGTGTAATTTTAGCGCCAAATCTAAAAATTTTTACAACATTTAGGAGTGAAACTTTAGCCTTAGCAAGCGTCTCATGGATAGGAAATTGTATGACTAGCACAAAACCGTATCATTCAGAAAAATTTTCCACCCAAATATGTGAGGTTCGCCTTTAGATTTGATAGGAAAAGCATTTACTATTAGTGCTTATGAGTGTACCGGTAGCATTTAGATTCTAGAACTTGCGTTAGTGATGCATCCCGAGACCGCTAGTGAGACTACATTCGTGTAGTAGGATTTACTACATGATAAGAGGCATTAGGATCACCCTTGTGTTAAACCCGTATCATAATTACTTGACCATTTAAGTCATATTACTTGGCTAGTAAAGTCAATTAATTTTTCCCACACCTTAGCGTTGTACTCATTTTTAGTACACGAAACCCCTAGTACACCCAAATCGCCTTAGCCTTCCTTGTATGCACTCATCTTTAGTGCATTATTGTTACATGTTTAAACCCTTAGTTAATTATCTAATTGATTACATGGTTGCTAAGTCGAGTCATATCCTTGTACATTATGTTTTGGGACGATTGGGACTCATGGGTAAAGTACTTATGTTATGGAGTAATGGGGAAGAACATCATATTATTACCCCCACATGTGCGTTAATTTTAAAAGTACCCCAAGTGTTTTGATTATCTTGATTCGAGTCATTAGATTAGAATGTTCATTCCCTATGATGTATTATTTTGGATGGTAGGGTAAGAGTGTATGCAAAAAAAAAAAAAAAAAAAAAAAAAAAAAAAAAAAAAAAAAATCGAAAAAAAGTAAGAAAAAGAATTAAAAAAAAAAGAGAAAAGAGAAAAAACATACGGACTACCATCCCGTTTCATTCTATGTTTATGTTTTTGATATTTTTGATTTATTAGCTTAAGTCGAGTCTAGTCTTGGCTTAGCAACGTCATATTGTACATGTAATTAACCAAGATTATTAACTCGCCACCAGTAAAGATTGCCTTTATCTAACAAAACCGTGTATTCCATATCCCTACACGTAACGTTATAACCCTTTAAAAGACCTCTTTGATAGTTTATCCTAGGTGCTTACGCCATGTGGTGGAGGTTTGATCCTTTCCCAAGCCTATGGTAATCTATTTTGCTATGACCGGTAGTGAGAGATGTTTTCCATTTCTATATTGTGATATACACTTATTTACACCCGAGAGATGTGAGTATCTAAACACTATTTGTGAGGTGCTAGTGTATGACCTCCGTGCTTGTCTTTGGTCTTTAGTGGAACGATTATTTGTTGTAATTACTTTTATATTAGTGTTAAATGACCCCTAACTTGTATTTTGACTAGAATAAAAGCGCATTTGCTTGAGGACAAGCAAATCTCAAGTGTAAGGATATATGATGAGGCGAAAAATGATCCATTTTTAGGGGGTCATTTAAGCCCGGAATTGAATTTATTTGATCAAATATTGCCCTAAATCATTCCTTTTGTGATTTTAGGTACTTTTGGAGTGAATTCTGGAAAAGGAAGCATTTTGGACGTTTTTAGAGCATAAAAGTGAAGAAAACGGCAGTCTTAATTTTCCTTGCTGGGAACAGTACCTGACGGCGTCACCAAATTCTACATGACGGCGTCAAGAGTAAAACAAGAGGTGAAGTGGATAGAGTCCGTGACGATCCAGAGAGTTTTTACACTAGGGGCATGACGGCGTCACCATAGGCCGTCATGGTCCCATTACACGTGACGGCCCAGAGGAAAGTTGCTCTTGACGGCGTCCGATCTGGATCTAGGCAATCCGATATTACTATGGGCGGCGAGTTGACGGCGTCAGATTTCTCTTCTTGACGCCGTCACGTTGGAAAATCTATATATAGTTTTGTAATTTTCATTCATTAGGAGAGGACAATTAGAGGGATAACTTGGAGAAACCCTATCACGATTTTATCAGTACTTTCAAGGGTTTTTACCCTTTGAAACCTTTCATGTTCAATTAAGATAAGTATCCTTTCAATTCATTCAATATGTCTATGTGTTGTTTGAATATATCTTACGCTTGTCTTGATTTTAACATGCTAGGCTAGATCTCTTGTGTGTTTGCTTAGATGTAGTGAAACCTAGATGTTGATTATGGGTTGATTGCTTGTTTATAGTTGTTACGGATGAATGATTTCGATGTTAGGCTTAAGAAAACTGGCAGACTTCCATAGGGAAACTTGCTTGAACGTCTTAAGAAGCATGAACCAATGCGTACTAGGTTTTTATGGTTGTTTTTAATGCATGAGCGAATTATAATGATCCCATGTTAGGAGCTTCTTGCAGACTCGACGTAGGAGTGAAGTAGGAGCTTATAGAGTTGGGGAAGTACGTACGCCACCCCACAAATGGTATTAAGGAATATAACCCGTCATCCACACAATTGTAATAAACTATCAACCTGTAAAAGATATCTAGGGAGTAACGAAATCTAAGTAAACACAATTTTCCCATTTATTGTTCACACCATATTAGTAATTAGATTTATTTATATTTTTGTTATTTTATTTTGATTGCATCTTTAGTCATTGGGTTAGTTGACTAGCAACTAATTCCGCCCACTCTTCCAAAACCCGAGATTTTAATTGCTTTTATAAAAATATAAAAATACAAAAAGAATCATCCCTCACCTCTAGACTTAATTTTTAGGCTTTCTAATCCTAGCGACACTATTCCTGAGTTGAACGATCAATCCCCCGGTACTTGTCACTATATTATACTACAACGATCAGGTACACTGCCTGGTGGGGGTTGTAAGCTTCTCGAGATCCCTTGAGAGGTAAAGCCTGGTGCAATTCCCACGCATCGTGCATCAACTGCAATCGAAAAAGATGCCTCAACTACCTCAACATCATCTACATCTACTCCAACAACTCCAATAATTGAAATCGTTCTACCAAGAGTTGATGAGCAAAACCAAAATATACTAATTCAAGAAGATACAACACATAATCAAAACGATGCTTCATTAGAAAAAGAAGTATTTGAAAACCTGTTTGCAACAGACTCTGCTGAATCTTCTTTAAGGTTACAAGAACCATCTAACACACATACATTAAACCCAAGGTACCCTTCTACACTTCAATGGACTAAAGACCATCCAATTGAACAAGTTATTATTGAACCTTGAAGGCCAGTTCAGACGAGAAGACAACTTGCCATAGACCCCAAAATGTGAATTTACATTTGCTCAATAAGCCTCAAAGAACCAAAGAAATTTCGGGAAGCAATGTCAGAAAATGCATGGATAGAAGCGATGCAGGAAGAAATTCTTCAATGCCAGTTACATGATTGTTGGGAACTTGTTGAACGACCACTTGACAAACTTGTTATTGATCTCAAATGGTTGTGGAAGAACAAAATGGATGAAGAAATGACTGTAATTCGCAACAAAGCTCGTCTTGTGGCTAAAGGATTGAGACAGGAAGAAGGGATAGATTTCAAGGAATCATTCACGCCAGTAGCTAGACTTGAAGCAGTCTGGATTTCCCTAGCATATGCAGCTCACAAAAACATCACAGTATATTAGATGGACATCAAGACAGCATTCTTGAATGGAACTCTGAAAGAAGAAGTGTATGTGAGTCAGCCAGAAGGATTCGTTGACAAGGAACATCCAGACTATGTCTACAAGCTTAAGAAAGCCATTTATGGTTTAAAACAAGCTCCAAGAGCGTGGTATGACGAACTATCATCTTTCCTGATCAAAAACAATTTCACCAAAGGAATTGTTGATTCTACCTTGTTTATAAGAAAATACAAAGATGACATTTCGATTATTCAGATTTACGTGGACGACATTATCTTTGGGTCCACAAATCCGAATCATTCAAAACATTTTGCAAATCTCATGAAAAGCAAATTTGAAATGTCCATGATGGGGGAACTTAAATTTTTTCTTGGTTTGTAAATACATCAATCCCCTCGTGTTTTTTTATTAATCAATCTAAATATACAATTGAGATTTTGAAAAAAACATGGTATGAAAAATTGTGATTCTGTTGGTACACCAATGGTCACTTCACCAAAAATCGTTGATGATTTGTTTGGGAAAGCCATCGATCCAAAGAAATATTGGAGCATGATTGGTTCTCTTATGTACCTTACTGCTAGTCAACCCGATATTCATTTTGCTGTTTGCTTATTAGCATGGTTTCAGGCAAGGCCTACCAAACTTCACCTCCAAGAGGTTAAGTGGATCTTTCGGTACCTACGAAGAACCATTAACATGTGACTTTGGTATCCGAAGGATTCGAGTTTAAACTAACAGCATTTTCAGATGCCGACCACGCATGTGATCAAGTTACACCAAAAAGTACATCAGGTGGAGCACAATTTTTAGATGAAAAGCTAGTAGGCTGGTCGTCACGAAAGCAAGATTGTACTGGATTATTAACCGCCAAAGCCGAGTATGTGTCTCTATATGCGTGTTGTGCCCAAGTTCTATGGATGAGGACTCAACTCACAGATTATGGCTTTACATTCGACAAAATACCTTTGTATTGCGACTCGAAAAGTGCCATAGCCACCTTGTGCAATCCAGTACAACACTCGAAGACGAAGCATATTATAGTCCGTAATCATTTCATCAAAGAGCACGTAGAAGAGGGTACTGTTGAATTATTTTTCATTAAGACGGAATACCAACTCGCCGATCTATTTACTAAAGCCCTTCAAAAGATAGGTTTGACGATTTAGTTTGACGAATTGGCATGCGAAGCCTAACTCCTGAGGAACTAGAACGTCTTCTCGAATCTTCTTGAAAATTACCTTTCAAAAAGCTTCGCTGTAAATATTTTTGAAAAACGAAATACAAAATTTGAAAAACCAACAAAATCAAAATACAAAAATAGAAAATTTTCAAAAATCCAAAAACAATATAAAATCAAAAACTCCAAAAATATTCTTCTCACAACATGTCTCTCGTATAATCGATCTGTACGTTTCTAGAAATGTCATTCAACAATGATACGGATATGTACAGATGCTTGAGCGAGAGTTCACTAAAATGTTTTCTAAAACACGTCGTTTCTCAAAAGTTTCTTCACTATGGCTTTCGTATACTTCAGTACGAAACCTAAACTTAAAAGATGACTTCTGATTATCTCAGATCAGGACTCGTAATTTCAAGGAAGAAATCATTTTTAAAAAGTTTGAGTAAAAACAAACGAAAAGATTTCAAACAAAAACTCATTTTATCAAAAGAGTTGTGTACATTTCAGTACATAACTCGCATTTCAAAAAGATAACTCCCTCCAAAACCTTAACATTGATTTTAAACTCTATGTTTGAATATATGCTTTCTTTAAGGGGGAGTAGAAATATATAAATAAAAAATGTTCCGATTTCATGCAAAAACAAATCTGTCTATCTCTCCAAAAGCTTTTTCTTAATCAGTTGATATAAAAAATATCACGATATGTTATTTTTGAGGGGGAGAAGACATGCTTAAAATGTGATAAAAAATGTTTAAAGATTGTGACTGAATCTCAAATGAGCTCAACTCAGATATAACCAATGAATTGACGAAGCTTAAATGTCATTAATCGAAAAGACTTGTCCTGGACAGGTAATAATTTCAAGCTAGTCTAACTAGTGATGTAAGCGTGTCTCGAATAGGACTTGTCTAAGTAGAATGTACCATCTCGAGAGACTTTCTTTGAACTTGACCTGGATGGGTAATAATTTCATGCTAGTCTAACTAGTGATGTAAGCGTGTCTAGAATCGGTCATGTACATTGAAAATCAACCAATTCAAAAAGTGCGAACTCTACCCAACATGTGCAAATTTATCTTTAAATCATATAAGCACATGTGAAGGGGGAGTATTTCAGAAAATGCAAAACTCTCGAAATGTTAACAAAATGTATTTATAATCATAAACACTTAGAGATATTTTACAAAAAGGTTTTATGGCATGTGATCAACAAACCTAGGATAATCATAGGGTAAAAGGTGATTATGGTTAGGTTTATGTTCTATGATCCGCCAGAGCCAGAGGGATCTACCCAAGGACAATTCCAATAGATTAGAATTAGAAGTCCTTAGGTATGATTGAAAAAAGGAGTAAATGAGAAAGCAGAAAGAAGGGTGATGAAGCGAAAAGTGTACCGCTTTTGGGGGGTCATTTAAGGCCAAAGTCGAGATTATTTGATCAAATATTGCCCTAAATCGTTCCTTTTGTCATTTTAGGTACTTTTGAGAGGAATTTTACAAAAGGAAACATTTTGGACGTTTTTTGAGCGAAAAAGTGAAGAAAACGACAAAGTCTCAAAAGCATGCTGGAACTTGCACTTGACGGCGTCACAAGGTGTTAGTGACGGCATCATGAGTTGACAAAAGGGTGGATAAATCAAATACATGTGACGCGCCAGAATGTTTTGTGAAGGGGATGTGACGGCGTCACATACAAAATTTCCAAGGCCATCAAGAGTTATTGCAAAGAGTGACGGCCCAGAACCCATAAAGAGTGATGGCGTCAGAAGTGGATCTAGGCAATACGAGTTTATTTTGGCGGCGAGTTAACGGCGTCACACCTTACTCTTGACGCCGTCA
This sequence comes from Artemisia argyi, assembly GCA_030686995.1. Taxonomy (NCBI): domain Eukaryota; kingdom Viridiplantae; phylum Streptophyta; class Magnoliopsida; order Asterales; family Asteraceae; genus Artemisia; species Artemisia argyi. The sequence continues at coordinate 131,264,741 of CM060707.1, forward strand.
GGAAACAAAATCTATATATAGTTTTCTATTTTTTATTCATTGTGTACAACTTTGAGGGAATAAACCCTAGACGAATTTTACAGCTTTTTCAAGGGTTCCAACCCCTTGTTTCTTCCATGCTTAATTGAATATAAGTACTTTACCAAATCATTCAATATGTCTATGTGTTGTTTGATTATATCTTACGCTTGTCTTCTCTTTAACATGCTAGGCTAGGTTTTCTCCGTGTTTGCTTAGATGTAATGAAACTTAGATATTGATTATGGGTTGGTTGTTTGTTTATAATTGTTGTGGATGAATGAATTCGATGTTAGGCTTAAGAAAACTGGCAGACTTCCAATTGGTAACTTGCTTGAACGTCTTAAGAAACATGAATCGGATGTGTACTACGATTATTTGGTTATATTTAATGCATAAGTAACTTCCAAGGATGCCATGTTAGGAGCTTTTTGTAACACCCCCAAAATTTGGTACAACGGAAGACTCAACAAGCTTTCGGGGTGCTACGAAGATTGGTATCCATTCAAAGTCATGAAAGAACGAGATAAAGTAAACATAAGTAAAACACAGCCAAAACAGGGTTTTAAAGTTAACATTCATCCCAAATTTATCAATGTAAGGCCCAAAAGAAGTGAAAGTAGGTCCAACATTACATATCAGAGTTTTTAGAAAAATAGATCCACAAACCAGGTGCCATAGCCAAGCCTTCCAATCCAAGCATCCAAATCATCGCTTAATTACGTGAGAAAACGTGCTAAAAGTCAGTTTTCCCTGGTGAGATCTGATGCGTGGGAATTGCACTAGGATTTACCTCTCGAGGGATCTCGAGAAGCTTACAACCCCCACCAGGCAGTGTACCTGATCGTTGTAGTATAGTATAGTGACAAGTACCGGGGGATTGATCGTTCAACTCAGGAATAGTGTCGCTAGGATTAGAAAGCCTAAAAATTAAGTCTAGAGGTGAGGGATGATTCTTTTTGTATTTTTATATTTTATGAAAAGAAAGTAAAAATCTCGGGTATTAGAAGAGTGGGCAGAATTAGTTGCTAGTCAACTAACCTAATAACTAAGATGCAATCAAAATAAAATAACAAAAAATGTAAATAAAGCTAATTACTAATGTGGTGTGAACAATAAATGGGAAAATTGTGTTTACTTAGATTTCATTACTCCCTAGATATCTTTTACAGGTTGATAGTTTGTTACAGTTGCGTGGATGACGGGTTATATTCCTTAATACCAATCGTGGGGTGGCGTACGTACTTCCCCAACTCTATAAGCTCCTACTTCACACCTACGTCGAGCCTGCAAGAAGCTCCTAACATGGGATCATTAGAATTCGCTCATGCATTAAATACAACCATAAAAACCTAGTACGCATTGGTTCATGTTTCTTAAGACGTTCAAGCAAGTTACACTATGGAAGTCTGCCAGTTTTCTTAAGCCTAACATCGAAATCATTCATCCGTAACAACTGTAAACAAGCAATCAACCCATAATCAACATCTAGGTTTCACTACATCTAAGCAAACACACAAGAGATCTAGCCTAGCATGTTAAAATCAAGACAAGGGTAAGATATATTCAAACAACACATAGACATATTGAATGAATTGAAAGGATACTTATCTTAATTGAACATGAAAGATTTCAAAGGGTAAAACCCCTTGAAAATACTGATAAAATCGTGCTAGGGTTTTTTCCAAGTTATCCCCCTAATTGTCCTCCCTTATGAATGAAAATTATAAAACTATATATAGATTTTCCATCGTGACGGCGTCAAGAAGAGAAATCTGACGCCGTCAACCCGCCGCCCATAATAATATCGGATTGCCTAGATCCAGATCTGACGCCGTCAAGAGCAACTTTCCTCTGGCCGTTACGTGTAATGGGACCATGACGGCCTATGGTGACGCCGTCATGCCCTAGTGTAAAAACTCTCTGGACCGACACGGACTCTATCCACTTCACCTTTTGTAATACTCTTGACGCCGTCATGTAGAGCTTGGTGACGCCGTCAGGTACTGTTCCCAGCAAGGAAAATTGAGACTTTGCCGTTTTCTTCACTTTTATGCTCCAAAAACGTCCAAAATGCTTCCTTTTCCAGAATTCACTCCAAAAGTACCTAAAATAAAAAAAGGAACGATTTAGGGCAGTATTTGATCAAATAAATTTAATTCCGGGCTTAAATGACCCCCTAAAAACGGATCATTTTTCGCCTCATCATATACCCTTACACTTGAGATTTGCTTGTCTTCAAGCAAATGCGCTTTTATTCTAGTCAAAATACAAGTTAGGGGTCATTTAACACTAATATAAAAGTAATTACAACAAATAATCGTTCCACTAAAGACCAAAGACAAGCACGGAGGTCATACACTAGCACCTCACAAATAGTGTTTAGATACTCACATCTCTCGGGTGTAATAAAGTATATATCACAATAAGGAAATGGAAAACATCTCTCACTACCTGTCATAGCAAAATAGATTACCATAGGCTTGGGAAAGGATCAAACCTCCACCACATGGCGTAAGCACCTAGGATAAACTATCAAAGAGGTCTTTCAAAGGGTTATAACGTTAGGTGTAGGGATATGGAATACACGGTTTTGTTGGATAAAGGCAATCTTTACTGGTGGCGAGTTAATAATCTTGATTAATTACATGTACAATATGGCGTTGCTAAGCCAAGACTAGACTCGACTTAAGCTAATAAATAAAAAATAACAAAAACATAAAATAAACATAGAATGAAACGGGATGGTAGTCCGTATGTTTTTTTCTTCTCTTTTCTAATTTTTTTTCTTTTTCTTAATATTTCGATTTTTTTTTTTTTTTTTTTTTTTTTTTTTTTTTTTTTTTTGCATTCACTTTTACCCTACCATCCAAAATAATACATCATAGGGAATGAACATTCCCCTTACACTTGAATTTTTACATACTTTACAATAAACTAATCTAATGACTCGAATTAAGATAATCAAAACACTTGGAGTACTTTTAAGATTAACGCACATATAGGGGTAATAATATGATATTCTTCCCCATTACTCCATAACATAAGTACTTTACCCATGAGTCCCAATCGTCCCAAAACAATATGTACAAGGATATGACTCGACTTAGCAACCATGTAATCAATTAGATAATTAGCTAAGGGTTTAAACATGTAACAATAATGCACTAAAGATGAGTGCATACAAGGAAGGCTAAGGCGATTTGGTTTCACATTTGGGTGGGTTGTAACAAATTCTTCCTTTAAGTAAAATGCTTAAAGTTAGAAATGAAAAGTTAGGCTCGGAGGGGTGTACTAGGGGTTTCGTGTACTAAAAATGAGTACAATGCTAAGGTGTGGGAAAAATTAATTGACTTTACTAGCCAAGTAATATGACTTAAATGGTCAAGTAATTATGATACGGGTTTAACACAAGGGTGATCCTAATGCCTCTTATCATGTAGTAAATCCTACTACACGAATGTAGTCTCACTAGCGGTCTCGGGATGCATCACTAACGCAAGTTCTAGAATCTAAATGCTACCGGTACACTCATAAGCAATAATAGTAAATGCTTTTCCTATCAAATCTAAAGGCGAACCTCACATATTTGGGTGGAAAATTTTTCTGAATGATACGGTTTTGTACTAACAAGTATTTCTCTTAGTTTTATTACACATCTACCATCAAACAAACAAACTCGAGTGAAAGTGTATCCTATAAGGTATCCTTATTTACCCTCCCCTTACACTTAGGATTAACATTGTCCCCAATGTTCAATTAAAGAATGTAAAAGTAAAACAGGTAAAAGAATGAAATCAAATACTCCCCTGATTCATTCGGTATGGATAGTGCGGTAACAAGGTTAGATCTTCCTCCAAGAAAATGAACAATCAAAGCTTCCCTTCCAGAATATAAATCATCTTGTTGTCATATATAACCTGTTAAACCTGAGAAAACAAACAAGGCAACCTCGCGTAAAATCGGCGGCAATCTATATATACTAACAAATCCTAGAAAAATAACATATATATCTTAAATTGCTTTCTAGGAATTAAAGGGATATAATGCTTGTGGAATGAATGTTTGCAGATTTCCTGGAGTTTATAAAACTAAAAAATTAACAAAAACTTTAAGACTCCGTTAGAAAAACAAAACTAACAAAATTTCCAGAATTTTACACATGACGCCGTCAGGAATTACTTCCTGACGCCGTCAGAAGTGACCTGCAGAAATCTTTACGTTAAGTTTCCGGAAAATTTCTGGAAAAACTTATGTCCTACTTCCTGAAAAATCCTACAAAACATCATTATGACTCGATACTAGCGTTTGACTCTAACAAATACGAATATACCTGTCCAATTAATATTGTGGAGAATCATGATCAATTTTGTTTCTTAAAAACATATTTGGGGTTTCCCCTTACACTTATCTTTTGCGAAATACCTTTGGATGAAGTTAAGACTAGGTCAAACGACCAAATAAAGTATTTTCACAATTTTATTTTTGAAACATGATCTACCAACAATAAAAATAAAGCATGCATACGGAAACAAATAACAATCAAACAAATAAAAATCACACAAAGCATGGGTTGCCTCCCAAGAAGCGCTTTTCTATATTTACGAGTCTTGTAGCTAGACTCAAGGTCATGGGCTATTACGTGACCTCATCGTTGGTCTCATCCCCCGATTATAAATGCTCTTTATAGATACCAACCACCTTCTTCTTAATTGCTCCTATAATTCTATTGGCAAATTCCTTATCAACTCTATATTTTGGTCCTAGAGTCAAGCAATCCTTATAGAAAAGACTCTTCTTCTCCCATACATAGTCCATGCCCATTTTCTTATCCTCTTCATTGATGTCCTCGAAAGCACCAATGTTATCCATGTCAAATCGAGGCACAAAACGAAATTCTTTCATTCTATTAGGCATCCTATAAGTGATCCTATCGGTGTCACTAGCAAATCGGATTGTCCCTTCTATCTCATCATATTCTAACTTGGACTCTTCAACAAATGGTTTACCAAACACAACATGGGATAATCGACAATCAATAACAATAGCTAGGTCTTCAACAACCATAAAGTCAGTGATATAAGTAAAATTCCCAACAAAGACATGTAGACCTTTAATTCTCCCGGTAAAGTTACAAACTCCACCGGGGTATTTAGGATCACTTCTAGGTCCATGTCTTGTTTTCACAATATCATTATAGACACTTGAGGACATAATGTTGATTAGGGATTTAAAATCAATGTAAGCATTGTCAATGTGTTTATATCCAATCATACATGGTATCTTAGCATTCTTAGGATCGCCTCTCTTTATCTTAGGTTCGATTCTAGTGATAGGAGGTCGAGAATTATCAATAAGATTATTATAGTACGCAATCTCCTCCTTAGTGGGGTATAGATTGAAATAATCATCTAGCTTTGGATCAATCTCCCCTTCTTCAAGTTCCTCAACAACATCCTCAAAATCTTTAGTCCCTAGGTCCTTATTTGAATACAAGGCGGTCGCTAGGTCACTAAATGCATGGTCGAGCTCAACATTAATCAACCTATTAAGCTCCCTAAGTTCCCTAATCTCACTCTCAATTTGTTCATGTAACAAAGCCACTTCTCTAGGGGAAAGGGGTGGATTCGCGTTTTCCATAATGGTCAACGGAATAGTCAATGAATTTATTTTACTAACAAAGGCACGAAGAAAAAGATAAACTAAGGAAAACCGAAAAATAAAAATAAAATCTTACTAGAAAGGAATCTAGCAAGTAGACCTAATAAAAAGAAATTCTAACCTAGACAATAACTATTCCCTGGCAGCGGCGCCAAAAACTTGATGCGTGGGAATTGCACCAGGCTTTACCTCTCGAGGGATCTCGAGAAGCTTACAACCCCCACCAGGCAGTGTACCTGATCGTTGTAGTATAGTATAGTGACAAGTACCGGGGGATTGATCGTTCAACTCAGGAATAGTGTCGCTAGAATTAGAAAGCCTAAAAATTAAGTCTAGAGGTGAGGGATGATTCTTTTTGTATTTTTATATTTTATGAAAAGCAAATAAAAATCTCGGGTATTGGAAGAGTGGGCGGAATTAGTTGCTAGTCAACTAACCCAATAACTAAGATGCAATCAAAATAAAATAACAAAAATGTAAATAAAGCTAATTACTAATGTGGTGTGAACAATAAATGGGAAAATTGTGTTTACTTAGATTTCATTACTCCATAGATATCTTTTACAGGTTGATAGTTTGTTACAGTTGCGTGGATGACGGGTTATATTCCTTAATACCAATCGTGGGGTGGCGTACGTACTTCCCCAACTCTATAAGCTCCTACTTCACTCCTATGTCTAGCCTGCAAGAAGCTCCTAACATGGGATCATTAGAATTCGCTCATGCATTAAATACAACCATAAAAACCTAGTACGCATTGGTTCATGTTTCTTAAGATGTTCAAGCAAGTTACACTATGGAAGTCTGCCAGTTTTCTTAAACCTAACATCGAAATCATTCATCCGTAACAAATATAAACAAGCAATCAACCCATAATCAACATCTAGGTTTCACTACATCTAAGCAAACACACAAGAGATCTAGCCTAGCATGTTAAAATCAAGACAAGTGTAAGATATATTCAAACAACACATAGACATATTGAATGAATTGAAAGGATACTTATCTTAATTGAACATGAAAGGTTTCAAAGGGTAAAAACCCTTGAAAATAATGATAAAATCGTGCTAGGGTTTTTTCCAAGTTATCCACCTAATTGTCCTCCCTTATGAATGAAAATAACAAAACTATATATAGATTTTCCATCGTGACGGCGTCAAGAAGAGAAATCTGACGCCGTCAACCCGCCGCCCATAATAATATCAGATTGCCTCGATCCAGATCTGACGCCGTCAAGAGCAACTTTCCTCTGGCCGTCACGTGTAATGGGACCATGACGGCCTATGGTGACGCCGTCATGCCCTAGTGTAAAAACTCTCTGGACCGTCACGGACTCTATCCACTTCACCTCTTGTAATACTCTTGACGCCGTCATGTAGAGCTTGGTGACGCTGTCAGGTACTGTTCCTAGCAAGGAAAATTGAGACTTTGCCGTTTTCTTCACTTTTATGCTCCAAAAACGTCCAAAATGCTTCCTTTTCAAGAATTCACTCAAAAAGTACCTAAAATCACAAAAGGAACGATTTAGGGCAATATTTGATCAAATAAATTCAATTCCGGGCTTAAATGACCCCCTAAAAATGGATAATTTTTCGCCTCATCAAGATCATAGGTTTAAATTCATAATTCAATCAAGAGGACATATACGCAAAGCGCTTGCTAGCTAGACTAGGGCTTAACTCAAAACCTGCGGATACCCTCCGCAACATCATAATCACACGGATAACCTCCGTAATATCAAAACCACACGGATACCCTCCGTAATATCAAAACCCTATAGGTGCACACTATAGTATCCAAAATCTTCAAATAAGCCAATCTCGTAATCCAACCATTATTTAGTCCACACGCGATGGTTCACTATGTGACTAGGGTTGATGTAACTCATCTAACCAAATCTAGTCCACACGCGATGGTTCACTATGTGACTAAGGTTGTTGTAACATTCGTCTAACTATAACTCGTCCACACGCGGTAATTCACTATGTGACTAAGGTTGACAAATCTTCCTAGTTCCATAAGCATAGCAAGTTTTGAAAAACAAAAGCGATAATAGTCCACATAAAATAATTTGCACGTTTCTCACCCCAAGTATTGAAAACAAAGTTCAAGAGTAAAAAGTGGGGCTATGACTCACCTCAAATCCAGAAATCAGCAAGAATAAATCGGTAGAAGTAAGAAGTATAGCAACTCAAAAGACGGCAACTACGGACTCGGCACTTCCTAACAATAGAAACTCGTTTCAGGATCATTTACTCAAAATTAATTATTCCCAATCCCGAACGTATTCCATTTTACTTTCCGAAAATCCATTTCTCGTATTAGTAGTTTGGCGTTTGGTATCCATGCGGGTGGAGGGTCGACACAACACAAACTAAGGAGTCACAACAAAAGAATAATAAAACAATCTATAGGTCTAATATTAGCCCAATATATTATTTAAATAAATCATCCAAGTTTATCAAATCCGTCGATTTGGTAATCTCCCATATTTATTTACTTAATATATCACTCCAAGATTATACCCAAAACCTAAATCACGTAACACGTATAGCACTATATGGCATGTATCAAGGTTTAATAAATT
>CM060707.1:131273506-131291006 GCA_030686995.1 Artemisia argyi
AAATCGCTAAACACCACCAAATTGCTGGAGCTAATCGCTGAAAATAGAGGTAGCCGCTGAGAAGAAGGTAACCGCTAACCATTGATATAAGGTAACCGCTAGAAAAATAGTTAATCGCTGGTTGAAGGTAACCGCTAAAGGATATAACCGCTGAAGGAGATAACCGCTAAAGGAGATAACCGCTAACTTGAGATAACCTCTAACTGGAGATAACCTCTAACTTGAGATAACCTCTAACTGGAGATAATCTCTAACTTGAGCTAACCTCTAATTGGAGATAACCTCTAACTTGAGCTAACCTCTAACTGTTGGAGCTAACCTCTAACTAATAAGACGAAACAGTCACTTTCATGATTTTTTGTCTTTTACTAAAAACTAGCTAACCTCTACCAAGAAACTAGCTAACCTCTACCAAGAAACTAACTAACCTCTAATAACATATATAACCCACAAAAATCACCAAATCATCCACAAAATAGATGAAATAATTAATCCAAAGATCAAACTAAGTAACTCTAACACCCCTAATCACAAAAGTACACCCATAACACTTCATATATCACAAACAAGATCAAACCTCGGTGTATTCCATAACTACCATTCGAACCAAAATAAAAATCAACAAAACGAATCTTAAATTCGAGAGAAAAAAACCAATCCTAGGATGAAACCATGGCTCTTGATACCAATTGTAGTATTCTTGTAATTATAACATGTATGGTCCTTGTGATTATGGTTCAATATAAAGAAGATGAGAAGATGGAATAAGAATTCTATAGAGAGAAAGAGAGAGTAGGGAACATAGAGAGAGAGAGAGTGTGAAAGAAAAATATGAAATATTAGATTGGAAGTTCCAACCCTCTCCCTTGGTGGGAGAGGGGTATTTATACAAAGAAAAGAAAACGCCCACACCCGGGCTGTGGATCAGGCATACAGTGGGTAAAGACCTGTCCTTCTTCCACGATGTTACTTAAACTAATTCTAACTAATAACTAAACTAACTACGAGCTAACTTAATGCTATTACAATAATTAGGTGACCGAGTCTTTTATAGGAATATTTGTATTCCTAACAGGTTGCCCGGCTGGGGCAAACCAATGGGAGTTGTCAAACTCCAATAGATCTATCAACTATACTCGCGTTCACTCGCAAGTGATTATGGCTCATGAATTTTAGTTATGTAATGGTGGCAGAAAGTAACACTCGTGTAATAACCAGAGAAAAAGACTTGTATTCGGTTTTAAAGAAAAGCAAGTAACATGTATCCCCCTCACAGGGTTTGTAAAGCATTTAAAAGTGAGGCTATGAAAACTCACCTGGGCTTAAGGATGGTGTGATTGATGTGAAAAGTGACTCAGGGATTAGACTGCTGACTCACGTATCCTAGGGATACTGTAGGGGTGTGTGTGTGTATGTGTATGTCAAATCCTAGTTATCTCAAGTAATCACACTTAGGGTTTCTAGTTTTAGTTATAACATAACACCGTTCGGACCATTATAATTCAGAAGTATAACTCCTCACATGATGCTCCCTACTATTGTATTATGCTGCCAACATAATATCGTTCGGGCAATCATAATTCAGAAGTATATAACTCCTCACACGAAGCTCCCTACTATTGAGTTATGTTATTAAGTACTATATTTAAATATAACATATCACCATTCGGGCCATCATAATTCAGAGGTCATATTGTACGTTTGAGGTGTCAGGGCACTTTAAGTCGTAAACCCAGCAAACTCGTCAAAACGAATACACAAATGAAACCCCTCACATGAAGCTCACTACTATTGTGCTACATTATATAAAAAGATAGTACTTTTACTTATTAAAGAAATACTTCATTTTATACCCTTAAGTTTATAAGTTATTACTATTTACCCTCTAAGTTTATATATTTACAAAATCTACCATATACCTAAATATACTAAAATTTAACTTCCTAGATTATTCAAATTTAGTCCCTATACTTATATATTTTAGAGTAATGACAGAAATGACCCTTAGACTTATAAGTTTTCAAAAATTACCATTTATACCCTTAACTTTATAACTTTTTCAAAACTAGTCCTTATTAAGTTTATAACTATATTAACTTTATCCTAAGGTTACGAAACTTTGCAAAAAGGATCCTTATACTTAGTACTTCTAAGAAATTTCAAAAATAGTACCTAGACTTAGTATTTTCAGAAATTTACCATATATACCCCAATGCATGAAAACTATTGCAAAACTAGTCCTAAAATCATGTAAACTATATTTTTATGAAACAAGAAGTTTTCCTAGCTTATGAATAACTAATATAAGCTTATTAAAGTAACCTAGATCAGCTTATGGCTTATGAAAATGGCTTATAGCATGCTAATAGCAACTAGTTTAAAATTAGGGTTTTAAAATGAAAAGGTTTTAAAGAAAATGATCAAGGCTTAGGCAAGGGTTCTAAGGCATCCTAATACTATCCTAGGTCAGTACTAAAGCTATTAGAATAAGTGTAAAGGCTTACTTGGTCATGGGAGGCCTAACGTGGGAAACCAGGGTTTTTCGACTAGAAATGGAACTCGACTAGTATCTAGGGCTACACTACTCGGCTTCTAAGGCTTCTAGGGACTTAGTATTACAGAATAGGTGAGGTATAGAAGAGAGGGGAGGTGTGAAGTGAAATGTTAAAGGGGGGGGGTGCTATTTATAGGTTAACGAGTCGTATAGGTGTCAAAATGGATTGCTAGGTATTGGGGGGGGGGGGACGCTGAGTAATGTAGCACCCCCAACTCAAAATACAGCAGCTGACATGCTGGGGGCACTACGCAAATAGAAACGAAGCACATTTATAGCTAACGACCACAACACGGGACGTTTATAAATGTTGCAAAACATATCATTCGAATTATAAACCGTTTAGAGTACAAGGTCTCTTAAATCAAAGTAGCAGCGGAAAAAGTAAAATAGAGTTTGCAGCGGAAAGTTAACAAAGTTTAGCAGCGGAAAATAATTAAGACACACCAAGGTTTTACGAATGATATGAAAATAAGGATAGTAAAGATAATAAAGCTGCCTTGACAGAAAGACTCCTTCGACCTTGCCACTCCACCACGCCCATGTCATAAAGCTCCAAAACTAATTAGTAGTAGTACCTGAGAAACACATGCTTAAAAGTCAACACAAAGATTGAGTGTAATCCATAGGTTTAAAATAATAAGTTGAGCACAAGATTTTAATCATACGATATAAGCAAAAAATGCGAATACCAGGGAAAATCAAGGTAACACCCACTATGTAGAGGCAACACGTACATACATACAGTTGATGGTACTAAGCTCATGACACACAAAACGTTAACCAAACCAATCGTCAGTAACTTTGTACTGGCATAAACAATAACCGCGGAATTTCATAATATAAAGTGCCCCCAAGGCCGGGTACTTGCCAATACCCAGCAAAATCGAAAGTAGTACACCCGCGTTGCCAAGCCCTTGACAACCGGGCGGGATGGTCAATCCTATAGGCCTATAAACTAAGTTCATGTTCACTCGCAAGTGACTAATGGCTCATGATCTGAGGGTCATTCCGGCAAGACAAGCTACTTAGCACATCATCAGGAAGTATATCATTCAGGAAAAGCAGACAAAAAAAAAATACTTGTACTCAGAAAACATTTAAAGCATGTGTCTCACCCCATGGGTTTATAAACAATTAAAATATAAAAAGCAGGGCTATGAATCACACCTTAACAATAGCAGTAGTAGGAAACGAGATATAGTAACCAACCAATAATGCGTCACAGCAAATGAACCTTAGCACAACCTAATCAATATAAATGGCATAACTCAGAACTATACCCGAATATCTCGATAAACAATGCTTGAATAAAAGATTTTTATAAACAATTAACAATGGCATTTGAAAGAAAATAGATTTTAAAAGTCTCGTGTGGGTGACGAGAAAGATAGAGAGAATATGTCGTCGAGAGCATACGTTAATTCGAGAAAGTCAAGAGTAGACGAGAGAATAGCTCGAAGAAAAGAAATCGAAACGAAAATAAATACTTATATAAATAAACAATTAATACACTAAAAGAAAACTAGTTTCGGCTATTTTACCCATTTTCCCAAAATGAAACGTTGAAAATAATATAGTTTGAAAAAGGTTTTTAGAATATAATACAATTCTTAAACGTTAAAAGTTTTTACAAAATTTCGGCATGACTTGCCCGTTTATACAACATTTTCCCGAGTCAACGATTCTTTTATTTAAACAACGTTAATATTTTTATTAATATGATTGGATATCTCATTCGCGTAGTCCATTAGTTGTTTAGGTTTTATCGACCATTTTGTATTGTTCGGGTTCCAGGTACATTAAGATCTTTATGGGCCTAACGTACCCTACTGTCTCGTGTACCAAAGGGTCCATAACATCCAAATAACCAAGGCCGTAAATCCAATACGTCCAATTCAAGCTCACAATATAATAATACGGAAACATGTCCGATATCCAAATCCGCTTAACTATCACCAACTTGTTTTATAGTTTCATATTCATTAATCTGTTTTATTTAAACTTAGCCGAAACAAGTTCCAAAATATATAATGATAACAAATAACCACAATAACCACTAATAATCACAAAAATCACCGAGTCACACCGGCTCAACCCGGCGTTGACTAGTCAACTGTCGGTCAAAAGGGGGCCCACACGAGTCAACAAATATCATTTATATTTATAAATAAATAAAATAAAATTTAAAACATATATATATATATATATATATATATATATGTGTGTGTGTGTGTGTGTGTGTGTGTGTGTGTGTGTGTGTGTGTGTGTGTCGATATATACATAAAAATAAATAAAAATATGAAATTTTTATAAAAATATTTTAGGATGAAAACTAAAAATATATATTTATTTTAAAATTATTTTCGGTATTTATATTAAATAAATAAAATGTATAAAACAATTTTTATAATTTATTTTTGGTAAATAAAATAAAAATATATAAATTTTTTATAAAATTTTCGGATAAACAAAATATTTTCAGAAAAATATTATTTTTAATATATTTAATTCAAAAAATATCATATTTAATATTTTTAAGGTTTTTAAAATAAATAAAAATGAAATAAATAACAAAATAATAAAAAGGGTGTGTTTGGATGTTTTACCGATCAAAAGAAAGTAAGAAAATTATGGGAAGATGGTGGTGGTTTGTGGTGGTGTCGGCGGTAGTGAGGTGTGCGGCGGTGATGGTGGTTTGAGGGGGTTCGGGACGGTTTTGATTAAATCGGCTTGTACAACCGGAATGGGGACGTCCCGATCTATAGAATATAAAAAGTTTTTATTTTTGGGTGGCCGGAATTTGGCCGGCGGTGGGTGGGTGAGGGTGGCCGGATTTTAGAGAGAGAAAAGGAGAGAGAGAAGTGGTTTGTGTATGTTTTTAGAGAGAGAGAGAGAGAGAGTGGAGAGAAAATGAGATAACAATAGTATTATTGTTATTAATATTATATATATAGTGGGTGGGTGGTTAGGGTTGTAAGGTTTAAAAGTATGGGGTGTGAAATAAAAATGTAGTAGGGACTAGATGTGTCAACGTAATTATATTCCACACGAAAGCGCTCCGGGGCTCAAACGAAAAAGGAAACGGACTCGAAAAATTACGAAAATTGTGCCATTGTTCAAGAAATAATTTTTCCAATAAAATCAAGCATAAACTTCAGAGTTTTTCCCAAACTCAAAATAATTCAAATAATTTGGCAAATGCAATACAATTCGAGTGTTCTAGGTTGTGCTGAGTCCATCAAGGAATAAAGTTCTCGTTTCCAATATATCTCACATTTCTCAAGCCCAAATAATCATAAAACAAAAGTATTAATGTGTCTCAGGTACGAAAATAAATATTTGGCTAGTAATAGGTTTTAGAAAAAGTACCGGGGGTTACATCACATACATCTTATTTAGAAATCCGTGCCAGATTTAGTTTGAGTTGCCAGTCCCACCGTTGAAAAGATTTGGGTACTTGCGTTTAAACTCGTCCTCGCGTTCCCAAGTATACTCTGGTCCTCTCTTGGAATTCCAACGAACTTTCACAAGAGGAATACGACTCTTCTTCAATCGCTTAACCTCGCAATCCATGATTTCAACAGACTCCTCAACAAAATGCAATTGCTCATCAATTTCAATCTCCTCAAGCGGAATTACAGCGGTCTCGTTGGTCAAACACTTCTTTAAATTTGACATGTGGAAAGTAGGGTGAACTCTACTGAGCTCCGGCGGCAATTCTAGCTTATATGCCATAGGACCAATCCTCTTCACAATCTTAAATGGTCCTATATAACGGGGATTCAACTTTCCTTTCTTACCAAACCTGATCACACCTTTCCAAGGCGATACTTTCAACATAACCCTATCTCCTACCTGAAACTCCAGGGGTTTACGTCTCATGTCTGCGTAATTCTTCTGACGGTCACGAGCAACTTTCAATCGGTCTTTAATTTGAGCAATCTTCTCGGTCGTCTCACGAACTAGATCTGGACCAATAAGCTGTGCTTCTCCCACTTCATTCCAACATATAGGTGATCGGTACTTCCGACCATAGAGTACTTCAAACGGTGCAGCCTTAATATTCGCATGGTAACTATTGTTGTAGGAGAACTCAATCAAGGGCAAATGGACATCCTATCCATTTTCGAAATCAATCGCACATGCACGTAGCATATCTTCCAAAGTCTGGATGGTTCTTTTGCTTTGACCATCGGTCTGTGGATGGTAAGCGGTACTCATGTCAAGGTACGTGCCAAACGAATCTTGAAGTGACTTCCAAAAGTTCGAAGTAAATCTGTCGTCTCGATCTGAGATAATATACACTGGCGCTCCATGTCGAGATACTATCTCTTTCACGTAGAGCCTGGTCAACTTATCCATACTGTAGTTCTTTTTGATTGGCAAAAAGTGTGCGGATTTAGTCAATCGGTCGACTATTACCTAAATAGCATCAAATCCTGTCGAAGTCCTCGGTAACTTGGTGACAAAATCCATTGTTATTCTTTCCCATTTCCATTCTGGGATCTTAGGTTGCTCTAGTAAACCAGACGTTTTCTGATGTTCAGCCTTAACCTTCGCGCACGTTAGACACTTACGAACATAATCGACAATCTCAGCTTTCATATTGGGCCACCAATACAACTTCTTCACATCCTGATACATCTTATCAGATCCTGGGTGAATAGAATACTTGACTTATGAGACTCGAGCAAAATCAAGTCTCTCAGTCCTCCGAACAAAGGTACCCAACCTCTTCCTTTGTAACACAAAGTTCCATCTGAACGTTTCTCAAGTTTCTCCTTTTTGATCATCCCATCAACTTTCTCTTCCTTAAGCTCTCCTCTTTTTCACGACTTCCTATTGAGCTTGTAGAATCTGGGCGGGTAAATTTGAGTTAATCGTCAAAACTAAAGCTCGAACGCGTAACGGTTTCAAACGTTCCTTGCGGCTCAATGCATCAGCTACAACATTAGCTTTTCCAGGGTGGTATCGTATCTCGCAATCATAATCGCTCAACGTCTCCAACCATCGTCGATGTCGCATGTTCAACTCTTTCTGATCCAATATATACTATAAACTCTTGTGGTCGGTAAAGACGACACACTTAGTACCATAAAGGTAATGTCTCCACAACTTAAGGGCAAAAACCACGGCTCCTAACTCCAAATCATGAGTGGTATACTTCTCCTCATGAGTCTTAAGCTGTCGGGAAGCATATGCCATAAACCACAAAATCTTCTACTCCATCTGGCAAAGCCAAGATTGGTGCACTACAAAGCTTCTGCTTCAAAGTCTGAAATGCCTTCTCTTCTTCTTCTCCCCATTCATACTTCTTATCCTTGTGGGTCAATGCAGTCAACGGTTTAGATATCTTGGAGAATCCCTCGATGAATCTCCTGTAATACCCAGCCAATCCTAGAAATTGACGAATTTCTGTGGCGTTACCCGGCGTTGCCCATTTCTTAATCGCCTCAATCTTAGCGGGATCCACATGTAATCCTTCACTATCAATTACATGACCCAAAAATTGAACCTTACGAACCCAAAACTCACACTTAGAGAACTTTGCGTACAACTGCTCATCCTTGAGCAACTTAAGAATCGTAGCCAAATGTTGCTTGTGGTCTTCCTCGCTCTTTGAGTAGATCAGAATATCATCGATAAAGACTATCGCGAACTTATCTAGATAAGGCTTGCATACTCGGTTCATGAGGTCCATGAACACTACAGGCGCATTGGTCAAACCAAAAGGCATTACTTGAAACTCATAATGACCATAACGGGTTCTAAATGCCGTCTTGGGAATATCCTCTTCCCGAACCCTGAGTTGGTGATAACCAGATCTCAAGTCAATCTCAGATTAGTAACTCAATCCTTGCAACTGATCAAATAAATAATCAATCCTCGGTAACGGGTAGCGGTTCTTCACGGTTAACTTATTCAAACCTCGGTGTTCGATACACATCCTAAACGATCCATCCTTCTTCTTCACAAATAACACTGGAGCTCCCTAGGGCGAAGAACTCGGTCGAATAAATCCTTTATCTAACAGCTCTTGCAATTGCTTCGATAACTCATCCATTTCCGATGGCGCTAAACGATATGGTGCACGCGCAACAGGTGCAGCTGCTGGAACTAAGTCGATACGAAAATCCACTTGTCGGGCTGGCGGAAGTCCCAGAAAATCTTCAAGAAATACTTCAGGAAACTCACGCACTACAGGAACATCCTTTAGTCGCTTCTCTCCCGACTCCTTCTTAGCCACGTGTGCTAGGAATGCGTGACATCCTTTCTCAAGGTATTTCATGGTACATTAACGATAGTTCATACATATCATGCATCAAGACCATGATATAGTAAGCATTCAGCATCAAAATAGTACATCACCATATATACATAAATAGATTCTACACTTGCCACAAGTCTTACAAGATATGCAAAACGAGTACAAGTTTCCGGTAAAATCTACTAACTGAAGAATTCAGTTTAACATATACTAGGTAAACTACCATTAAGATACTAACTACTATAAATGATCCAATCACTGATCTCCTGAATGATCTCCATACACAGCCATCACGTCAATGCTGTCATAAGACCTAAGGCGGGTCATCCTCTCTGCATAGGCCTGTCTCTGCATCTCATGCAACTCACTCCATAACTCACTAATACTAGTACGATAGTGTCGACTATCTATGTCTAAGAACACCTCCTTCATGGTCAACTTATCAACCATCTTCTCCAGCTCAACCATCTTCCTATCTAGCGAATCCATACGCTCCAGAAATGCAACACTCATCCGCTCCAACAAACTCAACCTCTCAACCTGCCTCTGAAGCTCCATATACATCTCTCCTGCAGCTCTCCTATCATCCTGAACCTCTCTCCTCAATCCTGCAACCTCAAACTGTCTATCACTCATACGCCTAGTGATACTCTTATGACTATTCCTACACCACGCTACATCTTGCCTCAGACGACTCATAGCAGCTCTAAGTTTTGACGGAGTAACACGGGCTGCTGCCGATGATTTACCAATCTCGTGCGTAGAAGTAACCTCAATCTCAAGCGCGTATCCTAATGCCTCAGATGTATCCGATTCATAAGCCACATCTGACACAACAGGCGAAGGCGACGGGGGAACATCCTGATCCTCCTCCATAAACTCCTCATCATCATCCTCCTCCTCATCATCATCGTCATCCATCTCCTCATCTCCATCTTCCTCAATATCGATCATCCTCTAAACCTACCTCATCATCCAAACCAACATCAACATCCAACTCAACATCATCTCCTAAAGGCAATGGGTCAACAATGGGTGGGACTGGAAGTTGACCACGGGGAACTGGGACAGACATGATACTCTACAAGAGTATAAGGAAACATAAAAATTCTAGCCAAATTTTTGCAGAAAACCATTTTATAAGCCAAAGCATGAGAGTGGAAAAAGTCCAAACCGATCTCAATATAAAACATATATATACGTAAAGTTTAAAAGAATACCAGGGCGCGAAGTGGCATGGAGGGCTGTCGGCTTTCCGTCTCAAAACATTTTGACTCCAGGAAAAAAGTTTATAGTCGAGTGCAAGCTCGTTCTCTATAAACGGTGCTCTGATACCATTCTGTAGCACCCCCAACTCAAAATACGGCAGCTGACATGCTGGGGGCACTACGCAAATAGAAACCAAGCACATTTATAGCTAACGACCACAACACGGGACGTTTATAAATGTTGCAAAACATATCATTCGAATTATAAACCGTTTAGAGTACAAGTACTCTTAAATCAAAGTAGCAGCGGAAAAGGTAAAATAGAGTTTGCAGCGGAAAGTTAACAAAGTTTAGCAGCAGAAAACATTTAACAAAGTTTAGCAGCGGAAAATAATTAAGACACACCAAGGTTTTAAGAATGATATGAAAATAAGGATAGTAAAGATAATAAAGTTGCCTTGACAGAATAACTCCTTCGACCTTGCCACTCCACCACGCCCATGTCATAAAGCTCCAAAACTAATTAGTAGTAGTAGCTGAGAAACACATGCTTAAAAGTCAACACAAAGGTTGAGTGTAATCCATAGGTTTAAAATAATAAGTTGAGCACAAGGTTTTAATCATACGATATAAGCAACAAATGCGAATACCAGGGAAACTCAAGGTAACACCCAATATGTAGAGGCAACATGTGCATACATACGGTTGATGTTACTAAGCTCATGACACACAAAACGTTAACCAAACCAATCGTTAGTAACTTTGTACTGGCATAAACAATAACCGCGGAATTTTATAATATAAAGTGCCCCCAAGGCCGGGTACTTGCCAATACCCAGCAAAATCGAAAGTAGTACACCCGCGTTGCCAAGACCTTGACAATCGGGCGGGATGGTCAATCCTATAGGCCTATAAACTAAGTTCGCGTTCACACGCAAGTGACTAATGGCTCATGATCTGAGGGTCTTTCCGGCAAGACAAGCTACTTAGCACATCGTCAGGAAGTATATCATTTAGGAAAAGCATACCAAAAAAAATACTTGTGCTCAGAAAATATTTAAAGCATGTGTCTCGCCCCATGGGTTTATAAACAATTAAAATATAAAAAGCGGGGCTATGAATCACACCTTAACAATAGCAGTAGCAGGAAACGAGATATAGTAACCAACCAATAATGCGTCACAGCAAATGAACCTCAGCACAACCTAATCAATATAAATGGCATAACTCAGAACTATACTCGAATATCTCGATAAACAATGCTTGAATAAAAGATTTTTATAAACAATTAACAATGGCATTTGAAAGAAAATAGATTTTAAAAGTCTCGTGTGAGTGACGAGAAAGATAGAGAGAATATGTCGTTGAGAGCATACGTTAATTCGAGAAAGTCAAGAGTAGACGAAAGAATAGCTCGAAGAAAAGAAATCGAAACGAAAATAAATACTTATATAAATAAACAATTAATACACTAAAAGAAAATTAGTTTCGGCTATTTTACCCATTTTCCCAAAATGAAACGTTGAAAATAATATAGTTTGAAAAAAGGTTTTTAGAATATAATACAATTCTTAAACGTTAAAAGTTTATAAAAAGTTTTTACAAAATTTCGGCATGACCTGCCTGTTTATACAACATTTTCCCGAGTCAACGACTCTTTTATTTAAACAACGTTAAGATTTTATTAATATGATTGGATATATCATTCGCGTAGTCCATTAGTTATTTAGGTTTTATCTACCATTTTTTATTGTTCGGGTTCCAGGTACGTTAAGATCTTAACGGGCCTAACGTACCCTTGATTGATGCTAAACCGTCAACCAAAGTCAACCACGGATGTGGTCAAGATGGTCAAACAGCTCAGAGTCAATGCTCCGCGGAATAATAGGGTTTCCCCGGGTCGTTATGTCCCGACGAGGTGTGATGGTTATGAAATGGTTCTGTGATCGGGTGAATTTGGACGGGAAAAGGTTTGAGATTGGTTACGCTAAGGAATATACGAAGAAATAGCTTAAACAAGCTATATGAATAAGACAAGAAAGTTAGAAAAACCAGAAACGTTTAAAACTAAAAATGCGTACGTTTAGTTTTAAGTAACGTGAACGTACGAAATAAAATGCGAGTTTTAGTAAAATAAAATACTTACAAAGATGAAAATCACATTTTTACAATCCTAATAATAAAAGAAACTTTTTAGAAAATTAAAATTAATTTTTACACTATTTAATTACTTATTATTAATTAAATACTATTTATTAATTACTTATTAATTATTTAAATTAAACTAAATTATAACAAATTATGAAATTACACTAAAAATATGAAAAATAAATTTGGAAAAATCTAAAATATTATAAAACTAATTTTCAAACTTAAAATATATTTTTCCTACTTTTTATATAATTACTATTAATTAAAAACTAATTTAAACTAATTAAAATTACACTAATTAATAGAAAAATGTAAAATAAGCTTGGAAAAATAAAATTAAAACTTAGAAAAATCTAAAATAATATAAAACTAATTTTAAAACAGAAAATATATTTTTAAGACTATTTAAATAATTACTGTTAATTATTAACTAATTATTAATTAATAAAAACTAATATTAATTATTAAAAAATACTAAATGAAAAGAGAAAAATATGAAAAATTTGCAGAAATTATTTTACAACTAAAGGAACCTAGGAAAATTATAAAAACAGAAAGTGCTTAAGGAAAATAAGTACTTATGCAATAAGCTTCTTAAATAGAAGCTATCACTTTAGGAAAGTTGGTTTTTTCTGATTTTTTTTCTTTACAAAACTATTCAAATACTAAAAAAATGAAACTTTAATAAAGGGACCAAGGCTGTATCTCAGGAATAAGCACTACAAGTGCTTATAAGCTTAACAGTTGACTTTGGTCAACTGTTGAAGCTTATAGCTTAAAAATAAGCCACAAGGGGCCCACAATGGATGATTCAAGTGTAAATAAGCTAAGTGCACTAAACTAAGCTGGAAGGAACAAGTACAAGCTTTGAATAAGCCAAATAAGCTGGTTAAGCACAACCAAAAACCAAACAGCTAACAGAAAAAGGGACAAGCTTTAGGGGTAAAGCAGCCCTAGCAAATGAGGTTCAAAACCGAAGGTAAGCTATAGACCTTAAACCCTGGCTTATTGGCTTTCCAATAAGCCAAGAGTTAGGGTGTGGGGCCCACAGATGTGCTCAGGAGAAGGCATAGAAATGAGGGTGTTGGACTGCTTATTTGTGTGCAGGGGTGAACCTTGCCCTGCAAGTGATTTTGGCAGGGTGTGGGGCCCAATGAAAAATTCCTAAAAATGGAACAAAGGTTGGAACACAAAGTTGAGCTGGGGTATTATAACATATCAAAAGCTCAGGGCATGAGACCTAACACATAAATCACAAGAAATCTTACCAATTTGGAAAAAACTAAGATGGTGAACTTTTGACTTTTTAACAAAAACCAACTTTTGACTTTGTTGAGTTTAAATCCTACTTTTACTGATTAAATAAGATGTAATATACTGAATTGAAACCAAATTAGGATAGAGTTGCAATTTTTAAGCTAAAATGATGATTTGTGAGGCTCAAATCCCTCACAGTTAACTGTGAGGGAAGATTCTTTGTGAATTTGACTTTTTGCAAACTACCCTATGTATTTTATGCCTAATCAAACCTAATTGTACCTATTTAAGACTGTGTGAACTAAAAGAAACATCACATGAACCTGTGATTAAGCCAAAACAGCAAATCCAAACACACCCTTATGCAGATTGAATTTTTGATTTTCAAGTGAGTTCACTGAGTTAACACATAATTCTGATCCACAAGGTTAAGTCATGATGCAATAGACCTATTTAAGCTCAAAACTACAAACAACAACATCAACACAAGAGTATACCACACTTAAGCAGTTTTGATGATTGAAATGAGAAAAATGCAATAATGATTTCCAATGAACAAATACCACAACTTAAGGAATAAAATTGCTAAGATATACTAGAAAGCATGAAAAACACAGAGTTAAACATATATAAGCTTATGAACAGTAACTAGTAAATATGGATTAAAGATGACTCACAAAGGGACCAAGTCTGAGATTAAGGAACCAAGTATCCAAAACACACCTATTGTCTCCCTTGAGACCACTAAAACCATATGAACCATACATCCACCCTGCTTCCATTCTGAATCAACTCTTTCACCATTTTTTTTTATTTATGAACTAGATTTTCTGATTTTTGATTATGTTTACTTTTCTAATAACAACTGATGTATATTGATTAAAGACTTAAGACAACTTAAGGTGAAGCTTAAACAAGCTTAAACAAACAGAAATCAACAAGTTTATAACCTTTGAACAAGAAATTGAATTTTACTTGAAAATTACAAATTGGAAATTAGAAGATGAAACTTGAATTTAATACTGGAAAAGGTTCAGATTACATTAAATAACTTGAGTTCCACTGATTTAAACTAAGAATATAACTTAAAAAACAAATTCTACTACCTACGAATTACAAACTAACTAAGCTATTCTAATTCTACCCACTACTACTTGCTTTCTTCTTTTTTTCTTGATATAAATAGGACTTCTATCAATCCCCACCGTTCAAACTCATATTGGCGGGAAAACAGGGATTGGGCAATTGGTGGGGTTTGGTGGGTACATTTAATGAGGAGGGGGGAAGGTAAGGTGTAGGTGAAGTGTTTATGAGGGTTGGTGAAAAGGAGGAGGGGGAGGTGGACACAAGCCTGGTAATTAGGGAGAGTTTAGGGACGATGAACAGTGCAGCGAGGGTGTGGGTTTGACTGGGGTCAACGCCCAGGGTTAATATTATACGGGGTGGGTTTGAATGTATTTTTGGGCTTGAAGTGTGGTTTGGGCCTGGGAATGGTTGTGGATCAGGGGTGAGTTGGGTTTGGTATTTGGCTTTGGGGTTAATAATACCAAAGGGTCCATTTGGTAACTAGTAAACAACAAGGACCAATAATGTAATTCTGAAAATCCAAGGGCTGTTTTTGTAAACTTTTCAAACTTGTTTCAAGGGTAAAACATGCCATCTTTCAAAAGTCCAAGGTTTTAAAAATATAATTTTCACTTTTGGTCCTTAGGGACTAAAATTGCAATTTATTGAAACTTGAGGGACCAAAATGAACTTTTCTCCAAACTTTCACCCAGGGACCAATCTTGATAACTTTTGATTTCCCAAGGTCCAAAAATGATTTTTCTTTCAAAATTATCCCACCAGGGACCTTTTCTGCCAATACTAGAAACTCCAGGGACCAAACTGTAAATTTCCAAAACTTTTCCAATTTTTCACCAAAGGACTAAATATGACAATTTATGATTTCAAAAGGACCTTTGGTGATAATTTTCTATATTTTGAATATCCAGGGACTAGTTTTGTAATTTTATGAAAGTTGGGGGACTGAAACTGCCTATTTTGCAAACTTTGTACGTTTTTCGTCTGTTTTTGCTCATTTTGCATCTAGAACATATAAAACACAATTTTGAAATATTTTCAGTATTTTGATGCATTACTGAGTGTTTTTGTATGTTTTGCAGTTCAGATTCGACCAAAAATGATGAGTGTTTGAGCACTCATCAACCCTACCGTCTCGTGTACCAAAGGGTCCATAACATCCAAATAACCAAGGCCGTAAATCCAATACGTCCAATTCAAGCTCACAATATAATAATATGGAAACATGTCCGATATCCAAATCCACTTAACTATCACCAACTTGTTTTATAGTTTCATATTCATTAATCCGTTTTATTTAAACTTAGCCGAAACAAGTTCCAAAATGTATAACAATAAAAATAACCACAATAACCAATAATAATCACAAAAATCACCGAGTCACACCGGGTCAACCCGGCGTTGACTAGTCAACTGTCGGTCAAAAGGGGGCCCACACGAGTCAACAAATATCATTTATATTTATAAATAAATAAAATAGAATTTAAAATATATATATATATATATATATATATATATATATATATATATATATATATATATATATATATATATATATATATATATATATATATATATATATATATTTATGTATGCATCGATATATAAATAGAAATAAATAAAAATATGAAATTTTTATAAAAATATTTTAGGATGAAAACTAAAAATATATATTTATTTTAAAATTATTTTCGGTATTTATATTAAATAAATAAAATGTATAAAATAATTTTTATAATTTATTTTTGGTAAATAAAATAAAAATATATAAAATTTTTGGATAAACAAAATATTTTTAGAAAAATATTATTTTTAATATATTTAATTCAAAAAATATTATATTTAATATTTTTAAGGTTTTTAAAATAAATAAAAATGAAATAAATAACAAAATAATAAAAAGGGTGTGTTTGGATGTTTTACCGATCAAAAGAAAGTAAGAAAATTATGGGGAAGATTGTGGTGGTTCGTGGTGGTGTCGGCGGTGGTGAGGTGTGCGGCGGTGATGGTGGTTTGAGGGGGTTCGGGACGGTTTTGATTAAATCGGCTTGTACAACTGGAACAGGGAAGTCCCGATCTATAAAATATAAAAAGTTTTTATTTTTGGATGGCCGAAAAATATTGTGGTGGCCGGAATTTGACCGGCGGTGGGTGGGTGAGGGTGGCCGGATTTTAGAGAGAGAAAGGGAGAGAGAAAAGTGGTTTGTGTGTGTTTTTAGAGAGAGAGAGAGAGTGCGGAGAGAAAATGAGATAAAAAATAGTATTATTATTATTAATATTATATATATAGTGGGTGGGTGGTCAGGGTTGTAAGGTTTAAAACTGTGGGGAGTGAAATGAAAATATAGTAAGGACTAGATGTGTCAACGTAATTATATTCCACACGAAAGCGCTCCAGGGCTCAAACGACATAGCAAACGAACTCGAAAAATTACGAAAATTGCGCCATTGTTCACGAAATAATTTTTCCAATAAAATAAAGCATAAACTTTAGAGTTTTTCCCAAACTCAAAATAATTCAAATAATTTGGCAAATGCAATACAATTCGAGTGTTCTAGGTTGTACTGAGTCAATCAAGGAATAAAGTTCTCGTTTCCAATATATCTCACATTTCTCAAGCCCAAATAATCACAAAACAAAAGTTTTAATGTGTCTCAGGTACGAAAATAAATATTTGGCTAGTAATAGGTTTTAGAAAAAGTACTGGGGGTTACAAGTAAGGGCGTCTAGGGGATGATGAAGAGGAGCTATAGGGTGACTAGGAGCAGCTAGATACTAGCTAGGGGGTACTAGGAGGTGTTTGTGGTGGTGAAGCAGCCGCACCTTAAGTAGGTGACAAGGAGGTGATCCACCTCCTTGTGTGCTAGCTTGGGAGATGCTAGGGTGTCTACTTGAGGTGCTTAAGCTATTAGGGTTCTTGGTTGAGGAGCTTGAGGTGCTTTGGTTATGTTTTTACTAGTTTTGGTTTAGTTTAG